>JAPWDM010000001.1:147288674-147758674 GCA_035578155.1 Brachynemurus nebulosus
ATAACTTGTTCATTCAGCTTTATTTTACTTTTTTTAGACCTTGATACGACCACTTCTCGCTGAGATATCGAACTTTGAATGAAAAAGGATCATTTAATCTTTGACCATCGATATCTCAGCAACCAATGATCGAACAGAAAATTGAAGATGGGCTTTAAAAACTTGAATAAATTCTCTAAAAGCATTAGCCATTGTTTTTTCCAAAAATTTTTTTCTTTGCATACACTACACGAATTTGGAAAATTAAGAAAAAATAGGCTTTTGGTGGCTTTTTGGAAAACCAAGGGCTGAATTAAAAAAATCGAGAAAACCATTAATGTTAAGTGCCTGTTTAAATTTAATCCATTCAGCCGTTTTTTTGTTTTATTCGATTGAACTTTTGAAAAAATTAAAGGATCACGTTTTTTGCTCTTAAACTTTTACAACCTTTGACAAAATGAAAAAAAATTTCTTAGTTTTTAGTTGCTTGAACAGCCTGTATTTTGGTGCTCTTATCCTATGTAAGATATACAAAATATGATAGGCAAGTATACGTAGCAACATTAAAAGCCATACATGTACTTACGATAGACAAAAAATATTTGAATCATTAAAAACATATAAATTGTAAGTAAATACGTCACTAACATTTGTGCTGTATAATAATTGAAACTTTTATTTGAAAATGAACCTGCAGGTAATAATTGCTTAATATCTCTATAAATAACAGAGATAAACACCTAAGTGATATTATAGTAATGATACTTAAAAAAAATAATATGTTGTACATCAATTGCAAATAGTAAAACTAGTTTGTATAGATTTAGATAACTAAACTTATTAATAATAGTTAAATGATAATGATGTTTACAACTACGATTACAATCGTTCATATTATAACAAATAAAATTATTGTACTACTGAAAACACTACAACCAAATTGAGGTGCTTCCGAGACTACTAAATTAGCGGAAGCACTGTGATCACTTTTGATATAAAAAAATTTTTTCCTCCAACAATGAAAATCATTACGTGTATTTTACGTTTTAAAGCTTTCTGAACCATTTTGGTTTCATGTCTGTCTATCGGTCTGATTCTTTTTATTGTGTGAAAATTTTGAGTTGCAACAAATTTTCATGAACTGTACGACGAAAATACAATTCCAGGGTATATATTTGATGGAAAACATGGAAATTTTATATATTAAAGTATTTTTTGTTTCAAACAACTCTTATTATAAGGTACGAAATTTAAGACAAGAAGCAGTTTAAGCACAAAATCACTTTAAAGATTGTATACAACTCTGCTACGAATACGAGAAAGCTGTGTGCCACACTCCCTTGGCAGTATATTTTTTTATTTATTGCCTGCCTCCGTCACAAAAACCCGCGATCAAGTGAACCTTGTATATATGGCATACATTTAGATCACAAAGTTTTATTTAAAGCTGCAGTCTTGGACTGTCTACGAGCATATTATTTAAGAATTATAATTATGCGTCCGGTATAGAATACTGAATAACATGAAGGCCTTGCATAATATAAGTATATTGTGCAATTCCAGAACAGGAGATATGGGGTGAGTTGAATAGGCTGCGGCATTGCTAAAAATTTTAATGTGGAAATGAGGTATGCGTATTCTTAGGAGACATTGACCTTTTATTCACAAACACGTTCACAAATTTAGGTGCAAGTTAAGAGAATAGTTTAAAATATATTCAAAAATAATCTTAATTGCCTATTATACAAAATGGTATGAATAAATATTATAAATTTTTTATTGCACTTATCTATCTATATTTATATTATGTAAAAACAATTAACTACCATGTTAATAAATAAACCTATTAAGTGCCAGTAATTAACACTTTACAATCCGAGCGCACCACATATGTGTGATGGTCAGAACAAATGTAGAGACTAATTGTGATCAGTGATCACACATGTGTATAATGCTGTCGCAGACGGGTACTGGCCAGGAATATGAGCAATACATTCTCGTAAGTATAGTAATGATTTTTATGTAAACGTTATAGACGAATAACATAACACATATAATAGGTGCGACGGCTACGACAAGTCTACTGCAAATTTCATAAAGTATTATAGGTTATGTTGCACCACTCCGTTACTTATATTACGGTAACTAGACAGACAGATAACGAGCTATGTTTGTATACCTTATTGGTGTACGCTTTATACGAAATCGTTGACGTAGAACAGCGTCATAAGTTTAGTGGTAAATCCCTTAACCATCTATCAGTAATTTCGGTAAAATCAAAGAAAGATATGAAACATTTTGCATGCACATTTTTTAACAAATGGTTGAACAATCATTTGAAATGTCAGATTGTCAGTATCAATAAAATACGAAGACACGTTTAGAAGCAATAATAATAATAATGTACTGCAAACAAAATCATCAAAAATTTTTTAAGACAGAACGTTATGTTTAAAAAATGTGAGAAGCAATTGTGTCCTAAGTTTGACCATAATAAAACATCCAGCAACGTAAGCATAGGTATATCAATACAATATCAAACACTCCAGTATATTAACGAAAAAATTTACATGGTTCGATTTATTATTAGTTTTTATTATTATCTACTTATTAAGTAGATGTATTATCGAAAACTGAGTTTGCTTACCAACAGACTCTTTAACCCCTTTAGGACTAATGACGAGCTCAGCTCGTCATACTAACTTTTAGAAAAAATTTAATTGACGAATGTATATTGTCTTATATTGGTAACTGAACGCTGTACAGTAAAGAGTGGTCGTATAATTGTAAATAAATTAAGCAAAAAGTACCAAACTTGCAATTATACATCATGTGTGTTGGTTGTATGTGTGCTGTGTCTACGTCACTCGCTGGTTATAGCGGACACAGTTTGGTAGACGTACTAGTTTGACCCCTTGATAACAACATATTCATATTTACTTGAGCAAAGTCTTACAATGCTTAACTTTATGCATACCACTTAATATGTTTGTTGGGAAAATCACGATGATGCCAAAGCATTTATCATAAAAAACTTTGATGGTGCAAGTGTGTATACGCAGGCTGTTTGAAAGTATAAATTTATATGTTCGTATGAAAACTAGTACGTATCAACATCTATCCACTAATACAGACAATAATGACATAAAGTCATTTTGGTTTGCAATTTTTTCTACTAGCATGTCACAAGGTAACTACCTTAATAAAAATGTAGTTGAACAAAACAAGTTTTGTTTGTTCGTGGCGCAAGTGATGTTACAAACTTGATTTAGCAGACTGTACTGATTATAAATTTGTATAAACAAAATATACCTGAATGTCACCGTTTCCATACCTATCACACTAACTATAGAGTGCATTTAGAAAAACTTGGTATATGTATTTATGAAAAATAGATGGATTATGTGCCACTTCTAACAAATTGTGGTACGAAAATTCTTCAATTTTTTAACAGAACAATTTATAGTGCACTACTCCTCCGGGTATTAGTCATGGGCTTCGTAAGTAAAGCAACTACCTGAGGTAGTGCTCTGCCTTATCTACTGTACGCTCGAACCTGTAGCCGGTACTATGCTCATAAAATCTAAACAGTTGCGAATTTCGCGTTGAAATTTTAACAACGTATTCTTGGATAGTTGAATCAAATTTATTCATCAATAAAAATAGTCTACTCTCATATAATATTATATCAAATCCCTACAAACCGCTGATAATACTGAACACTATTTGCGCAAATATAACTTTCACTGAATGGTTTTGTTTAAAATAATATCCAATGGCCATCAATTATTATAAAAAGGATAATGTTTCGAACAATATTGGTTACTATTGTGACCATCAGTCGGTACCAAATCACATCATCAAACGTCAACCTCCACGATTAATGTTATCAGACAATTATTATAGTTAAAAATTACAAGTTCCATAATGATCATAATAACCGGCGACTACTGTAGTAGAACAAAGCCGCAAAAAGTACTTACATACATATTTTAGTACCAATATTTATTAATTTTAAAAAAATGTATTAAATAATTTGCTTTAAAAAAACAACTTCCTCTTACTAATTTATACAATATTTTTTATTAATATACAAGTATTCTATAAATGTACAGGTAGGTATAATTAATTGATAAAATCATCACATTTTAAAGTAAATGATCTTATTGAGCTGATAATGAGTCACAATTTTATACTACCTTCCATAAATGTGGGCTAATTATATTTCCATTAAATTACAACGTTACATATTTTGAATCAATTCTGCACCTTTGGAATATTAAAAGAAAATCAATTGTTCTTGGATTTTAAGAGAATTTTTTTGGTTGGTGTTTTTATTCAGAGGTCTGACGGACGTTGTTACAGTTAGAACATTAATATACAGTCTTAAATATATCAATGAAGAATATAAATCGAGATGAAAACGCAGTTGATACCGTTGTCAATTTGTTGTCCATCATATATGGAATTTCATTTTTTAAATGGAAGTGGCAACATTCATATTACCTGCGCCATCATTCTTCTGCGTATATTAATTAACACCATCGCGGTCATAACCTATAAGTATAAAATGCCGAACTAATACACTATTCTGACAATTAGTATATATTTTAAATAGAATTTTTGACGCCGTACAACGTGGAATATGAGTTTGTAAGGATTCAAGAAGCCATAAGTAGATAATTACAAAATTTTTTCTAAAAAAATTTTTAAAAATTAAAAAGATGAAATGGCTAAATTTACAGTATTTTATTTTGTTAAAAATAATCTCCAATAACCGAAAAATTTTAGGCGTCAGAGCGCCTAAAATTATACCAATCTAAATTAATATATTGAATAAATTCAATATTTTCATCTTAGTGCGATTTTTTCATAATACATAATGTCGTTTATCTTATCGAAAACCTTGCAAACTTATAAGAGAAAAAGTTATAACCCATGGTGAGAGAGCTGGATAGTAAATTTCAAAAACTTTATTATGATTTTAACTAAGTATTTAGAGAGTAAATAAAATTTTGTATTATGACTCATTCACATCGAAGCGTGAGTAATGTAATGTTTAAGAATATATTAAAATAAATGAGGACAGTACAAATTCACTGGACAACACATGTTTTGTCCCATGCAATATTTACACATATTCCTACGTATTTTTATGAGTAGAATTCAAATTTTTAATCATAATTGTCCCATCACGTAAGGTTTTTCTTACAGAAGCTACTCAATAATAATAATAATTGGGGTTTAACGTTTGATCTTCAGACATTCTTGTCTATAATAGACGCCATCCACATCATAATTTTTGTATTTTTTTATACACATTACAATTACCTAGATGTGGGTGAAGGATGGGGGAGGTAATGACGGGGCTAGGATTTGGCAGTATTCCTCTGCAGCCTTCTTCTAAAGGAGCAATGCCGATATTCATCTGGAGTTGTGAAGGAAAACTGCAGAAAACCTTCACAAGTATAGTCAGCCGCGAAATTCGAACCCTTGGCCTACCAGCTGGCATACGAGTCTCTAAGCACGCTTAGCCACTCCCCTGGTATATACGAGATACTTATTTTGGACAAGAATGAAAGCTATGGACAAGAATGGACAAGGTTTTTATATTTAAAAGGGAAGTTTCCCAAACTTAGTGATATTAAAGTCCAAGAAGGTATCTTTGTTGGCGCACAGATAAAAGAATTGATAAATATGATAATTTCGAAAGCAGATCTACTGAGTTAGAGAAAAAAGCATGGATCTGTTTAAAACATGTCGTTAAATATTTATTAGGACGACATAAACTCGACAACTACAAGAAATATGTGGACAATCTACTGAAAGCATATAATGATTTGGGTTGCATCAGGTCACCCAAAATCCAGTTCCTTCGTTTCCACAGAATCTAGGGTATATAAGTAGTGAAAATGGAAAACGGTTTCATCCAGTTATTTCAGCTATGGAAAAAAGGTACCAGGGAAAATGGAATGCAAAAATGCTGACTAACTACTACTGGACCCTTAAAAGAGATGCACTAGAAGCAAAATATTCAAAAAAATCTTTTACAATTATCTTTCAATGTACCAAGCCTGGATCCGTATTGGAGTAAATTTGTATTAATTGTAATATATTTAGTGGATTGTCACAAAAACACCTTGCGTGATGGGAAAAAACTGTTTTCATTTTTGAATTCAGCGTATAAAATACTGTAAAGATCAGGCATTAAACCCTTTGGGACAAAAAAAAAAACTTTTTTTGTTGCCCAGTGTAATTAGTAAGTAGTGGCTAATATGTATAATTAGGATAGGAAAATACAATAGCCTAGCAACTACAGAAAATAATAAATTTATGCGTTCTGCTTACTTCTTTCTAGGTACTTCTTTGCTGTGAAAGAGCTGTAAGCTTTGACGTCAAAATCAAGAGCTCTATATTATTATTATATTTTTTTTTATTAAAATCAAATTTATCCATTATCACCCACAAATGTTTAATAAAAAATTTTTTAAATATAATGTTTATTTTCAATCACTTTATTAATAAACAGCTGTATTAGTGCATATAGTTAACCGATTTTACTCTCCTGCTTTCGCTCTAATTTTAAGAAGGAGAAGAAGAAAAATAAGTATTACAGATGGTAGCAACAAAATAAACATGTAAAAATAAATTACTAATAAAATAAAAATACAAATACTTTTAATTATTCGCACCAATTTGCCCTCATATTCATAAATCCTATATGTAAAGTAATGCAGGATCGAATAAATTTATTATTAAATTCATATAAAACAAGATGGTTCAGTTTACCCATCGGTAAATAAATGATGCCTCACCTGTATGCGACCTTGATATTCGTTTTTTATATCTGTACAAGTAATAAAAGTTTCCATTGTTCCATAATTATGTTAATGAATATCATTGACTAAGTTTACACATGTAGCCGAAATGGTACATTTTTTAGCAAGTTTTTATAAAATGTCTGTTTTAGCGAATTATTGTGAGGAAAATTCAGTGAGTAGACATGACAAGAATCATGGCAAGTTTAGGAATATGATAGAAATTTATTTTTAAAATTTTAAATAAGGTAAGAGCACCAGTACCCGTCATTGACCCAATAGCCGTCAAGTTTCAGTAAAATGGTAAATATTAAGATATTATGGAAGCATATATTTTTTGTGTTTCCTGTTGTACGTTCTGGAAAGTATGTCCAACCGTAATTCCATTTATGATAGCATTCAGTTAGCATTATATATAATAACGGCTCATCTGAAAGTTAGTGTTTGTAAAATTTTTATATATTCACTAAAACTCTTAAGTTTTAGCTAAGGTAAGCACTAATTTAATTTTACTGTAATTTTGGTTTAACGAATAATTAGTTATATTTTTTTGTTTTCTAAGATTTATTATGAATTAAATTTTGTTAAAAAATAGTTTTTAGACCAGATAACCTAACAGAAATTTATTATTTTTGATGGGGATACTGGTACAATACAAGCATTTTAAATTGTTTTTTTTTAAAAAGAATAGATATTCTCCTATGTTTTTTACACCAAAATTTTAAAATCTGGATTACATTCACAACAATACGATAAAGCTACGGACCAGTACCCGTTATTATTTTCTGTGAAAATTAAATTTTAGTAGTCCTTATAAATTAATGTTGGATACTAGTGCTCTATAGTAACGATTTCTGATCCCGTCCTTTTTGTAGGTAAATTTCAATATAAAATACAGTAATGAAGATTTAATAAATGCTTTCGATATGCCATTCGATAAAAAAAAACGCCGTGAGCAGCGGGGCCCCATCACGGTAGTCGAATTTTCCCCTTCATCTTCGGTATTGAATGTCTACAAGCGAAATGTGATTGAAAGTCTACAACCGAATTGTCATTTTGTTGGTTTCAAAACTGGTGATGAGTGTTCGGCTGATCGAGGCTTTAAAAAAAGGTTTTAAGTATTTAAGGGCTGTATCTCAGTAAATTTCAATTTTGTGCCGAAAACAGGTAGCAGAAAAAAGCCAACACAATTCGTACGAGGACATTCCTGCCCATGTTTATCCGCTAATTGCCTTTATGTTTTAGTTTTAAAAATTAAAAAAGGACCTTAAATAGTAAACTGGAAGGCCTTTATAAAGATATTTTTTCTTTCCAAAAAAATCCAAAATTTCTATTTTATAAATACTAAAAATCCAAAATTCCTAATTTATAAATAAACAGTGACTTTAATAACATTTTTAAATTACTTAATATGTATGTATTTCATTTGTCATAAAAGTAAGTTCACTTTTTTTTAAATTTTTTAAAATTACTATTCGCCTACTTGTATTTAGAATAAACATAATGCTTTTAAAACACATTTAACAATAGCATTCAATTCCGATGTAAAAATGGGAGAAGTGGGGGGAAAAGTGATGCGGACTCCCTACAAGGTACTAGCTGGATACTAACTGAATACACGTACAAAATTTCAGCCCTCTAGGTTTCCTTATGGAGTTTCTAGACGTGTTAGAAAACAAGCAAAAAAATTAAGGAAATATTGGCGTAAAAATCGTGGGGGTAAGGGTTAAAAGTTGAAACCTCCAAAAACAGTGTCTGGCTATTAGCTTAACCTGTACACCAAATTTCAGCCCTCTAGGTTTATTTGGGGAGATTTTGACCCGAACGAAACTGTTAAAAAACAAGAAAAATCATGTTCTTTTGGGTATAAAAATGGTGGGGGTAGGGGTTAAAAGTCGAGACCCCCAAAAGGCACCCCCTTGATACTAACTCAATCCGAATACAAAATTTCAGCCCTCTAGGTTTATTCGGGTGACCTGTGCGAGTGGTACAAACTTCGAAAACGTCGAAAATGCATAAAATTGTAGCTTAAAAATGAGGGGGGTGGGGGTAAAATATTAAAACCTCCAAAAAGCACAACCTAGGTACGAACTTTATCAACACACCAAATTTCAACCCTCTACGTTAATTCTGGGGGGCTGGGGGCCTGTTAGATCCAGCGAAAATCGTTTTTCCCCCCTCTACTCCCACCATATCATCCTAGGAAGCTGAATTTTGGATATGTTGTAGATAATTGACCGAAACATTATTTAAAACCGGTTTGGAAAAGTTTTATTGCTTTTCCGCCCCCCACCACCCCCTTAAAGGTCGGGTCCGAAAAAAAATTTGCCCAAAATTTGACCCCACTTTGATAGTATTGTTGTGCATCGGAATAAGCCCCACTTACCAAATTTCATCTCTTAACTTCCATAGGGGGGCCCTACACATATTAAAAGGTTGCGGGAAAATATATATATATATATATATATATATATATATATATATATATATATATATATATATATATATATATATATATATATATATATATATATATCAGACATCTTTTTTTTTTACATAATCGTGTTCTACGGGTCCGAAAACGGATAGCGCCCCTGGTCTCGCCTCTCGCAGCTCTTATCGTATAGACTGTATAAGTCTAATTTTTCGGAGAAAATTCGACTAAAAATGCCGATCTCTATCGTAGTCAAACAATTCCGTACCTATATCATAGATAACTATCAGACCACATTATCAGATAAATTAAAAGGAAAGTAGCCCATATTATGCAAAAAGTGCTTTCACAATTATTTAACCAACAAAGAAGATGAGAACATAGTCAAGTGGATAATAAATTTGGATGAAACTGTGATCCTTGACTACTTGACAGTGGCCAACTACTAATCCAAAACTTGAGAAAATCCATTTACTCATGGTCGACCTGGATGAAAATGGTTCTTGTCTTTTTGCAATAGACATTCGGAGTTATCTAAGCGATTGTCTCAAAATTTAACAAAATCAAGGATTTCGGTAGCCGAGCAAAATATCAAAAACTGGCTTAAGGAAATTGAAGAATATTTAAGAAAGAAGAATATACCGAAAGAGTGAAAAATACAGAACATCTGATGGAATTATGATGGATCAGTATCTTTTTGAGCCCAACTAGTAACCATGTAATTGTGTAGAAAGGATCGTTACACAATCATTACACAATATTATTAACTCTTTGCACTCAAGCAAAAAAAAAGTGAGTTGTAAATAGGCTGGTAAGACATGTAGCACATGACAACGACCGACGTTCTTTTTTGACGGATTCTTTTGATGTTCTAACCTTGTTTCCCTAAAGTTGAATACTAAATGCGCTAATTACGTCCTCAATGCTGTTTTTATTAGCGAATTTCGAAAACTCGAAATTCAGCTATTACAGTAGGTCTCATGACGCAATCTGAGTCCGGGACTATGGCAGAAATCTGTTTTGAGGTCCCTAGAATACGAAAATGATATTCACTAAAATTTATATATATATATATATATATATATATATATATATATATATATATATATATATATATATATATATATATATATATATATATATATATATATATATATGTATCCGCGCGATAACTCTCGAACGAAACGTCTAACGCTTATGAAATTTTGTGTGCGGACTGGATTCTGAATTGGCTTGGCTAAGTTCGTTAGCCAGACACGTCGGATGCCCAGAAGTAGGTTTTCTGGCCATTTTCTATCATTCGATCCTATCATAAGACAGTTCGGTTTTTACATCGTTGAAAAGGAAAAAAAAATTATGAAGAAAATGTTCTTATAATTTTCTTTCTATGTTAAGTAGTTTTCGAGAAAATCGTAATTTTCACTATTGCCTTATTTTGCTCTCTTTGTCATTGTAATAAGTAATTTATATTTCTATCTCAGTTCTTTATGAAGTATAAAAATATTTCACTTTTTTTATTAAAGAATTTTGTGAGAACAAGTGACGTATATTCACATACATGTGTTATAACACACATACATGTATAGAGTTTTGTTTCTCATTTATTGCATTATAATTAGCATGGTTCTATCTCATGTTAAAAAATGGAAATTAAACAGATTTTCTAAGCTAATGTAATGAAGAATTTTTTTTTTTTTATTGAATTTTTAAGTAAACAAGAAATTGAAGATTATGTTATGATATAATATTATTAAATATATGAAACAAAACAAAATATGTACAATGTACATATGTATGCACGGAAAAATATTTAGAAACGATTTTGAAAATTTTTTCACTATTTTAGATAGATTTAGAATACATTATGTAAGGTCCGCCAGGGTCCACGGGACCCAAAAGTGTCAAAAATAAACTAACTGACCGATTTTGGAAATTTTTTCACTGTTACAGAGCTAAACTATTTTAGATAAATATCGATTACGTTATGTAAGGTCCGCCTGGGTCCATAGGACCCAAAAGTGTCAAAAATAAACTGCCTGCTCGATTTTGAAAATTTTTTCACTGTTACAGAGCTAAACTGTTTTAGATAAATATAGATTCCGTTATGTAAGGTCTGCCAGGGTCCATAGGATCCAGAAGTGTCAAAAATAAACTAACTGACCGATTTTGAAAATTTTTTCACTGTTACAGAGCTAAACTATTTTAGATAGATATAAATTACGTTATGTAAGGTCTACCAAGGTCCATAGAACCCAAAAGTGTCAAAAATAAACTAACTGACCGATTTTGAAAATTTTTTCACTGTTACAGAGCTAAACTATTTTAGATAAATATAGATTACGTTATGTAAGGTCTGCCAGGGTCCATGGGATCCAATAGTGTCAAAAATAAACTAACCGACCGATTTTGAAAATTTTTTCACTGTTACAGAGCTAAACTATTTTAGATAAATATAGATTACGTTATGCAAGGTCTGCCAGGGTCCATGGGATCCAAAAGTGTCAAAAATAAACTAACCGACCGATTTTGAAAATTTTTTCACTGTTGGGGAACTAAGCTATTTTAGATAGACATACATTACGTTATTTAGGGTCCGCCAGGGTCCATGGGACCCAAAAGTGGTAAAAATAAACTAACCGACCGATTTTGAAAATTTTTTCACTGTTACAGAGCTAAACTATTTTAGATAAATATAGATTACGTTATGTAAAGTCTGCCAGGGTCCATCGGATCCAAAAGTGTCAAAAATAAACTAACCGACCGATTTTGTAAATTTTTTCACTGTTGGGGAGCTAAGCTATTTTAGATGCATATAGATTACGTTATGTAAGGTCTGACAGTGTCAGTAGGACTTAAAAGTGTCAAAAATAAAATAACTGACCGATTTTGAAACTTTTTTACTATTACCGAGGTAAACTATTTTAGATAGGTATAGGTTGTGTTATCTGAGTTCCACAACTGTCCTGCGGAATATATATATATATATATATATATATATATATATATATATATATATATATATATATATATATATTACATAAACTCCGCCTAGAATATACGGTCGAGCTGATTTTTTAATGAGGTCCACCGGGATCTTGCAGATCCGAAAACGCCAGTAATAAGCTATCGAACCGATGCTAAAAAATTTCTCACTGCTAGAGAACTAAATTATTTAAGATGGATACAACTATGCTGCACAAAATTCGTTCGGGTTCTTGGGTCCCCAAAAATACCAAAACTAATTACCCAGCCGATTTTAAAAATTCTTTTACTCTTAGAAAGCTAAACTATTTTAAATAGGTACAGGTCTTAGATGAGATCCGCCAGTGCCCAAGATTTGGAAATTCGCTATGTTATGCAGATGCTGCGACAGGGGTATTAGTTTTTAATTTTAAAAAGATAATTCAACGTGATTTTGTATTATTTTATTTACAATTTTTCTAATAAATGAATGTGTTTGCAGTTATTAAATAAAATATTCGTGTAATGTGAAGTATGAGCAGTCATTACAGTTCAACATTCAGTGTGTCATGTAGTACATGTCTTATGATCCAACAGACAAAACACCTTTAAATATGGTAGAGTTAATGGACAATCCACCTTGTCATGCTGTACATGTCTTATAAGCGCAAAGGGTTAATTCCAATGAAAAATAATGTACAAAAACCGCATTTATAGATAGGTATTATGGATAATGCTTTAGAAGAATTAGCATCACGGTTGATTGTACTAAAGTTAAAGAAAATTCTAAAATAATCATAAATAAAATTTATTTATATAATCGGTATTTGGTAAAGAAGGAAATAGAAGAATCAAATAATTTTTTTAATAAAGCTTTATTCTTAAGTATTTTAATTATATAAAGATTAATCATATTCTAAAGAATGGCGGATATTGGGTGTCTCCTCTGACGGATACTGGAACATCGTTAATTTTTCATTGACGGGTATTGGTACACCACACTTTTTCCTTTATTTTATTTTTATTAATATATTTATTATAAAAATATTCAAATTAATTAAAATATTGCTGAAAAATCATAAAATTATCTTTCGTTTTAGCTTTACTGTTGGTTATTTCGTATAATTATGAACGAAAAAATTTAATGTAAAGTCCTGCTCATGGCTTAACATGACGGCTACTGGTGCTCTTATCTTATATGCTTATAGGTTTCTTTAGCAATAAACACATATATGATCTAGAAGGGATAGAGAACCGATTAAATAGTAAGATAACTACAGTTTCAGGAGTTCAGTTTAATCCAATTTCTATTTTTAATTTCACAAGCTATTAAATATTTTGAGAAAATCAAATTTTTGTGGTATTAACACATTAACAAAATGATTTAAAAGAGTTCCCTTGTGTGATAAGTTCAAAAAAAATTTTTTTCCACTTGAAAACAATTCACTTTGAAAGAACCACAAGAGGAAGAGGAAGGAGTACTATATGATCAAGGCATCACAGATTGATGGTAAGTTAAGATTT
Organism: Brachynemurus nebulosus; assembly: GCA_035578155.1. Taxonomy (NCBI): domain Eukaryota; kingdom Metazoa; phylum Arthropoda; class Insecta; order Neuroptera; family Myrmeleontidae; genus Brachynemurus; species Brachynemurus nebulosus. The sequence continues at coordinate 147,302,391 of JAPWDM010000001.1, forward strand.
TCGTAATTTAACCGTACTTAAAACTTTAAACGCATTTTTCTCAAAACTGTGTTTTTCAAACTTTCCTCCATCATATCTCGAAAACGGTTTGACCGATTCTCTTAAAATTTATAGGATAAACTCAACACATGCAGATGCACGGAGTGAAATAGAATCATCCAAAAATTAACGAACTTTAAAAAGTAACTTTTTTCAGAAGTCGGCCAAAAACCCAGTTTTAATATTTTAAAATGATTCTAGTTCACTCGATATGTTTAGGCTTACAGATTAAAACGCCCTTTTTTCAGACAAGCCCAATCAGCCAAAATCGTGGAGGAAATGAGCGTTTTTTTTTCGAGGCGGACGTCTCTGAAGTGGTACAGCTTACGTTCTAACAAAAATTTTTACTTTAAAGTTTTACATACCCTTGAAATATTAATAAATAAATGATAAAATGATAGTTCTATGTTTTCATTGATCGTCAGAAAAAATTCCCCAAAAATACTTAAAAAGCAGGCCGTTACACGAGTGAACCCCCTTAAAACTGTTTAAAACATCTACATATCTGTGATTTGTAGGTAAAAGTAAAATTTGTCTTTTGACGAATCTCTAATTCTTGATTTGATACGCGAAGTTTGACAAGATTTAGTAGTAACATTTTCTAGTACAAGTTTTCTTAATATCAAAATATCTTGGAATTCCGGAAAAATTATACTTTTGTCTATAGAGATTAATCTAGTACTCCCTGTGGCCAAGCAGCTGAAGAAGTAGTTGTTTATTATTGGAAAATTAACACCAGTATCAAAACTATCCAAACTTATTGCATATGCTAAACCTATTCCAAACCGTGCCAACTTTCCTCACTATCCTCTAAATTATTAAATAAAAATACCTATACTCAATCGATATTTTAGGGAAAACGGTTCATGTACAAACTAGTTATGAATTGTAACATTTTTTAATTATTGGAATTTTTAAACACAACATTTAAATTACACACATACTTAGCTCAGTTTAATGGTCAATCCTTAAACTATTTTTTGGTCTTCACAAAACGCATCTGATATAAATACATTTTAAATCATTCAACTTGAAATATAAATAAAAAAATCAAATTGTCATTCATCGGAATAGATATATTCCTAGGGTAAGTGCGGGACATCGTAACATCTAAACTTTAAACAGCTAACAGAGACATCTCTGTTTAAAGCAGTGTCAATAACAAAAATCTCCTTGACATTAACGGTTCACAATCGATTCAAATTTCAAAACAATGGCCCGGTAACTAAATACTTACCTTCCCTAAATAATTCTCCGCATGAATTGCTTGGACGGAATATTTGTTTCTATTTTTAAAACTGTTTTTGTTATGTTGCTTAAAATTAATTCGCGAAAGATTTTTGATGGAATTTAAGACATTAAAAAGGGGCATAAGACTAAACGAAAACCACTCTACCAATTAGAAGCACGGTGCCGGTATTGACCGCGCTTGTTTGCAATACTCAGTCAATTAAGATGTTAAAAGAATTTCAAGGTATACCTCTTTTCAGATAAAATTAATCATGAGTTTTCGTTAAAAAATTAAATAATTCTTATATTCGAAACAAATCGATCTTCTATTCTTTTCTAAAAATAAACTGCAAATTTAAAATTTACATAAATGCAATAATAAAAGAGATAAAGCCAGGAAAACGGAAATTATTTAAATTCAAAGTTACGAAGCATGGTTAAATTTAACTGAAATAGACCATAATTTCGTTTAAGGGGTTATTTAGGGTTAGAAGCTAAAAAAGACACATTTTCAATAGTTTTATCTAAAGAAACCTTATATGCAATCAATCTGAAAACTTATACACATTATTAGGCATTCCTTCAACTATCAAAAAATAATTTAATTTCCTTTTTCCTAATGCCGATGCATTTTATACGCACTGTCAAAGTCGACGCTTCAAAAAAAGAAAAACATCGTTTTCGGCTGCCAGCACACAGCTTCAAGGGGTGGTCAGAAATTAGAAAATCGAACAGGGTTTTGAAGAAAACAAATTTTTTGAGTCTCTTAATCTAAGATTACATCGATTCAGAATGAAAATAAGAAACTTTTAGCTTTTAAAAAAAAAATCGAAAAATCCCGTTTTTTTTTTTTTAGTTATTTTTGTCTGTAAAAAAGGGTCGAAATTTAAACCAAGTGAATTTTCTAGGTTCAGAGACTAAAAAAAAAAATATTACGTTTCCAACCCGCCCTTATACGTTATAATACGAGAGGTATGGGCTACAGTGTGGCAGCCGATTTGAATCCTTCATTAAAAAGACACACTCATATCTAAGAAGACAAATTAACCACTTTATTACATGTAACCACTTTATTACATGTAACCACTTTATTACATGTAAGGCGACCATTTCATACTTCGTTTCCAAATTTTAACTGATGATTCTTGGGATGTAAACGAACAAAAATATTAGAGAAAAAAAATTAGAATTTTTTTTTCTGCAACCCTGAATAACGCCTTAAAATTATGTATAAGCATATTGTTTAATTTAATATTTAGTTTTATTATCCTTAAGGCTTAGGTGGCTGGCAGTTCCCCCGCTTACCCTATACTTAAATTAAGCACGTTAATATTAACAGTAAATTAAATAAAAATTCTTTGGCTATCGCGACAAGTTTTGTATATTATACACATGTCCATACATATAAACGAAAAGAATATTAAAAAGTTATCTTAAATGTAATTAAATATATTTTTTGATTATGTTAGCGGTTGTTTACACAAAATTAAAATGAAAATTAATGTAAATTTATGTAAAATTTGGAGAAAAAATGTTGTACGCAAGGTCCACAAACCAAACTTACCAGCAGACCAACAGACAGATACGTAAAACAATAACATTTTATTTATTAATAATATCGTTTAATACAAATTTAGCAAGAGAGCGCAAGCAAACGACTGAGCGAGCAATAAATGCGTGCCTACGAAATGAAGAAAAAAAAAACTAGCCTTCAAAGTGTGACAATCAGTGGACAGTGGTGTACATGATATGCATTATTCATAGCCCTTATTTTGTATTTATTGTAAATATCACGGAAATTTGTCAGAAAGTTAGTAAAAAAATTGGTATTATTTATTTTTATTTAAAATTTATTAAGTCTGTTAACATTAATTGCACTATACTGCATAAAATAATCCAGACATAACAGCATATAGAATACAATAAAATGAATAAAATTTTGTGATTTATAATTTTTTGCAAGTCTTAGTAAAAGAAGGCCTTAAAATGGCCTCGTACACATTAATTAATTATCTTAACATGAATTTCTTTGTCGTAAATCATTTTTCTTTTTAGAATTCAAAAAAATGTCTAGATTTTTTTTATAGACAACCTACTTTAATTGATTTAATAGAAATTAAAGTAGATTATTTAACAATTATTAGTAAAATAGTCTCCCTGTTCTAACCAAATTATTTGGGGTTCTTTTGAAGTAAAAGAGGACTATACCAGAATAAACTAATCCTACTCAAATCACATTCAACAAAATGATTATCTTACATAATAATATACAGCCGACTCTCGTTAATTCGCAACTCGAGGGACTCTTAAAATATTACGAATTATAGAGAGGTTCGAATTATCGCAGGTAACAATTTTAATTTTTTAATAATTTGCGATGAATGAAGTTGAACTTGTCTTAAAATGTACTTCCAATCTTTCTGTCTCTTTCTCTCTGCAACTTTGAATTGTCGAGTATTTGACGCCGATGAGTTCGAATTAACGCGTCGTTTTGTTACGTAGCAATGATTTTTTCGTTCGAATTACCAAGTGCATAAAAATGTATTGATTTAGTTCGAAAAATGAAGAGATTTTATAGCGAACTCGTAATAACTTTGAATTATAGAGAGGTTCGATTTATCGCAGGTTTGAATTAACGAGAGTCGACTCTACATTGTAGTTGACCGGACACACATTTTGACAGTAGGTATATTAATCATTTGCTAATAATTTAACTAATTAAAGAAGTAATAAGTGGGTAATCCAAAAATAGATGAGCATATGGAAGAAAACTCTGAGTTTCAAGGTTTGAAGTGTGACATATTGTACTATATTTTTACCATTGCCTCAATAATAAAAATAGAGGGTTTTGTAAAGGATTAATATACAGGTTGATTTTGTATTTTAATAAATTTAATCCAAAGACACTACAGGTTACGTAAATTTCAGATTTTTATGATCAGCCCAGCAGAGATACAGCGGGGCTGAAAGTTCTAAAATTTGGAAAAAAGTTTATTTTTGGGTAAAAATAAAAGGATACAAGTTTCACAACTGAAATTTTTTTGGATAGTTGTACCCATATACAGCTATTTCCATAAAAGTCAAGCTTTAAATGACACTCCTGTTATAAGAGAAAAAAATGTTTAAAAAGTATATTAGCTTAGTTTTCACATCCAACTTTAAGTGAAGTTTTCTTGTGGTAGGAAGGAAAATAGGCCAATTATGGACGTAACTTAATCAATGGCTTTTGTTTCAACCTTTTAGGATGAATGGTTTTTGAAATATGCGAATTGGCTTTTAAAAGGCTGCAAACACAAATATCAGCGCAAATTTTAAAACATAAATAATGTCCACCACACTTGAACGGTTTAAGGTAATTTTGTTAAGAATTGTTTTTAATTTCTTAAATGTAGTAGAAACAACTGGGAGAATAAGCAACTTTTTTTTGGACCATTTAATATGAACTGACCCTAAACTGAAACTCTTGTCGAGTATATTTATTATCGTATATTATTATATTACTTATATTACTGTCCTACATATTATACTGAAAACTTTGTAGAAGTCTAGCCACTGAGGAGCGCTGACTTAATGCGTACTCAGCACGCACTTGTTGAATTTCGTATTATTCGTATATTTATGATATATTATGTACGTGGATATTGTGAAGGTAGGCGGGTAGGTACACTAGAAATTCAACGAAAAGATCGATCTGTTTTTATTGCTAATTGCCATTGTATGTAATTAATTTTTATGTGTAGGTATTTTTGTAATATAATTTTTTTAAAGTGATACACAACATTAATCTTGATCAAAATTTGTTAATTAATTTTATAAAACGAAGATAGCATTTTATAATATGTAATATCTACATACGTATACACTACCCAAAAGAGAAGAATGAATTAACGAAAAAAGTATACTTTATATTGCTAAAATGAGGTGATTTTTCACAATTTTTTTATATGTATAATTTTCAAGAAATTGTATTTTTAATATCCATAATTACTTAGAATTTGTAAGACAAGTTGTATATATAACTATTTTTTGTTCTTGTCGCATTTGATTCTATACGAATCAAAAATATTATAGAGAAAACTAGCGAGTTACGAGCTTGATACATACAAAAATTCCCTTGTAATTGGACAAAAATTTACAACTAATTGTAAGATAGAGAACTTCTTAAAACCAATTTTGAAGTACTTTATTCGTCATTTTTTCAAATTTTAACTCTATGCGTGCCGGACTATCGGATGAACTAAAAGACAACCGTATGAATGTTAAAAAAGGAGAGGCAATTGTTTACATACAGATTTCCTTTAATATTTTTAGTTTTGAAATTTTCTTATTCTTATTCGGATTCCCTTCTCTCATATTGATATAACAAAAATAAACATTAAAATTTTTTTTAAAATACATATTTATTATAAAGTCAGTATTAAACTAGCAGTTTAAAATTTTAATTTTCTTGAAAAATTAAGTAGAATAATTATTAACACGTTAGTTGTCGTGCATGCTGTAAAGCGTAAAGTGAAACTTGACCAATTGCCACACAACGCTGTACCGCGTCAATAATTCCATATAAAATGTATTAACTAGTTGTTAAAATAATGTACGAACTGTACATTTCGTTATCATAAGTTTGATCCTCAACATGTTAACACTTTCAGTCCCATGGCTTCGGCATCCGAAACCAAACAAAACATCCCCAGAGGCCGACCGCGATCAATGATTAATTGATTAGTAAGTTGGTTACGTATTATGTGTGCGATACATACATATGTACCAACACATACACACACAAATACATACCAACACACACTACTCTTTTGGTTTCTATGTACGTATAAAATATAAAAGATTTTAAGATAAAAAAAAAAATGCATAAAAATATAATTTATGTTTTTAAATAAAATTGATTTGAATGTAATCATTGTATAATTATTAATTATGTAGTATGTACATATCACGTTTATGTGTGCGTTTATGACTGTATGTTTACAGTTTTACACATATGTAAATGTTGAACGGTATTGAATTTATTCAGTGTTTGAATCATTTTATTTTATGTAGGTATTTGTTTATATAATTTTTTTTTTCAAATATTGCCGGCTTCCGGGGAAGTTTGCTGTGAAAGTGCTCGGGCCTCATAGTGTTAATCATTGATCGCGGTCGGCCTCTGGGGATGTTTTGTTTGGTTTCGGATGCCGAAGCCATGGGACTGAAAGTGTTAATCAGATTTTAGTTATCAATTATCATGTATATTACAATTTGATGATACCATCACAAATTTTTAAATTTCAGTTTTTGTTATTGTGTATATACCTACCATAAAGTAATTCATTTATAAATTTAAATAATTAATAAATTGTTATCATATAATACTGACTTTATTAAAGCAGGTAAGGTTTTGTTTTTTTATTCGTACTATCCTATTTATATTGTTTATATGTATTATACATTTATACAATCATAAATTCGTAATCAGTATAGGGTTGACCGGGGTAGCAGAAGCTTGCAATAAATTTATTTCTACAATTTTTGTTACTTTTATTTAACCTTGATTTTTTGTACAAATTTGAGCTATGGGTAACTTGCAAACAAAGGGCAATTGTGAACGCTAAAGTATGATAAAAAATTTTCAAAGTGGGGTAAATGTGAAGAATTTGAGTTGGGCTTTATTCTTATGTACCTCAACTTCTCTTGTAATGCATTCTAAATAATTTTTCTGATGGCATTCACTTTTATCCCAAAATTCATAAGATTTGCAAAACCGTGCCGGGGAAATGTAAATGGCTTATAAAATTTTTGTTTTTCATACGAATTTGCTCAAAATTTGTGTGGTGCATCCTGAATAATATCTGAATTAAAAATAAATCAACCATAATGTGATATATAAAATAAAAAATACTTAAAACAACGCTTTTATCTCAATTTATAAAAATCCATTGACAATTACCCCGGTCAACCCTAATCAAAATCATATATTACAATTAGTCGACAGCACAGAATTTTGTCAACAGCATTCTAATGCGATCCCTTGTATGTGTGTATGTGTATATTTTTATTATAGCTGATTGTGAGTGTTGATGTTTCTGTGGTTGATGAGATGTTCGAACCGTGTGAAAATTTTTTGCTAACAATAATAAACAAGCTTCCTCATATCATAGTACACTATAAATTCAATTATGTTAACACATTCAAGAAAAATTATTAGAAGCAGTTTATATTTTTCTGTAAATATCTAAATGTTAATTTATTCACAGTATTATTTTTTTTATTATTATTTCATTTTAAAGCAAGTTGGGCAACTAGAGAGTTATCAATTTACCTTTAATTTAACATTTATTGGGGAAAAATTTCTAATAGGAAAATAACCCTAGCGTGGATTTTTAGTGTACTTGTAATTTGTTTTTATTATAAAACTGAGGAACAATATTTTTCAATCTAAACCATTCAAGTGCAGCTCAAATAAAAATGTCAAAATGATTAATGAATGAATATAGTCTTGTCTTTTTTTGTAAGATATATTTCCCTCTTTGTTGCCTTTGGCATGTTAACATGCCAATGGCACTGAATCGGTTAATATAAATATAGGTATTAAAACGGTAACTGCTGCAAAATATGCAAATTATTTGTTACTATAAATAATTCAAGTTTTCACGACAAACGATTTTTTAAAAATTAGGTTGTGACAGACAGACATATAAATAGACAGGTGAGTGAACTGATAAGAATTCTGTTTTCCTTTTGAGTTATGGTATCCTTAAGAAAAAAAAAATACAAAAATATGATGGGAAAATAATAAGCGCTTTTTTAGAGTTTTTATATTATTCGAGAAATATAATATTACTATCTAAAATGCACTTATACAATACGGTTAACCGGAGTTATTTGGCGTAGTTTGAAAGTTTTAGGTATGATTTTTTTTGTCCTCGAAACGAACATTTGATATCGTGGCTACAAGTTGGAACAACTGGAACAGGACACTTTTGGAGCCTCATTATATACATCTTGTTCTCAGTATCAAAGGAGTACCCCCAGTATAATACTATTTTAACATATTATCCAGTTTCAATTAATTTCAACGAAATGTAACTGTGGGGTATTTTGACACCGCAAAAAAAAAGTTTCATGAATATTCCGCCTCAGAGACCATAGAATGTGGTAAAAATAAGTAATCTACACATACCTATAATAAAACTGTACCTAACTGACCGTTTCTGTACGATTTATGCCTGATTCGCCTGTTCCCGTTTCGCCTGACCAATTAAAATTTCCCGATTCGCCTGACGATTCAAACTGTGGTATCGTTTCGTCTGACCATAAATTTGACGATGGCTTCTTTTTTTTTTATTATAATGTTAAAATAACACCACAAGAGATTTTAAGAAAAATTCAAAGAAAATCTAGCAACATTCCTTCCTACTTTTTCCAGACTTAGGACTAGCAGTAATTTTTAATAGATGTAAAAACTACTGGTGTAATTAAAAGTTTGTTCGCTTTAAGTTTCGTCAATTTAAAAAAATTTAAATAATATACCTATATGTCTACTAGAATACTAGACACTGGAATCACAAAACTAATATAGATAGTAACCAAATTTCACCCATAAACACATAAAATATTAGTCCCTAAATTACATAATAATTATAAAACACTGTATATACACAGTTTAAATAATAGTTTGTTTCACAAACAGTTACGAAACGAGATGACGTAAGAGTGTCATTTGGAATTCAAAAATTTCAAAGGGTTATCCATCTATGTACCTAAATAATGCATAACATTATGCATACTAATACAATGAAAATATGATCACTAAAGTAAATTTAATTTAGAAAAATAAATTTGCAGGTCAAATTATTTTGTGAAAATTTACAGTTGATAATTATGTAAATTATTTAATTTTGTCTAAGTTTCACTGACTTTTTTAAAATTTTTAACAACGATGGCAGTGGAATTTTAACTGTCATTAAATTTTTTTTATTTAAAGCTTGTCATCAGTTATTTTTGATATTTCCTTGTAATTTTAGTGTGTTTTGTGATCTGTAAGATATTTCTGATATGTATTTAATTATTATGGTGGCTTAAAATGTCTGGTGACGACTCTTGTGCTGCTAAATTTTGTTTAAATCATTCAAAATTCCCATTTATGTTTTTTCTGAATGCCGTTTGATCCAAATTTTCAAGTATTATTATAATTTGAATGCTTATGTAAAAATACGTTAAATAATAAATAATTATTAATATTTTATAATAATTCAGTTAATATTTTCGATTTCGAGAGTGGCTGGTGCTAATAGGTCGTGACGATCTAAATTCTCGTGTTGAATACTGTCATCAATTTCGCGTTTGCTCAATTCATTTTGAAGAAAGTTGCCTTTAGTTGTTCATATATAATTTAACATAACCATTTTCAACCCTCAATCTCACATGTACAAACACATACAATCACATAAGTAAAAAAGGACATACATAATTGTTTGCACTTATATCAAAAAAGGATAGAAAGTGCGTTTCGCTACTGCCTATGGTAATAATCTTTTATTTATACTGTGGTATATATTTATTGTAAAACTAATTCGTACTTATATAATACTGCGTACATGACCATAGTAGTTAAGCGCAGTATAATGACAATAATAAAAAAAATATACTTATACATATATACATATTTACATTAATTTGAACTAATAAAATTAATTTATCTTAAGCTGAAACTATCCCATATTGACAATCAACTCCATCTATGAAATTAGCTTAGAACTTGACGTAAACAGTTACAATACCAGATAGTAGTTCTATCGGTCAAGAAATATAACTGTTATCATACCAACAAATTTTATTACACATTTATATTTTGACTTCACGTAACCTTGAACACATTGTACCTATATTTGGGGGTCATGATGGATATATCGGTACATATCTTTAAATCTTAATCCTTTGCGTAGGGCATAAAAACATAACGGAATGATGAAATCCACCTTTTCGATGGTGACTTACATCGGGGTTTCTTCTCTTTGACAGTGTTTCACTCTTTTGCTTTTAACGAAACTTTCAGTACTTATAAAGGACATAATGTGCAATATTTGAGGCTTTTTTCGTGACTGTCACTCTGAAGGAACCACTAAAAAATTGTCTCTATTTTTTTTCTCGAATTTTTTATAATTGTTTACTAGGTAACGGAAAAATTTGAAAGAAATATATATTAGGTATAGTACTGACTTAGATCTACTCAATGGTTTTTAGTTCATTTCAATATCTGTAATAGTTTACAGTTTAAAAATCATGGCCTTAATACCTATTATCACTAATAACTTTTAAACAACCAAATATATGAGGCTAAAACTTGCACGCAAGACATCTTATCAGCTGCCCTTACAGTAGCTAGAGTGCCGTCGAAAATCTCACCCGGGAGCCAACTGGCCATTTTTATCCGGGAATACCCGTTGGTGTGATGATAACTTATTACCTGGGTCAATATCTAAGATAATTTTTACTCCAGGAAAATGTCTCATTCCCACAGGAAAATAGAAAAACCATGTTGAGCATCTGCAACCATTACGCAAAAACTATTGTACGGATTTTTATGAAATTTGGTGTGGTGATAACCCATTAGTTGAGTCTACGTTTAAGGTTCTTTTCACTCCGGAAAAATGTCTCATTCCCACTGGAAAATAGAAAAACCATTTTGGGCACGTACTTGCATTACGCAAAACTATTGTTCTATGTAAATGCTTTATAATTATTAATTATTATATTTATATTTATATACTTCTCACTGATTTTATGCGTGAACGATGTCGTGGGTAAAGCTACTATAAACTATGTATTAAAATTAAATGAAACTTGTTGAAAATTGTGCCTTCAACTCACAGACTTGTGAAAATCTTAATTATAGACACTTTTATCACAATTACTACAATCACAATATAGGATTTTTCGTACCTATAGGGATTTCTTAAAACCCTTAAAGTACATTCTATGCTTGTAGGTGAAACAGCAAATCCAGTTTTTGCTTAGACAATAAACACGCAAATCACACCCGTAAATACTGTACAAGTTTTGATGTTCAGTGTCCTCACCCTATACTAAAGCACTCAATGAAATGTTATTGCCCTCTAAAGAACCGATAACAGGGCTTGTAACAAATAATAACAAAAATAAAGTCTTAAAATATCAGAATTACTCCAGTGCCAAGATAGCCCTGGTTCTCGGTATATGTGTAAAAGAGTAAACAATATAATTATATAGCAATGATTGCATTTATAATGCTCATTAGTTTCTTGGCAACGTAATAGCTCTATAAATTTTTGACAAAGATTTATATAAGATTTTTTTATATAAGTCGGTGGCTCAAAATCCCAGACACATTCAAATATACTACTGCTTGCATTAACGATCAGATTTATAAGGATACTATACGTCAAAGAATATTATTGTGTATATGTATAAGGAACTTCTTCAGTGCTTATTCTTACAATTTACTTAAAAAAAATACTTTAAAAAAAACTCAAATAAAATCGTTTTTTACATTACACACTTCAAACTATTAATCTGAAATTTCTTACCTGTGCTTATTTTTAGTATTAACCCATATTAAAATATGAATAAAAAAAATGAGAAAAAACTACCGAACATAACTCATTTTATTAACTACCAAAATTATTATATTAAAGTAGCCTTCGATGATTCTAGTGGATCGACCATCTTTTTCTTTTTTTTTTTTTTACAATAATTAAACTTTATGTCCCATCATAAAATAAGATTTTATTAATTAAAGCAAATACTCATAGATATACTATTAACTAATAAAAATTTTGAATAGTAAACGGTGTTTTTTTTAGCGTGATAAAATTTCAAATTGAAATAACAGACATAATAAAGGAATTAAGGTAGAGTCACTTTTGTATTTAAAAGACGACTTTAAAGCATTCTCTATATGAAAGTAATTTCCGACATAATATCCATCACGGCTGCCTCCATTCTGTCAGTCCAATTTCCATTATCAATTTATTAGTGTTCTCTTGCGACATTAACAGGAGCTGTTTGTCTTCAAGCAATCAATATTTCTGATTTATGATACAGAAAAAAAAAGTCAGCATAAAATAATTATAAATTGAACATAAAATTAACACATAAACCAGTGGGCAAAGCAGCAAAAAAAACTACCCTAAAATACCCTAACTATATATATATATATATATATATATATATATATATATATATATATATATATATATATATATATATATATATATATATATATATATATATATATATATATATACATATATATATATATATATATATATATATATATATATATATATATATATATATATATATATATATGTGTGTGTGTGTGTACACGGAGAGAAAATTCCTATAAAAATTACTGTGCTCAGCACTACAATCGACGTGTAAAAGACGAACATATTAAATTCTGTAAGGTAAAAATATAAAGATTATAATTAATCATAAAAAATTTAAAGGATGGAATGTTCTTTTCGTAATATTATCTCCGTAAAATTTGTAAAACAGCACAGTAAAAAGTTTCATTACCGACAAAAACATAATTTTTTTGTGTTTATTAAAAAAATTACCATGCTAACATGCTAATAATAGAAAGAAAAAAAACAGAAAGAAGGTTGGTTGTGTTGGAATTGCTGTAATGAAATGTACCTCAATCAGCGAGTTACATGGGTTACATGCGAACCATAGGTGTGGACTGTGGAAGAAACTTTGTCAGACAGCTCGCATCAAGCACCTTGATGCAGCTAGTAGTCAGTTGCTTTTACACTCTCTTGGGATGATGTCATCGTTTAATTCATCTTTTTGTTATTTACCTATCTTTAGTATATGTATTAGAATTATATTGTTGGCAATCATTTTTGTATACATGTTTTTACAGGTACAGTGCAACCAATATAAGGTCGCGAGTCAGATGCGCAAATTAAAGAGTACGACAACAAGAATTAAACTATAATATACATGCATAAGAGTGTGATAAAAGTTGTGTTAGCAGCACATTAAATTTTACCATGCTAGCACATATTTTTTTATTTTGGTCGTCGATCGCGCACGGATTATAGGGGAGCATGGTAATTTTTCTGAAATTTTTTTTACAAAAATTATAGGATTTTTCTCTCCGTGTACAAATTCACCAAATTTCGTCAAAAATTATTTTTGTGGGGTTTCGTCAAAATTAAATTATTTGTGTGAGAAGTATAAAACGAAATAAAGAAGAAAACAAGAAAATTCGCATTTTTCTCCGAAATTTTGAGGTTATGTTAAGAAGCTATCTCCACAAAAGTTGTAGATTTTTGCATGATCTACAACATTTGTTAAGGATAATTTTTCCTTTGACTTCGACTTTCGCCGGAAATTGCAAAAATATAATTTTTTCATCCTTTTGGGACCTCCCAAATAAGCCCTTCACCGCCTCTGCTCAGGCATTTATTTTTTTTACGTTTATTATAACCCTCTTTACAATTTCCACTAATAAAAGTCTAGGTAATAATTTTTGTATGATTTCCCTCTAAATGAGTTAATTTGATTGGTCTAAACCGCTTGTTGTGACTTTAAAACTAACTACACCAACAATAAAAGCCAACTACTAGAAAAAGATATGAATGCAAATAAATGCTTTTCGAAACAGTGATCGGAAAGGTCTATAATTACGTAATAGATTACATAACGATTTTTGATTACGTAACATTACCATTGTTTAATTGTGCGTTTATAAACCCAGAATTTTTTATACATATGTGTCCAAAAAGAACAATCTATTTCCACAGTTTGTAAACGTTGTGGCCTTTATCGAATATACAAATCGCAAAACGAGACTCGATTTGTCCCGAGTTTTTGATTCACAGATATGCCAAGTCTGTGAAAGTTTTATCATTGTAAAAAGAACACCTTGTATATGAATATCCGTATTTTTCTTTATTACATTACGATTTATTAATTGAAATTACGAATTATATCATCTAACTTATAGTGTTAGGCTATTCATTCAGTGAAATTAGTATTAATTCTAATTCTGTATAATATATGCATAGCTCTAAATTGTAATTTTTAGTCGAATTTTCTCCGAAAAATTAGACTTATACAGTCTATACGATAAGAGCTGCGAGAGGCGAGACCAGGGGCGCTATCCGTTTTCGGACCCGTAGAACACGATTATGTAAAATAAAAGATGTCTGATATATATATATATATATATATATATATATATATATATATATATATATATATATATATATATATATATATATATATATATTTTCCCGCAACCTTTTAATATGTGTAGGGCCCCCCTATAGAAGTTAAGAGATGAAATTTGGTAAGTGGGGCTTATTCCGATGCACAACAATACTATCAAAGTGGGGTCAAATTTTGGGCAAATTTTTTTTCTGACCCGACCTTTAAGGGGGTGGTGGGGGGCGGAAAAGCAATAAAACTTTTCCAAACCGGTTTTAAATAATGTTTCGGTCAATTATCTACAACATATCCAAAATTCAGCTTCCTAGGATGATATGGTGGGAGTAGAGGGGGGAAAAGATTTTCGCTGGATCTAACAGGCCCCCAGCCCCCCAGAATTAACGTAGAGGGTTGATATTTGGTGTGTTGATAAAGTTCGTACCTAGGTTGTGCTTTTTGGAGGTTTTAATATTTTACCCCCACCCCCCTCATTTTTAAGCTACAATTTCATGCATTTTCGACGTTTTCGAAGTTTGTACCACTCGCACAGGTCACCCGAATAAACCTAGAGGGCTGAAATTTTGTATTCGGATTGAGTTAGTATCAAAGGGGTGCCTTTTGGGGGTCTCGACTTTTAACCCCTACCCCCACCATTTTTATACCCAAAAGAACATGATTTTTCTTGTTTTTTAACAGTTTCGTTCGGGTCAAAATCTCCCCAAATAAACCTAGAGGGCTGAAATTTGGTGTACAGGTTAAGCTAATAGCCAGACACTGTTTTTTGGAGGTTTCAACTTTTAACCCTTACCCCCACGATTTTTACGCCAATATTTCCTTAATTTTTTTGCTTGTTTTCTAACACGTCTAGAGACTCCATAAGGAAACCTAGAGGGCTGAAATTTTGTACGTGTATTCAGTTAGTATCCAGCTAGTACCTTGTAGGGAGTCCGCATCACTTTTCCCCCCACTTCTCCCATTTTTACATCGGAATTGAATGCTATTGTTAAATGTGTTTTAAAAGCATTATGTTTATTCTAAATACAAGTAGGCGAATAGTAATTTTAAAAAATTTAAAAAAAAGTGAACATACTTTTATGACAAATGAAATACATACATATTAAGTAATTTAAAAATGTTATTAAAGTCACTGTTTATTGATAAATTAGGAATTTTGGAGTTTTAGTATTTATAAAATAGAAATTTTGGATTTTTTTGGAAAGAAAAAATATCTTTATAAAGGCCTTCCAGTTTACTATTTAAGGTCCTTTTTTAATATTTAAAAATAAAACATAAAGGCAATTAGCGGATAAACATGGGCAGGAATGCCCTCGTACGAATTGTGTTGGTTTTTTTTCTGCTACCTGTTTTCGGCACAAAATTGAAATTTACTGAGATACAGCCCTTAAATACTTAAAACCTTTTTTTAAAGCTTCGATCAGCCGAACACTCATCACCAGTTTTGAAGCCAACAAAATGACAATTCGGTTGTAGACTTTCAATCACATTTCGCTTGTAAACATTCAATACCGACGATGAAGGGGAAAATTCGACTACCGTGATGGGGCCCCGCTGCTCACGGCGTTTTTATTTTATAAAGTTGAAGCATAAATTTTAAGTTAAATTCTATTGTGTTTATTACGTTTATTAATATTATTTATGTTTCTTTTTTGTAGGTATAATAATAATTGCTATACATATATCTACAGCTAACTACTTTCATAAACATAATTCAGGCTCTCGTATACTTAACTTGTGTTTATTATATTCAATTAATACCTAATTGATTATATATTTTTAAGTTTGGCCATCAAAAAAAGTGGTTGGCGCGTTAGGGATTAAATCCCACAAAAGTCTACTATCAATTAAGATTGGTCAATTTTGAAATTGTTGGTTTCGAAATTTCCTTTCTTTGCTTTATTTTTGTTATTTTCTTTTCAATATTTTTATTTTTGCAAAAGGTATTTATTTATTTTATTTGCTGCCTCTTCAAAAAATCACTATTTGGAATATTTTTGGGCGCAGGATAACTGCACTCGGCCAGGTAAAACCATATTAATTACTATGGACAACTACACTCGCCTTCAAAACATACCCCCTAGTGAGAATGAACAACTGCACTCAATTTACATAAGTAAAAAGAGGGAAAAATTTCAAAAGTCATACTATTTTCATTGAAAGTAGAAAAAAAGAAAGAAATTATTATTAATAAGAATTGTTGATTCTAGGATGCAACGATAAATATTAGTGTGTAGAACACGGTATTTAAAGCCCGATCGTATGCGGTTTCGAGAAAAACGCGTTTCGCAAAAAATATATATATACTTCCAGACTTCTAACAAAATGATTTCTAACGGTATTGGAATACAATATTTTGGACTAGGGGGCTATAAATTTTATTGTTTTTCTTATAGAGAAAAAAGTTTTTTTAATCTTTTCAGCGATGGTTTCAAGGTCGGCCGGCTGCAGTTCATGGTCGAGATCCTTACGTAAAATACGCTTAGTTATTGCGTCCAAAACGCCAAGCTATTGAGAACGGCACTGAATCGATCCGCTATAGTCATCACATACACTCTCATCTACCACTGCTAGGTAGTAGTGGTGGAGAACTATCGATAGCACTGTCGATAACTATCGATAGTTTTGAATATCGAAAACTATCGATATTTTTTTTTTACTATCGATAGTTTTCGATACTTTTTTTCAGTCATTTCGTTTACCTATAAATACTAAAGATAATAAAAATTTCGTAGAAATTATAGCCAGAGATATAAAAACAACCATTTTAAGGGAATTTCCGGGCAAAAAGGAATAATTCCACCCCAGCGTAAAACCGGCGACCTTTTTCCTTTTTTTTTTTGCTCGCCGACTATCTAAATGCCGCCCAACTCGGGTATCAAAAACTATCGATAAATTATCGATAACTATCGATAGTTTCACGACTATCGTAACTATCGATAGTCGGGACTATCGATAGTCAGAACTATCGATAGTCGGGACTATCGATAGTTCTCCATCACTATTCCACATAGTTCTCCATCACTATTCGATCACATATTATACCTACCTAGTAGGTAGGTATAATATTTTCTTCACTTTGTGCTGAATGTGGTCTATTTGGTCGCGTATTATCCAATAATGAAAATTTGTGCGTTTGATAGGCCGATTATGCGCACTATAAGTTACTCTAAGCACACAAAACGCATTTTTCGTGTCGAGGTAAGTTTTTCCATGATGAAATTCCAAACAATATTTAACAAAATTACCGTGGCAGTTTGACATGATTTACGCGTGATCTGTCATAACGACGGTAAAATGAATTATCCGTTACATGAATTAGGCATTATTATATTACCAAATTAATTGATTGTCAACGTAGGGATTGAGTGAAATCCTTTAAAAGTTATTACCAGTAATATTGTTGTATCTCAAGATATTTGAGATTCGTGTGACACGGCAGGTAGTACCTAGACTGTATAATATGTTGGTGTATATACACTACCGCTCAAAATTATTTAGCCACCTTCATATTCTTTATATCATAAACAATACATATATTAAAATCATTTAATTAGTGTCGTTGTTTGTATTTATATTTATAAAGACGGGGTGTATACTAAGTGTCCCATTTGGATGTATACATACGGTTTACATGTTAATTGATAACATTGGATTCCCATAAGGAAAAAGTTATGTCATAAGAGTGCTTTGAACAAAATAAAAATACCAATTTAATATTATAGCTACTGTTATTATCGCTTTAATAATAATAATACAGTAAAAAATAAAAATGAATATCGTAATTTTCAAGCAATTCATATTTTAACATAAATAAAAATATTTCTGTCATTTTCTATAAATTCAATAGGTATTTTTTATATTTTTGAAAATAAATATTAAATTAATAAAAATACTGAAAGAATATTTTGTTGAAGAAATAGTGCAAATAATTTGGTGGAAGATTGAAGGAAATAGTTTGCGTAGTACCAGAGACTTATTCAGTGTTAAGTATCCTAATCGTCCGATAGCGTTCCTCAGAACAATTTGATGCATTTTAGAGAATTTTAAAAAATATAAATGTGTAATATAATAAGAAGACACCTACTACAGTTGGGACAGAAGTTGAAAATACAATTAATGTGCTTACCGCCGTAGGAAACAATCCAGATATTAGTTTAAGAAAAATGTCATTCATTCATATTGAAATTTTTATTGAAATTGTCTATTTCTTATTTTATTAATTTATTTATGTTTTATATTAAAATAAAATAAAAAAAAAGTTATTTTATAATAGAAATTTACCAAAAATATAAATATGTTTATTCAAAGCACTCTTGTGACATAACTTTTTCCTTATGGAAATCCAATGTTATCAATTAATATGTAAACATCCGAACGGGACATCCGGTATAAGTTCAAATAATTGGTAATAAATAATTACAATTACTACGAAGTCGTTTCATTTATTCAAACTGTTACAAAATGCCTTTTTTGTGAGTGGCCAAATACTTTTGAGCGGTAGTGTACACATGCTTAAGAAGTGCACAGTTGCTAAATGTACTTACTTACCTATAAATATAAGCTACATTTATCTTTTTATAAAAATCATTAAGCCAGCCTTCTAGTAGTGCTCATTTCATACTTTAGTGAAAGGCAAAATTATTCTTTGAGCCAATTGTAGAAACATAAACCCCACTTGTAATAAATTATTGCTAGACCAGTTGCCAAATATGGAGAAAATGTATATAAACAACAGATGATTTACTTACTTAAGAAGAATAAGTGACTTATGTACTTATTCGTATTTACATTAATATAAACATATGTATACCTATACTTAAATACAGATGTATACACGTATGTGTACGCAATAAAATAAAAGTAATGTCTACTATAAGCACCTAACTTATACGTATTATAGGTATTTAACTGTTTATGGTTTATGTAATCTTGTATCTTTTGTGTATTATCTAAAAACAATATGTCTCTGTAGGTATATGTGTACCTATGTATGTGTGTATACATATGAACATGTTACTTTTTACCACAATAAATTTTCACATTATAATAATTGATAAACTTTATGAATTCATAAATGTCTAATATTTCTAATATAAGTCATATGGAACTGATTGTGTGGAGTTCTAGCATTGAAATCACTTTTTGCGATTCTAATAAGTTAATAGCGTTTATATATATATATATATATATATATATATATATATATATATATATATATATATATATATATATATATATATATATATACAGAGCCGGATTAACCCTGAGTCCGCCCCTAGGCACCTTGAAAAATGTCGCCCCTACCTTTTGCTTGAAAAAAAGGAAATCTTGAAAAAAAAAGTCCATTACAAATTTTTCTGCCCTGTTTTAAAAATTTGCTGCCCCTTTTCCTACCTTTATTACAAACTTTCTCAAGAAAAAAACGTAAAAACATTAATTACTCATTTTTTCGCACTATTTTAAAAATTTACTGCTCTTAAAAATCCCGCCCCTATTGGCTAAGCTACCCCTGTACATATATATATATATATATATATATATATATATATATATATATATATATAGACTGTGTGAGTTTTTCGTGTGTTGCCATTTTTATTATTTTATTACAGCCAAACCGTTGATTTAATCGAAAAGTTGTTCGATTAGTAGATAGTAGTAGAAGAGTAGTAGATATCGACGAGGGCAACCGATTGCTATAGTCAGGAGCTTTATAGCTCTTATGGTTTTCGAGCTATGATACAAACTTATAGATTTTTAAATGGGACTATATATAAATTTTTTGATAAAACTGATCTAATGCATTAGTTAACTTGAGGCTACTTCAACCGGTAATGTTTTTCTTGGTTACGTTCCTATTACATCCAAGAAAAGAACCTTTTTCAGTACCAATTCTATCATAAAAATTTGGTTATAATAGAAATGGCAACTCTCAAAAAACTCACATGGTATATATATATCTCCCACAGGTGCGGGAGAGACGCCGCTTTGCAGGCTCTACAAAAATGTTAATTATAAATCCTTTATGACTCAAAATTTAAAATTATTTATAAATAATTTTAAAGAACAATGTTTACATTTATTGTGTACCAAATTTCAAATCAATTAAATGCATACTTTGAGAACTATTAAGTGTTTTCAAAATGTGCGGCATCTCTCCCGCATTCACCCTACTGTTATAAATAAAACGTTTTGCTAAAACATACGATCAGTAGCTTCTAATGGTAACTGAAAAGCTCTATAGGAAGGCTTTTGAATGTTTCTGCTGAAATTCGTTTGATCAGTTGTGTATAGTGACAATTTCTCAGCAAATGTACTCCAGTGAAAGTAACCAGATACAGGTAAGTGGGCATGGAAAATTCTTGAGGCAAATATAATTTAATAATTCATCTATTATTGCTAATAATATATAGGTACTTTAATGAAAAAATTGAATTAAAAAAAGAAACCTTTTTATCTTATAGTAGAATTTTCAACTTAACGCTTTAAGAGCCATGCTAATTTTACATAGATTGCTCGTAACACCGACATTTTATTCCCGATGATTCACGTTGCCATGAATAAATTTAGTGTGGTTCACTGGTACTCCCTCTGACACTCAAATAGTTAGTCAGTAATTGCCCGAACTTCTTTTCAAATTATTTTATAACTATAGATTTGAAGTATTCAATTTTCCTAAGGAAGATACCCCTAATTAATGATTTCATCATTGGTTTAAGTATTTTATCTACGACTACCACGAAATTGTTTGTTTATTGTACAAAAGACTATCTAAGTAAGCGACGTTTTACATACAGCCATATATCCAGCTGTACAAAAAATGGCCCCTTACACGGCCCTTTACATGATACATATTATATTAGAATCTGTACAAAAATTTTACCTAGCCTCAACTGAATGTTTACGTTTGTTTTTAATAATTTTTAAGTACTACATAATTTTAATGTATTGGTATTTGTAGATTTGTACTAAATTCTTATCGTTTATTGTGAATTTCATGTTAGTCGTAGATAAAATATAGTATGTAACTCGGTTGTAAGGCATATTACACACTCGCCGCTGCGCGGCTCTTGCGTAACTTTTTCGCTCGTGTGTAATATGCAACTTACAACCTCAATCGCGTAATATACTATTATTTAATTTAACATCTTCAATTTTATAATATCTAATTTTAATTGATCATCAATTAATAACCAACCTGGTATCATTATATTGTAATATCGATAATTTTATAGCCATTTACTATTGATACAGGTGCAGAGTTTCAATCATTAACAACAACTCAAGAATAACATAATCGATCGTTAACCAGTAACAGACCAGCAAATTGAAAACTTGATACATAGTTATGGACAATATTTTTTATATTGAAATTAAATGTGTCGCTAATGGCTTTTATTATATTTTTCAGTAATAAACTTTTTTAAATTAATGACCGGTTTTGAAATAGTAAAAAGAAAAAAAAAAAAACACTAAAATCACTTTTTCTCCAGAAAAATAAGATTCTTTTAACAAAAATTTTTAATGTTCTGATTGGAAACCGTTACGATCACTTTTTGTATAAAATTCAATAATTTTATTGAATTTTAATTAAATCGGAAAAAATCAATAAAATAAACACATATATAAAATTATCTGTTAAATTCAAAAGACAATAATTTTAAAACAAGAAATTCTCGTTTATTACATTCAACAGGTTCAACTTCAGTCTAACATTCTGAGCACAAATAATTTTAACTTTCATACATGTCAAAAAAAAAAAAACATAATTTATGTTATTTTTAGGGAAAAGAACAAAAAAATTAATTTTCATTTTATTATTTTTCAATAATTTTAAATCGATTTACAATTAATTAAATGTAATGTGATTGTCACTACCGATATGTATCTTTAAAGTAGCGGCACTTATGCGGTTGTCGCAAGAACAGACGCTTTCGTCGAGCGATTTTGTTCTTATAAAACATTTAAAAATTTTTGTACGGATCATTAATTGCGCCTTATTTATTTATTTATCTGTTTATTTATATTTATTTTGAATTGTTTAAAGTGAATTAATTATTTTTAAACTCTTTTTACTGTTATAAAAATCATATTTGAAAACTTGTTTTATATATAGATAAAGTCATCTTATTCCATTTTTCGCGACTACCTATATAATATTTCACCTGTAATGATTAAATAAATTTTAAGCTAACGATTAATAGATAAAACTGTTTGTTAGTGATAGTGATAATAAGAAAACCGATCATCCGTGAATGTGATTTATGTAACGAACGTTTCGTACGTCTACTAAAATTCATTAATTTATTTCTTAATAAAAATTTTGGAAAATTTAGTACCTAGCATTAAAAAAAAATATACGTAAAATTTTATTTATATTCATTATAAAGATATATTTTTTGCCTTCCCATCTATATACGGTACATAGCGAAACTGCAGCTATAAGAAGGAGAAGTATGATAAGATGACCAATTTAAACATATGCGGTTTTTGATTGGATCTTGACGTTTAAGGGCTTAAGGAAACTACAAAACTAAAAATCGGGATGAACATTTTCCGGACTATAATATACGTATGTGTGTATGTATGTACGTAGGTTAGTGTCTAAATCAGTTATTATTATCTATAGTTTCCAGTGGCGTAGTGAACATAACCGGCGCTCGAGGCACGACACTTTATTAGCGCCCCTCAAAGCTGGACCTAGCCAAAGTAGCGCCCCAGGCAGAGTCAAAAAATGGCGCCCCTGTAGAAAAAATATTGCCTTTTTCCTCCCCAAAAACAAGTGACGAGCAAAAAAACCTCACATACCTCATTTTTTTGGCGACCCCAAGACCTGCCACCCTTTGGGGCACATTTAACACCCCTCTTTGGCGCACATTTGGCATCCCACCCTACGAGTGGTGTCCGGTGCATGATAGACCCCCTGGCACTCCCGTCGCTACGTCTCTGATAGTTTCACTGAAGAGACTAGTGAAATGAAACCAGGTTCGAAATAATTTTATATATGGAGCATTGAGGAGCAAAATTTGGACACATTTTAATCAGTTGTATTAGAATTAGATTTTTGAAGAAAAAATTTTTTTTGTCATAAATGGAAAGATTACATATAAGTTTTATAAGAAAACTCTTTTTCTCTTTAAACGTACCTAATATTTAAAAAGTTATATCAAATCAAAAATAAATTTTTAAACTTAGAACCGATAACGGGGCGACCATTTCCGAGTGCATACTTAACATCATAATGGCAACTTACCTAAAAAACACAATGTCTTTTTATTTTGAATTACTGTTGCTACGCAATTATTGCTTGCTACAAATATTTTTGTATTGAATACCTTAACATAATGATCATTATAACATCACAGACATCGCAATCTTTTTAATGCTGTTTATAACCAAATGATGTTTTTTAAAATTTTAATTAATTTCTTATTTAAAACACTATTTTTAAATTTTTTTTCCGATCGATTAATTATCAATATTATTTATGATATAGTACTGAAATAAAACAAAAACATGGTAATCATTTTTTATTCAAAAATTTAATTATCGCTATTTTTAACTTTTTTGTCAAAATTTGTTACTTTTTCTTTTTAGATGAAAGAACATTACTATAATAGTATATTGTGCAATAAGTACGGGAAATTGTCGATTACCCACGAAAACGGAGTTGAGCGCACGAACGTAGTGAGTGCGCTCATTCGCTTGAGTGGACAATCGACAATCCCGCACGAGTTGCACATACTATTTTTATTACGAATTTGACATACTTTTTTATATTATTATTACTATTTTTGACATTTTTATTACTTTTTAAAATAATATTTTTAAGTGTTCGTCTTCTTTTTCTGAATTAATTATTGTTAGATTACTTTGTTGGTGGTTTCTATAGAAATAATTATGAGATATTTATTAAATAAAAAACCAGGAGGCGGCTTTGCGTGTTTTGATTAAATTTTGCGTGTTTTATTGTCAATTTCCGTGTGGAAAGTTACTTTCCGCACGCAAAAAATTATGTGGGAAGAGTACAGTGGGCAAACAGCTATTTTGCGCACAGAAATGTGTGCGCCAAGTTAGTACTTCTCCCGCATGAGTAATAAAAAATTTATTAAAAAAACATTATTAGAAATATTTGATGAGAATTAAGTATACAATTTTTTTTTTATGATTTTTGAGTAGCAAGACGAAGCGAAATACCTGATGCAGTTATTGTTCCAAACATGCGTTTGAAGTTATCAGTTATTATGGCAAATTTATTTAAGCAATAACTGAGAAAATAAACAGGCTTACTTGCCTCATTAAATATATATATATTTTATTTAGGGGCAATTCTTTAATTCCCTAATTTTGAGGTTAACCGAACCCTTCTTTATTGTACCAAAATCAAAAAATTTAAAAAGGATAGAAATATCAAAAATTCTCCGATTGCATTATTTTTGTTTTAGTTTCCAAAAATTTTAAATTTTAAAAGCAATTTAACAATTTTTTAAGTTTTTCATTTAAAATGACATGATTTCTAATTTCAGGCATACAAAGTATTTTCAGTGATTTTTGTAAAAAAGAATACAATTTTGGGTTTAAAATTAAACACGAGTACGTAGAAAAATTTGAGAACTTCTGAACTACGTCTGTTTAAAATTGGTAAAAGAGAAAAAAACAGTACCTATACAAGTTTTCCACAACTTTAGCATTGAATTTATTACTGTATTAAACACTTAATTTGTTTAGCCCATAATTTGAAATACCTACCCTAATTAAAGTATAGTATTTATTTCTGATTTTTTAGATTTTATATTAAATATACATATACCTGTTCCTTGAATGTAATGATCATTAAACTAATTGTAAGTAGGTAACTTATATGAACACTTTCAGTTGAAAAAATTTCCGAGCCTGTATTTATTTTGGTTTGGCAATAAACTATTTAATAGTAATTTTCGTTAAGGAATCACTTAGTAAATAATAAAACACAAAAACGTTTTAATTTTATAAAAAAAAATTTATTTTCTCATACAAAAGTCGCAATAAAATTATTAAAATATTATATTTACAATAATACAATATAATGAAATGATCGTCTGATGCGAGAACATGTTTATAATTTTTTAATATAAAAAAAGGATCATATAAAAATTATCTTGTAAAAAAATTATAATTATTATTTATGTACAATGTAATACATAATTTTAAGGCACAAAGATCATTGCTTTCGGTTTTCCAGATAATATTTACGATCATCACAACCATTTTTATATTTTATTTTAACAATAAAAAAAAAAAAAGAAAAAACCAAAAATTTTATTCACTGAATTAACATGGAACGCCAACAGTTCAATTACAAAAGATTTATAGATGCGTTTGTGGAATGTTTTGAATATTACAAAATTGAAATTTTCTTAAAATATTAAACTTAATATAACAATAATAATATTATATAATATAAAATATATGTACAATTTTAAAATATGACTAGACAACAATTTTATAAAATTTATAAAAAAAATACCTTTTCTTCTATCAAAAATTACGGATTTAAATCTATATATAAAATGGAACGTGAAAATTTTCAAAAATACAAAACAAAATCCAATTCACAGTCGTATTCTTGTACGTAAAATACTTATATAATTTTTTTTTCTTTCAACAATTATTATTAACGTTGGAACATTTTAAAAGGCACTTATTTTTTACAAATTTTTTCACTGGCCGTTACACATTTAAGTACGTTGGTAAAAATCTGTAAATAAAAGAAAAAAAAATATTAATTTGGATTGAATTTAATTTTAAACACAATACGAAAAAAAAATTTAAAGACAGCATTGAAAAACTTTTTTTTTTTTATACACAATATAATGCAACTGACATGCACTCTAGCTGTCTTTATTTGTTTCTAATGAAAGTGTATTAGATTAGAGAGAGTATAAATGATATTCGTATGATCTCGTTTAGAGTTGTAAATAGCCTTGAGTAGTTTTATGTTGGGATAGGACAAGTCTTCGGAAATTAGAACGAGTTTTATTATAAATACACTTTCGTTATGTCTTTTTCTTTAGAATTTCTTTTACTTATTGTACTCTGCAATATATTATGAAATTTACATTGAAATCACCAGATACAAACACCGTAATATCATCAACGCTAGAAAAAGAATTTTTTAATATGCATCTATTTTTTACTTTCGTTTTGCCCTGAGTAAAAATTTTCAACTAATAACAATAATTTTTTCGTTAACTAAATATACGAAACCATATATTATTTATTATATTTGCTTATTCAAAATATTGAAAAGGAACGGTAAAAAATGCTCAAACTTTAACATATACCTGTATTTTATGTATGTGCAACAAAAATAAGCATAATAAAAGAAAAAATGGTTGTATAGAAAACTATTATTAAAGAAATAATTGTCCTATTGAATTTGGTTGAAATTTCTATAAGCAGGTAGACGTTACGGAGTCTTTCAAAAATACTTCAGGTACATACCCAAAATCCATAAAAAATTGTAAAAATTAAAAAAAAAATGAATACTTACATACCGATTTAAATTACTGCTGTTGCCACCACGAGATTACATCCAGCAGTTCTTCGTCTTCGGGACTCATTGGTTCGTAATTTTCGTAACTTTCGGTTTGATATACGGTTAATGGTGCGTACGTTGAGGGTGTGGAAATTGAGCCCTCCGAGCTGTACGAGGGCGTTGGAGATGCGGAAGATTCGGAACATGGTGGGGTTTGTTGTAGAATGTGACCGAGTTGATTTAGATTTGAAGTGGATTCGGGACTGGACGCATAATACTGATTTTCTAATATACTAGATTCGTTCGCGTTTACATTTGACGATTTGATTTCGGCTTCGTGATCCTGAATCATTTGTTGCAGTGAGCGAATATATTCAACGGCCATTCGTAATGTTTCGACTTTGCTTAACTTTTTGCTGGCGCCGCGACCACCGTTGGAGTTTGACGATGACAATGCGGCGGCTACGGATGCTGGAATGTGTTGGCGTAAAGTGGCAAATCCATTATTCACTTGTTTTACACGATTACGTTCGCGGGCGTTACGCCTGGCCACTGATGCTGGCTGATGTTGGCCTGGACCGCCGTACGGCATGTGATGTGCAAAATTGATTTTACGTTTACAACGCACCGTACTGTCGTTATTATTGTTGTTATTTGCGATGTTGGCTGAATTGTTGACGACAACTGTAGTGCGTTCCAGTGACGGCGCTAGCGGTCTTTTGCTGTTGGTCTGGATGACACCTTTGCCGGATACTTGTTGCATGCCGGTGTGGTGTACACTGTTCGGGATTGTGGTAACAATAACACAATTGTTGTTGTTTTGCGACGGTGAGTGCTGTTGAATCATTGTATACATCTTGTTGGCTTGATTCCCTAATGTCATGCTGCGTAACGTTTGGACAACGGCCATCGACTTTCAGCTACCACACGAAAACGACACTTTCAACGTACACTTGAACCACGAGCAATAATTAGACAGAACGTTCCTCCACCACGACTGAAGGTAAACTAAAGTACACAACAGCAGATGATGTTAATAAAAAGACACGCGTATTATATATAGCACATGCATGGACCAATATAATATACTGGCCTACGCTTCGCTGATATATATATTTTTATAATATGAAGAACTATAAGTTTGTGTGATCGTTCTGTTTATAATATGTAGTTGTGCAGCGAACGGAAGCAACTCCCGAAATGAAACACTGTATCCAGGTACATAAACCTTTGTAGTAGGTTAATCTTGTACCAGTTCACCCCTGATCTAATCCCCCACCACCCTTATAGCCAGCACGTACGCTGTACACCCTTGTCTTCTGCAGCATGCGACTGTTGAAATCCCCCACTTCCGTCGTGCGTATAAAACATTATTAAGTATTTGCTCTCTTTATTTATTTATGACCTGTTTTCTTTATTGTATAACGTTACATTTTTATAAAACTTGTTGCCTATGCTTTTTGTATATATTTTTGGAAAAATAGAAATTTTTTTTTTATTAGTTGGAATATTAATTTAAACAAGTAGAAATTTCGGTATAACGTTCTAAATGTTAAAATATGTATACAAAAGAAAAATTATTTATTGCAGTCAACTTATATAATCGACTTTATTGTTTGATTGTTGATGTAAATGTTATAGAAATTATATTTGCAACAAATTGTTTATCCAATTTCTTGTAATTATTTTATATTATTTTTTAGTATAATACAATGAAAAAAATTATTCTGCTTTATGTGAAAAAAGAAATAAAATTGAATGTTGATGACACATAAATAAAATATACATCTTGATATAAAAAAATTACTCTTCTATTGTCCGTGAATAAAAGAATACAAAATACTAATCTTATTATGCATTGTATTTGTGGTGTACCTGTACCATTCATGGACACAATATGTATTTACATATTATTATAATATACAAGTGAGTTATTGTACTTGCACATTACGTATTGTATCATAGACTAATAATATTGGTTTACGTACAAAACCATGATTTACTTATTTGAGAAAACTATCTAGCGGTAGTTGGTCACCGGCATACAACAATAAGCAGATGTGTTGTTGCATATTTAATTTATTATATTTCTTCCTCATAATGCCTATAATAATATTAATAAATAAATAGTGTGGAGTAGGGAAACGATTTGAGGGGGTGTAGGATGCGTGCGCACAATAGTGTCGCGCGTCGTTGTTTGTTGAGCGCGTGCCATCGATGGACGTGAGACGCATGTTTGCCGGTGTCGCGAGCAAAGCCGAGCGCCTACCAGGTAATATTAACTTTCAAGTGGGGATATATATAGTAAGAGGCGGTAACAACGACTGTGCGCTCGCTGTATACGCACACACACACACATAGATTATTATAGTCTGATCTTGAAACTTCCCCGCCGCTTAGCAGCAAGCGATGGTACAGCTGATCTTTGTTGCAGACGGACGCACGATGCTGAGTGTATGTACATGTATTTCATTGTGGACAGTTGTCTTTTCTTTTCTAAAAACACAACAGCTTCTTTTTTACTTGTTTTGCAACTACTCCAGTGTTGTTTAACACGATTTCAAAAACATGTTGGCTTATAAAAAAGAAAATTAATCTCTTCTTTTACATTACACACGTAAATAAACAAATGTTAGATCCAAGACACGTACATGTACAATCCTTTTTTCCCATTTGTTGCAATTTCGGTTAGAATTTAATTTGTTATATTTGTCGATCTATTGGTATGTAGGGTTGCCAACCATATTCTATAATAAAGTACTAAACTACTTTATTTTTCACAAACATACTTTATACTTTTGCATAAAAATAAAGTATGCTAAAATACTTTATTTTGAATCTTGATTGTGATTACATTAAACAAAACTCCCCGATACGTAATTCCCACTAATAAATAATAACAAAGAATTTGTAAAGAAACATATTGCTGAAAAACGGTAATATATAAATATAACTTGAAACGAGTGTGATAACTTACCAAATATAAAAAAAAATGTTTCTAATTTGCTTTCTGTTTCCACAACCCTAGCTTTCACTGAGAGTTTTTTCGGTGATGAATCAGAATGTGAAGTGTCGAGCAGAGGAAAATAGATTCTCCATAAATTTAATAGAAAATGAATTAAATTTATTTATTTAAATCAATACTGAGATTGTAAAATTAGCTATGAAACGTTCATACATATAAAAAAATTGTTAGCGTGTGCTAAAAACACACAAAAAAAATGTATTTAAGGCAATCCAAACTCAAATTTGGAAAATACTTTTTTTTCTAACAAATACTTTATTTTTTCGTACTTAAAAGATTAGATACTTTATTTTTTTCATAAAAAAGTTGACAACCCTGGCTATTGCAATGTAATATAATGCTGTACTATTGTGTTTAACAATGCAACACAGTCTGTCTTTTATTATCTTTGTTTATATTGTTGTTTTAATACATTAATATTATTATACACATATTTACGTATTGTTTCCGAGACTACTAAAGTAGCGGAAGCATTGTGATCACTTGAAAAATAAAAAATTTTTTCCCTCCAAAATAAAATTTTTGACGGACATTTCACGTTTTAGAGCTTTCTGAACAATTTTGGTGTCTGTCGTCCGTCCGTCTGTCTGCCCGTCTGTGTGTCGCCAGTTTGCACCAAGTGGCATAACTTGTGAACTATTCGGTTGTTTTTTATGAAATTTTCAGAAATTCTGCAGTTACGTTCCTAGGTGGTCCCCCATGAATTTAATCGAAATCAAAGTAACGGTAGCTATTACGCTACCATGTCATTCCATCAATATACTAAATTGCACCAAGTGGCATAACTTCTGAACTATTCAATTCTTTTTTATGAAATTGTCAGAAATTATGCGGTCTGGTTCCTAGATGGTCCCGACAAATTTCATTGCATTCGGAGTAATAGTATCCACGGCGCTACCATGAAATCTCATGAAATGTAAATATCTTATTTACTGCTAGTCCCACTTCGCTCAATTTTTTATGAATCGTTTTGCTTATTTATTTTTATTAATTTATATAGCTATATTAAATTATACAAAGATATATTGAAGATTAAATTACCACGGTGCTTTTATGAGTACGAGGAGGCTGTGTGCCACACCCCATTGGCAGCGTAATTTTACTGTTTTCAAAAGATTCTTCAATATTAATTTTTCATAAAAATATGTAAAAAGATTTACAGTCTAATTTCTGCGAAAAGTTTTCGGGATTGCAAATTTTTACATAGTAAAGCCACTTAATGTACAGACACGCATAAGGCACTTGATTTATTGGTGTAATAATACAAAAAATTAAAAACAGAATATTTATTACAAAGTAGTGTTAATTGCACTTGGGTGGCGGTGCTGGGAAATAAATCAGAATATTTAAAAAAAATTGGGGGAATTGGAGGAGAATTAAAAAATAACGGCAAATACATAAATGCCACCTGCTTATTTCTATTTATTTCTCTTCAATTTCCATTATAACTGGACAAGAACCGTATTTTCTTTGATTGCAGCTAAAAGCTACAGTTTTTATTAAATTTTTGATATAGGTACCTACATATTATTTATTAAGAAGGCTTTTAGTCAGTGTTAATAAATTAATGTAACTTTAATTGAATTAATATAACTAGGTACACTTAATCATTTATATTTAAAACTGTTTCCTTTGTATTTCTAATTATATCTTATAAATCGATTTTTCAGCACCTCCACCATCTTTTATTAAAGTGCTGTTTACTTTTGTAATTTTTATATTTTTTGTTCAGAATACATGCTTATATGTTCTTTGTAATCTGTGCGTAAATAGATAAGTATCGACTTTAATAAAATTTTAATATATTCTGTATCATAGTGTGACTTAAGGTATTTAAATAATTTGGTGACAGCGTTAGGCTTATATCTGACAAATACAGGTCCTGAGGCCAAAGCGATCGATTTTGATAAAATTTGAATATGTTATAAAACACTAAAAAATAAGTGACACGTATTTTTTTATTGATGGAGGAACTGTTTGAAGGGGTGAAATCGCCCTTCAAAATTAGGGGTAGAAATTTAATTTTTTAAATATCTCGAAAACCGTAGGAGATTGGGCAAAAGTGTAAATTGCTGATATTGCTCTTTTTTTAAAGAGCTATGTATTGTTATGCAATTTGTTCAAATTACATCAATAGAGATGATTGGGGGTTAATATTTTTGAGTTAATTTTGCGAAAAGAGGGCAGATTTCAAACAAAAAACATCTCATTAACCCATTTTTGCTCAACTTCCTAATATACCAGAAATCCAGTGGTACGTAGTGGTCGGTGCAAATTTGAGGGGAAGTATGTCAAATCGGAAAACCAGAGGCGTCGGCAAACTTTTATGTGGGGGGTTGGTAAATATTATTTGTCTGAATTTATTTAAAACAAAATTATTCTAAGAAACATATTTGCACCTAAAATTCAGTTGTATAGATAAACGGAATTAAATGTTATATCAATGAATATAAGTGGTAACTTTTAGAAAACTAGCAAAGATGTCGAAAAACCAACTTTACCATCGAATTCATCAGCGTAAAAGACGCCAAATAGCGGAAGCTGACAGAAATTTTAAAATGTTCTACTCGTCAACTAGCAGAGATATCAAAAAACAGACTTTACTATTGAATTGGTCACTAAAAATTAGATTAAGCAGCAAAATTTGACAAAAATTCTAGAATGTTCTATTCGTCAACTAACAAAGGTGATCAAAGAAAAGACGAAATATAAATGTTCTAGAATATTCTATTCTAGCTGACGAACAATCCATTCTAGAATGTTGGCTAAAATGGGACATTTAGTTTAATTTTGGTTGGATAGTTAAATGGTGCAATTAATTTTTCAATATCTTTGCTACTTGACAAAGATATATTCTAGAACATTTGCCAAAATGTGCTATTTAGTCTCTTTTTAGGTGACCAATTTAATGGCTAATTGTTTGACCTCTTTTTCAATGACTAATTAAATGCTGTAATTGATCTTTCGATATCTTTGCTAGTTAACAAATAGAACATTCCAGAATTTTTGTCAAACTGTGCTGCTTAATCGCATTTTTAGTGACCAATTCAGTAGTGAAGTCTGTTTTTTGATATCTCTGCTAGTTGACGATTAGAATATTCTAGACTTTTACGTTACTGCTTTTGCAGTATATGTATGCAATAAAATTTAAAAATTTTTAGTCTACGAGACCCTCATACAATATTACCCACGGCTCAGACTCTGGCTTGGTATATAAATTTTCACTAACACAAATAAACGATAACACATCCGTGAGAGGAGAACCCCACTAATTCGTTGACGTCACTACGTAAAATCGGAGTACGTACCATTGGATGTCCACTGTACTAACAAGTAAAGGTCCCGAGGCCGGACCTATCGATTTCGATGAAACTTAAATATATTGTAGAACACTAAAAACTAAGGGACACGTATTTTTTTTTATCTGCGGAAAAACGGTTTGAAGGGGTGAAATCGCCCTCCAAAAATTGGGGTAAAAATTTAATTTTTCAAATATCTCGAAAACAGTAAGAGATAGAGCAAAAGTTTGAATTGGCGATATTGCTCTTTTTTAAAGAGCTATCTATTAATATGCAATTTGTTCATATTACATCAACAGGGGTGGTTGGGGGTTAAAATTTGGGGGTTAATTTTGCAAAAAGGTGGTGAAAAGTAAACAATATAAAAATTTTGTTTACAGATTTGAAATCTACGTCAAAAAATCTAATTGACCTGTTTTTGCTCAATGCCCTAATATTAAGTCTAGGGGTAGTTAACTAGAGGGTGGCTATGTCGAATAGTCGTACAATTTGGGTATTTCAAGAAGTTCTTCTTCATGGAAAATAGCTTAAGACAATTAGAATAACGTAGAAATGAAATTCTCGAATTCAAAACTGAGTTTGAGCAACATTGGGGAGGGGGTGAGTCACCATCTTAAATTACATACTAGTTTATATACATACACTAATTTTTGCTGTTAACCCACTGATAGTGGATAAAATAATGTCACAATAAGTGGTTCTGAAGTTGGACTATCATATGTAAGGTCTTTATTAGGTTTGTTTTTTAATGGATATTATAGTTTTCCTTATCGAAAATTATCGATACCGAAAATTACATAACCTAACCTAAAATAACGAAACCTAATAAAAACTTTACATACGATAGCCTAACTTCAGAACCTTCTATTGTGATATTATTACCCCCTGTCAGCGTGTTAATTGCAAAAATTATTGTATGTAAACTAGAATGTAATTAAAGAGGGTAACTCACCCCCTCTCCAATGTTGCTCAAACTCAATTTTGAATTCGAGAATTTCATTTTAATCCAACTTCAGAACCATCTATTGTGACATTATTACCCCCTGTCAGTGTGTTAATTGCAAAAGTTAGTGTATGTAAATTAGTATGTAATTTAAGAGGGTGACTCACCCCCTCTCCAATGTTGCTCAAATTCAATTTTGAATTCGAGAATTTCATTTCTATGTTATTCTAATTGTCTTAAGCTATTTTCCATGAAGAAGAACTTCTTGAAATACCCAAATAGTACGATTATTCGACATAGCCATCCTCTAGTTAACTACCCCTAGACTTAATATTAGGGCATTGAGCAAAAACAGGTCAATTAGATTTTTTGACGTAGATTTCAAATCTGTAAACAAAATTTTTATGTTGTTTATTTTTCACCCCCTTTTTGCAAAATTAACCCCCAAATTATAACCCCCAACCACCCCTGTTGATGTAATTTGAACAAGTTGCATATCAGTAGATAGCTCTTTAAAAAAGAGTAATATCGCCAATTTAAACTTTTGCTCTATCTCTTACTGTTTTCGAGATATTTGAAAAATTAAGTTTTTACCCCAATTTTTGGAGGGCGATTTCACCCCTTCAAACCTTTTTTCCGCAGATAAAAAAAAATACGTGTCCCTTAGTTTTTAGTGTTCTACAACATATTTAAGTTTCATCAAAATCGATAGGTCCGGCCTCGGGACCTTTACTTGTAAGTCTACAGGTAGTTAACTAGGGAGGGACTATGTCAACATAACCGTATATTATTTGAGTAATTCAAGAACCTCTTCTTGACGAAAAAGAGTTTAAGACAATTAGAATAACGTAGGAATGAAATTCTCGAGTTCAAATTTAGTTGCAGCAGTATATATTGGGTGGGGTGGGGGGGGGGGGTTGTGTCACCTTCTTAAATTACATATTAGTTTTTATACACTTATTTTTACTATTAATACACTTGGCAATAGGTAACAATGTAACAATAAGTGTTTCTGAAGTTTGAGTGTCGCATATAAGTTTTTTATTATGTTTATTTTTAAATGATACTTTCCGTTATCGTAAGCTTTTAATTGTAAATATTTCGTAAACGGTTCGTTATAGCAAAAAAATGGTGAAATTTTTGTAGGCTTAAGCGAAGCAAGTTATAAGCATCCCTTATAAGCATCCCATTGCGCTCTCAAAATGTAGTTTTTGTTATTGAAAATTATCGTTATTGAAAATAACGATATTTTCAATATGAATAATGTAAAGAAGGAAAGTACTCTTGCAAATATATCACAGATGCTAAATTTCACACGTTCCAAAATGAAATGATAACAACATTTACTTCACAAAACAAAATTTAATGCACGTTAGGTGACTTGCCATTTTTATTACAGCCAAATTTGTATGATAGAAATGGTACTGAAAAAGTTTCTTTTCTTGAATGTAATAGAAATGTAACCAACCAGAACACTATCGGCTGAAGTAGCCTCAAGTACATATGCATATCTTTACCGCCTAATTGAGAATTTAAAGAAAAATTCAAAAATTAAACTTGGGTAAAAAAATTTTTTTCCTCATTTATGTTGTTAACTAGCTGTTATCCGCGGCTTCGCAAGCGTGAATTTCGTAATTTAGTAAAGGTAATTCCTTTTAGATTGTTTGCCAAAAATATTTTGCCCCTATTTTCTTATCATAAGCTGAAATGATAGGCTTTATTTATTGATAAGCTTACTCATCAATCCTCTTTATTTTTAATTTCTCCCTTTGGATAGTTATCTAGGAACAATTGAAAATTTTCAAAAACTAATTAGTCATTTCTTCAAGTATATGACATAAACTAAGAATCTAATGTAAGCCTATTAAGAAGGTGTCAACGAATTTGGTATAGAAGTAAAATTTAAGATATATATTTTTAAAATACCTGATAATTTGTAGACTTTAAATAAGTATCCTCCCTATTCCTATTGGAAAATTTAAGTCCCTACGTCCCCTATAAGTCTGTTTGCATTACATTTGAACAACCAGCCGTCCCCATAGGAAATCTAACTGATCATTTTATTATGTACATTCTGTATAACTTCCAAAATATCAGTTTTAGGTATAAGAATATCTTATAGTAATAGCTAGATTTTACATTTTTCTACATAATTATGATAAAAGATATAGGCGATTCATTTGAAAAAAAGAGATTTGCACAATAAACATAACCTGTACATAACCATTTGGGAGATCACATTAAAATGTGGCTAAGATTGATCGGGTGGTTAATATCTATATTTCCCGTAAATTTCAACTCAATAACTTTAATAGTTTTTGAGTTAAATCGGTTCGTACAAAGAGACAGACAGACAGGCAGACAGACAAAAATTTTTTTAAAGTTATATTTGATATATATGTCGAATTTGCTAACTGAAAAACATACTAATATTTAAAAATTCGAAGACCACAGACAGATCTTTCTATTTTATTTATAGGTATTGATTAATGCATTAGATCAGTTTTATCGAAAAATTAATATATAGTCTCATTTAAAAATCTATAAGTTTGTATCGTAGCTCCAAAATCATAAGAGTTATAAAGGAATCATAAGAGCTCTAAACAATCGAAAGGAACGAAAAAAATTACATAAAACAAGCTTTTAAATCATTGTTCTAAGTGAACTAGTTTTTGAAAAAAATTAAGAAATTCGCTGAATTTCGTTACAATAAATGCTTCGCCGTCAATACAATAACAATATTTATATCTGTTTTATTTTTCAAAATAAAAATTAACTAAATTTTCAAGAACGCGTGATCGCCGATTTTGAAAATTTTTCACTGATAGAAAGCTAAACTATTTTAGATGGATACAGGCTGTTATATGAGATTCAGTCTTTGGAAATTCTCTATGTTATGCAGATGCTGGGACCGGGGTACTTATTTATACGTCGTGTCTTCCATCATTGGTGATTTTGACGTCAAAATGTATATATATTTGGAACAATTTTCTATTATTTATTTTATACATTTCCAACCTTATGTTTTGGTTCATATATTCCTTGCACCTGCATATTGTTTTATCCAACTTAATGGATAATCAATCCCTGTCTAATATTTTTTTCATTATGTTTCCATGTCATGTATTCTACATCGTCGTAGACTTGGCTGATGATAACCTGATCGTCAGCAAAGCTTAAATTATAGATTGCACCATCTTCTACGGGAACACCCAGCCAGCGCATTAAAGTAACTGGATAATTAGGCTATAATAATTGAGATTTACAACTGACAGTTTTCATATATGGCTTTCCGAAATCGATTGGTCTCTTAAAATGTCACAATTGGTAAATGAACCAGGAAATAATATTCTGAAACTTTAATTTGACTTTTTATAGTTGGTAGGTAATTTCTTTTGCAACATTGTTACTTCGGTAGATCCACTACGGTACATACAGGCAAATATTAACCATAAATTTGGTTATTTTATGACCATTATTCATTATGTATATTACTGGCTAGTTACTTGATATAAAGTAAGACTTTAACGGTGATTTATGGAGCGAGACATTGATGAGCTGCTGTCAGTCTGTCAAACAATTGCCAACCAGCAGCGAGACCATTCACAACGGAGATGCCCTAAGGATCCACATAAGAAAGTATATACCTACGTAATACTAATATGAGTTTGAACAGATATTATATTACATGTTGTTATTATATTCTGTAAGTTAAGTTGCCAAACCGCATCCATTAATATGAACTTAACATCAAGTTATTGATATGCGATTTTTTTTGACTTACTTGTTTACAATATATTATAGTAAAGTGTACATAGCAGCAATTTTCAAGTTTTTGCGAAGGCTAAAATTATGTCACAGCAATTGCTTAGGCGAATTATGAACTTTCAAGGAAACAGAATTACAGTGTTAAATTCTATCAAAATGTCTAATCAAAACTAACGGATATCTGAAATCAAAACCTTAAAATTGTCTGAGTTTTTTTTGCGACCATCTTGAAAAATGCAGTTTTGATATAAAAGTGTTTGAAGCTTTGAGTAGTAGAAAATCATTTTCGTTACTGTTTTGTGTGTAACCGCCGATACATCAAATCAAAGTAGTCGAAAATACTTCAATTAAGTTTATGATACGATAACCAAACGCTGTATTCACTTAGATATCACAAAACGAGGTCGCTGCCGACCAGGCTGCCTTGTACTAAAATTCGAAAACCGAGTACTTAGGGATTTCTCCCGGCTATAATCTTTTGGGACATCATTTTTGAGGTCCTAAGGGCAGGGCAGGCGTAACCCTAAGTGCCTCCCTAAGTATCGTGAAAAATGCCACCCCTATCTTTTGCTTAAGAAGAAGAAAATCTTAACTTTTCTTAGGTACTTTTTTTCGAAGTTTCTATTAAAAAAGTGTCGAGCAAAAATAAAAAACGTCAATTACAAATTTTTGCCACCCTGTTTTCAAAATCTGTCGACCGTAGGCCATGGCCTAGGCAGGGCCAGATTAGCCAATAGACTAAAAAATACAAATAACTTGGTATAAAAGTAAATAGTAATAAAATTGTAAAAATGTAGGTAACTTTGAACGACTGTATCTTGACTGTTTTTATCGAAAATATTTTTCTCGGTCACCATTCTGATGGGAATTGCATCAACATTCTTTTTTGTGAACCAATGCCTATACCTAAATTCACTCAGAAAAGGTGCCGTACAAAAATTGAAAAAAACAAAGAAAAATTGGAAAATTTCCGTTTTTTTAAATAGCTTTTTTTACTTATTTTGTTGAGGAAAAAGTTTTTTGAGTTCATAAAATGCCATTTCGATAGGAAATTTAATTCTCTACAGAAAATCATATCACGTGTATTTACGAAAAATGCATAGTTTTTGAGTTATAGTTAAAAATCTTAAGAGTCGATAAATTTACGCCGTTCGTAAAAACCCACGCCTAAATTTAATAGCACTTTGTGAATTTATCATCTCTGGGGTACAACATATGAAACAATAAAACACCTGTGACGAATTAGTTCCTTATTCAACTACATAGTTAATAGCCTAATTATCTTGTTTAGAAAAGTAAGTTCTAGGATAAATTGAAGGTTTTGAATTATGTATGTTTTAGTCAACTTTTTTTATGCATTCCCGATTCACCGCATAAAATTCTTTTTTTACAAATTGTAGTATTTTTAATAGCTATTTATGACGTTTTTGAATATTTCTTTCTGTGCGATTTTTTTAAGCCGTCACTATCCACCACATAAAAAGTTATGTTGTATACCTCCTTATATTATTCTGAGTGATGATCAACATATCTCGCGAAGCGGAATTACATTGTAAATTCAGTACGTAAAAGTTTTTATTCGTTCTGTATGAACAATATTAATATAATAACGTTAATAACTAATTATAGCAATATTGTTAAGATACGGGCAGCTTTATACGCATGTATGTAGGAATATAACAAAAACTGGTAAGTGGTTTTCAATTAAATACAGAAGTCGTTTATAAATGTTTTAATATTAATCTAACTGGATGTAATTTAGGTCGATTACATACTTTAAATGTACATAGTTGACCTAAGGTCACCTGTTGTACAAATACATTTTCTAATAGTCATTTTAAGTGATATATTGATATCAATCTTCAATAAAAAAACGAACGGCAGCCGTACCATCGGATGTAGTTATAAATTCTTTAATAATACCAGACTGTATAGCTGAAGTGAATCTATAGATATCTATATAGCTGATGTCAGTTATGTTATTCAGTGTTTCTCAACTATTTACCAAGAAAAAATGCTTAAAAGTGGTGTTAAGGGAAAAAATTATTAACATTAGCGAGAGAAAAACGTGGTATAATATTATGTGTTTAAGCTTTCCCACCCGTTAACGTAATTTTGGTTTTTTCAGTTGTTTTTTTTATTAACAAGTAGGGGAGAGACTTAATGAATGGGACGATTATTGAATGGGGCAAATGAGTTTTAGCTAACAAGGAACCGTTAGTGGAAATTTATTTTACAGTCACTAGATGTCTTTTGTACAACTATTTTTATGTGCGATATATTATGCGTTGACGATTTTGCATTTGTTTCAACAAAAATTAAGAAATACGATTTTAAACAGAAAAAGTAAAAAAGTAAAAGTTAAAAATACTAAATATTCTATAATAACTATTTTGCTTAGATTAATTTTATTAGTTGATTATTAAACTTCTTAGTATAGACCAGGGCTTCTTAAACCATGGGTCGCTTAGCGAAATCTTGGGGTCATAGCGAAAAATTTTTTATATGTATATATATATATATATATATATATATATATATATATATATATATATTGTTACCTAATCAATAAACCCTTATAAAATACTTATATATCTCTATTTGGGGTCGCGAATGAAAAAAGTTTAAGAAGCCCTGGTATAGACTATAATTATACAAGTATTGTTTGCACATTGAAGTTTTGTACCTTTTATTTCTTGCCTTTATCTTATCACTTGACAAGGAATATTGAATGGGATATTATGAATATGACCTTGAATTTTGATTTTGACTTCAAAGTCAAGGTCACCATCGGATGTGCCGTAAAAAATGCTGAGACTTTTGTCCTCATAATTTATCCCAAAAATGCTTTTCCGCTGAGATTTTTGAACATTTTCATATTTTTACTAACCTGTATAAACCGCATGAGTTTTACATTGTATTACATATATGTCCCATTCAATATTCTTCATGTCCCATTCAATGACAATGGAATTATTGAATGGGACAAAAAACTAATTTTTTCAAACAAAAAAATTTACTGTTATTTAAAAAGAATAAATTTTTTTTAAAATTTAAAACATAAAGTAATATTTGAAGTATCTTATACCGCAAGAATTAAAATATTTGATTACTTGGTTTTGAAGTAAAGACGATTTTTAAAAAATTAAGTCTCTCCCCTACTGTTTTTTTTTTCGTATTTTGTGAAAGTATAGGAAACCCTGTTATAAGACATTATGAAGAAAAATTAAAAAAAAAAATTAATAGAACTGATATCTGCTGGAAAATGTTTTATTTGAAATTTCAAAATTGATGTCACGCATAAACTAAAAATACGTAACCAAATATGTAAAATTTTCACCACTTTGAGTTATGGGTATCTACCAAATTTCAAATCACCAAGCTATTTTCGAAATACCACCTGGGTAAAAATATCGTAGGATGTCGTATACAAAAAGGTGTCAGACACCCTCTTATTTAAAACGGTAGAAAAGTAGCAAATTTATTGTCGCGATTGGCATTTTACGGCCGTACCTAGGCTTTCTAGTTGGGACGAAGTGTAGGGTAGAGCGGAGCTAGTTGAGCATAGGCGTAAGTTGGGCAATCGAAATATCTCAGAAACTATACATCGCACGCTAATACATTAAATGGCGGATAGAATCGGGCAAGAGAGGGGAACTCATTACGCGACTTCCAGTTGCAACCTGTCGATCGAGTGACGTATGCGCATGCTTTGTTTATTTTGCGTATAAAAAGTAAAAAATCTTTGTTTGTGAATATTTCTTCTATACGAGGCAATTGTTATCTATGTTGAATCAAATAAGTGTTAAACTTTTATAAAATTAATATATTTTTGATATCTAGAAAGGATATGGTTCTAATTCAAACAGTTTTTTTCATAACCTCACTTTTGTTTCAAATTGTCTGAGTGGGGTAAGTTGAGCAATAGAACTTTCGTTTGCATTAATTGTAACAGTGACAATTATGATGAAGTTCTTAATATCTTCTTAATGTTTCTCTTTTAATTTAAATTCTTTTTGATTTATTACTTAAACGTTAAAGTCTGATATTAAATAGAAAGGCTGAGTATATTCCCAATATTAAGTTTAAGATTGTAGTTTAAATACTAAATTGAAGTTGATTGTTTGTTAATATTATTTTCTGTATTTAATATCCAAAGAAAATTACTTTTTGTTTCACTATTATGTCGCTAAAGTATTATAAATAAAAGATTGACTGTCAAATAATCATTTTATTTTATGTCTGATAAACAACTAAGGCATGGTTTGGCTACATTTTCTAGCTGCTCAATTTACCCCGTACCCTTGCTCAACTTACCTCACCTATGGGGTCGTTGAGCATGTCTGAGTTCCTTCACTTAAACAGCTGTATCTCTTAAATCTGAATTGTTAGAAAAATGTTACTATGGGGACTTTAGAAAAGGAAGAAATTACCTACACATCAGTATGCATAACAACAAATTTGGACTTACGGTTGAGGAGCTATGACCGATTACGTGAAAAGTAGCACAACTAGCCCCGCCCTACCCTACTGAGTGTACACGGAGAGAAAAAAAATATGGAATATTTAATGTGTAGCAGACTAAAGTGATCACAGACCAAATATTCTAAAATTATTGTTGACTTACATAGCAAAGATTAGAGTGTCAGCACTAATAATTAAATAAATTATTCTTTTTTTAGTGGTGGCACTCTAAACTTTACTGGTTAAGTCAACAATAATTTTGGAATATTTGGTCTGTGATCATTTTAATGTGCTACACACTAAATATTCGAAATTTTTCTCTCCGTGTGTAAGCGTTATATGAACCACCCCATATGATAATACACGGAATAATAGACGCCAGCTCTTGGGAATTAATTCAAGAGGTTCGTCATTAAATAAATTAAGTATTTCGTCTATTCGACTTGATCAGAAAATGCTTTTATACAACCTATATAGGTTACATCAAAGCATTGGAGCATATTCGAAACTTATGTGACCACAATATTAATTAGTTTATGACTTAAAGATGTTGGGTCCGTACAGTTTAAATTTGTATACAATACAGCGTACATTTTTTAACTTTAATTTTTTTTTGAATCTTCTACCTCAGTGTTTTTCAACCTTTTTCATGGCGCGACCCCCCTAGTATAGAAAAATATTTTGCGATCCCCCCCCCCCCTTGTATAGAAAAATATTTTGCGACCCCTACCCATTTTTAAGTTTTATTTTATTTTGTTATAAATATCGGATCCGTTCATCATTATTGATTATTTTCAGTTAGGTGTCAATTTTAAATACGTAACAAAGGACATTAAACAGGCATATTTTTATATCAACATCAAAGTTGACGATTTTGGTAGCTTCTGAAAGCGTGACTTGTGTGAACGAGATATAGCGCGACGTGATGAGCGCTGCGTGAAGCATCAGGCGAGTAAAGGATGACACTTTTGAATTCTCTGAATTCGCTTTAAATTATGTTTAAATTTATTGAATTGACTTGTTGTTTGTTTAGTAGTTAGTCACTGTCTTTTATTGTCTAATATCCAAAATTCCATGCTCATTCTAATTACTGAAAATGGATGAATTTGTGGAAAGACATGCACAACCGCCAACTTCAAGTTCCAATGATAGTAATGAAACAAAGACAAAGAAAAAACGTCTATATGACGACAATTATATAAAACTCTGATTTACTATTATTACTGAAAATAAGCCGCAGTTATTTGTTTTGAAATTTTATCAAGCGAAAGTATGAAACCATCACATTAATGTAACCTAGCCTTTATTAAATATTATAAATATTAAACTAGAAAGGTTTTATTGTTAAAGTAACTGCGACCCCCTTAAAAAGGCTTCATGACACCCCAGGGGGTCGCGACCCACAGGTTGAAAAACACTGTTCTACTTCATGTAACTCGTTGTTGCCAGATTTTATATAAATAACGTATTTATTCCAAGAAAAGAATTAATCTTTTTTAATAACGCTTTTCCTAATCATTTTGAAATTTTGTATAAGTTTAAGCAGATTTACTTTCTTATTATGCGGTAGATGCGGTCTATATATATCTTACATATTTAACATTATTTTCCATTAAAATATAGCAAAAATATTTCCCGTAAGAGTCCATGCATTTTGTCATATATTATAATGCATTTTCCCCATGATTGGTTTTCCTATCCAACATTA
Source organism: Brachynemurus nebulosus (assembly GCA_035578155.1). NCBI lineage: Eukaryota > Metazoa > Arthropoda > Insecta > Neuroptera > Myrmeleontidae > Brachynemurus > Brachynemurus nebulosus. The sequence goes on from JAPWDM010000001.1 coordinate 147,346,593, forward strand.
AACTCACCGATTTTGTTGATTTCAGTTGGTTTTCATAATTTTGATCCTAAGGACTGAAAGTCCTTAAACAAAGTTAAAATATTATAATAAATAAAACACCTGGAAAACATTTGTTGCCCGGTAAAGAATATCGTGTAAATTTGTTTAAAAGTATGAGTATTTAGAAAGAATATTTTCTCAAAAGCAGAAATTTCTTGTGGATTGTTCCTTTTAACTAATAAACGAAGTCAATCTAGAAATAGTTTTTGATGAGAAAATTTTAAGATATGTAAATCTATGCAACTACCACTTATGTATAATATTTTTATACTAGATATTATGTAGGTATCTAGAGCTCCATGTAAGCCAGAACATATGGATTTCATATTTCTCAGATAGTGGTTAAACCATGAGAAAAAAATATATTATTTAATATGCTGATATTAAATATTTTAAAGTAATTTCTTTTTATTAATTTTACTTACTAAGATTGTAAAATATTCAAATATTTTTTCTCTACTTTTTTTTGTAAATCTTTAAAAATTAAGTTTAGTCACGCACATCGATACATAAATAACATTTATGTAAAAAAATAAATGGAAATAAATTTTATAAGTTTTGCCTAATCATTCCTATTTCCGTCTATAAAATGAATTATTAAAATTGGATCATAAGCGGTTTTTTTTTTAATCATCAGAGTTTACTGCAGGTAGGTATATATAATAATTTTTCAATTTAAATTCTAACGTAGGTAGCTACTATATTGTTTTGTGCAACCCAGAAAAAAATCAAGCAAGCAGAAGTTGATTATTTTTATGTAAATATTAAAATAAAATTTTGAAGCCAGTGACTCTACTGCCGACTATTTAGCGCTTCACTGAATGTTCTGTTAAGTCATCGATGGACTGGTATTTGAATTCTCAGCTATAATGTGAATTAAGCCGATGCAAAGTTGTAATCTTTAACACAAACATGATCATTAGTTAAGTATAAATTACAAAGTGGGAAGCCATGATATGAAAGATTACGTATTGCTAGGGCTGTATTTATCATTTATAGATCCCTAGGCTCAACCTGTGGTACGGGACCGGCCGGAGGTATAAAAGCCAAGTGTTACTATTTTTCTAAAAAATTTCCCCTTTATTAACGTCATTTTGCATACTACAGAAACTGAAAATTAGTTATATTTGTTTGGCTTAAGTTTAACTCTTATATCCTTATCTTAACGGATTTTTCGAATCAGTTGACGCTCGCTTGACGCATGAATGTTGACTCCACTTTCAGATAGGCTGTCCACTGAAGAGTTCAGCCGAATAAATCCACTGAAAATAATTACGGGGTTGTCAACTATGATTAGAAAATTGGCCGCACTCGAATTATTAAAACAGATATGAAGACGACAACCGACGATTTAACGTCGGTTTTCCAACGGCAGTTGTATGTTATTATCCGAAACAAATTCGAAACTTTTATTTTCGGATACGGTTTCGGTTTCGGATATGTAATTATTTCGGATATCCCGTAGTTTCGGTAATTAGTTTAAATCTTAAACTAATTTAGGAGAAATCAGATAATATGAAAGATGCCTGAAATGAGCTAGTATGATTGTCAAAAAATTGTGTTCCATAGTAGCACCCCATATTACCTTGATATAAGACCTCGGTTTACACCTGCGCGAAAATATATATTTTGGTAGTGTCATTTGTTGATGTAAGTATCGCTATAAAAACCCTCATTTTTCTGTAGGTTCGCTTACAGTTCTTCTAGTTACTAAATATTCGAGATTTTCCATGAGAGTTCTTAAACACTGAAAGATTTATGTATAAGTGATTTATCACATTTAACTATTGATACTATCAAAAATTGATGCCAAAATAAAAGTGCCACTAGTTTACTAACTCAGCTTCTAATTTCTGTTAAGCAACCACAATCTAAACCTTGGTAAAAAAATATCTTGGAATGTTCCTTGAGCCTTCCATTTAGTTTATATACTTAAATATTACATAGATATCGAGACAAAAGTGACAAAGAAAATTGTACCTCTATTAATTTGCGACTGCGTTTATTGTAACAGAAGATTTCGAAACGTTTCAACATTCATAATATTTACTACATCAAGTAAATCCAAGAATGATCGATCTTTTTTACCAGTCGACAAGTATAGCTCATTTTAATTAAGAAAAAATACTAATAATAATTGAATATACATATATCACTTTTAATTAAAAACTTTTACTTTCCCTATAACACCTATTTACATACATTTAGCACTTATACAAACACTCTGAAAGAATACATTCCGTGATTAGAAATATTCCGAGGCGACAATTTTTTGTAAAACAAGATTTTAATATAGAATAATATTATCTGTACATTAACATCATAAATCTTTTATAAGCAACGTCACTGTATTCAATTAACTTTAATAAAATATTGATTGATTTTTTGATTTATGAAAAAATTGAACAGATGATTCCTAATTTAATAAATTTAATTAACATGCATAATATATATATTTTTCATTCGTGGTTTGGCTTTGCCTTAGACTAGTTTGAGCTGTGAGCACTGACTGACTGAATGAATTTTTTAAATAAAATGATATGTTGAATTAATGATGATGATAGTCTATGATAATTTTTATTAATAAATATTCAACAAAAATATTAATTATGCATAGCTATTTTTTATTGATCGATTATTAAAATTTATTAATTAAAAAAAAATGAATAAAATAAAATGGAAATAAATAAATTTATCCTTTAGTGTTTTTAAAGTAAGCGGTCAAACACTTAAAACTTTGTTTGTATGCTAATGAGACTGAGGTATCCACACAAATATAAATTATCATCCACTGTGAAGAGGTTCGTTTTCTAGAGGTTCAGAATAATATTCTTTTTATTCTCTTCTTACAAACGAATCTTTCAACAAATATGTAATTTTGAATTTAATATTGTTCTCCTGCAGCACTACATGGGACCTTCTTTTTCTAAAAATTACTCAAACATTTCTACAAGATTTTCTACTGAATCAGTTGATTAACATATTAAAATTATGCAAATTACGTTTACATTTTGGCGGCAAATTCGAAAATTTATTGTTAAGATCACTTCATATCCGTTTGAAGTTTGCAAATTATAAAATTTCACCTTTGCAAATGTTAAAAGTATTTCTTTATATAAGTGCGTTTCCTTCTGCAGTGTTGGAAAAAGTAGGTAACGACGTAAGTAATTGATTATCTAAAAAATTTCTAACGAATTTTCTAAAAAAAAATAACGGTCCGGATATTTCGTCATAAAGCAAGTAGCATATGTTGTTTACATTTATAATAATTTTGTTTCAGCGGTAGATCTTCCAACTAAAAAATAATTTTTTAGAACTCTTATGTTACAATTATGTGTTTCTCTAGGATGTGTTTATCTCCAAATTTACAGAATCTTGAAAAATTTTAGGTTTCTACACCAGACATTTTGAAGAATATTAGGACGCCGACAAGAAATATACATTCAATTGGGTAATGGCAAACGTAATTACATAATTATGTCCCATCATGACTTCGTTTTAGAATTACAAAAAAGATTAACAATACAAAATTAACTTAATTTCTCAATAGTAGGTAACTGATGATAGCACAGTAAATTTTTTTCAACATTTTACAGTCTGGTGTACTAAATTGTAACATTCAGAGACAAAAGAATTATTAGATCAATATCTCTATATCTATATAGATACTTAATTGAAAAATTTATGTATATTTTCTCTTTTTAAATATCAGTATTAACTAATAAATAAACGAAAAACTACCGAAGGTGTTTTTTGTGAACTTGTTTTCAGGTTACGTAACTATACGCGTGTACATGTCGGCAGTGTCTCTGGTCTGTTTTATACATAAATATGTATTTTTGATGTAATTTTGATTTAATTGCATTTATTAAGAAATCGTATAGTATTATTAATTGAAAATTTAATTTGTCAGATAACACTGTCAACACAGTTACTTTATTATAATATCCTATAATTATATACATATATTGACAATAATTTGAGTGAAATCCATACCTCTTTTATCATTAACCAACTTCATAATTATGTGCTACACTGCTATAGATACACTGCAAATGTAAGTGTGTCATAAATATATGTATGTGTAATTGTATAAAAACTTGTAATCATTTTTAATGCACTTTAAAGAACTGGAACAAGATTGTAAAGAAATTCAAAGCAAAACGGAAGCTTACAATAAGTGCGCATAAGTCCACGGCATTCTTGATATTATAATATCTGAAGCCATTTAAAGTGATTTTTCACACCGTTCACTAATATTATAATATTAGGTTTGTTCGTGCAACCAATTTCAAACTAATTAGTGATTTTTCAAACTATGACTACTGCGCATGTTCAACAACGGTGAAATCGAGATTTAGGTTTAATTAAGAACCACCAGATGTCACTCTAATCGTGTCCGGCATGTCTTGGACTCACGGGCCTCATGGATGTCATACATATTTTATAGTGGTTATAGACTAACAAGGTTATAAAAGATTGACATTTTACGTAACTTAACAATTATGCTTTTGGTTGTTAAAATATTTACAAAATATCCAAAGAAATATTAAAACATTTCCTAATTGCATTTAATTTTCCATTCCAGTAAGCACATTTAATTTTCCATTCCCACCCAACTAATGTTTTAAATATTCACTAAGCTGAAAATGTTCTGCTAGACTTTCAGCTACACGTCTATTATTATATAATTGAATAATAATTTCAAAGTAATTTTCATTTTTGATCGAATTTTATTAATTTCAAAATCAAGTAAATCATCATCGCTCGAATTAGACAAGTTACTGGAACTAAACGTACTGGAGCTAGATGATCTTTCATTCATTTTGTACAATAAGAGAAAGAACAATTAATGAAAAATATTATGGTGAATTAATTTCTTCTCTCTAAACGATAAAAAGGGCATATTAAAACTGTATTTAAATATGAATATTTCTTTTTAAAATTTATTTACCTGTACCTAGTAAAAAAATATTTCAAAAAAATTTCACAAGAAAAAATAACTGAAATAAAAGTTCCCTAACAATACATCTAACTTAACAGACAATAAAATATTTAAATTTTAAACAGTAATATATTTGAGATCTACTGCGCAAGTACAATCCGACAAACTTGTTAAAAGTTGGTGAATTTTTCTTGCTGTCGTGTATTAGTTCGAAATTTAATTTTTAAGCTGCTAGAACATTAGATTTGCAATCAAATCACAAATTTAGTTTTGCTCGAACGCTCATTTAACAAATACGCATGCTCCGTACAGTTTTGTACTTTCAAAACTGTTGCACGAACAAAGCTCTTGATAACTGATAGGTAGGTACTAGTTTTCAAGTGATGATGTTTTCTAACCAGGTAGTTGATAGGGTTGTGATTTGACAATTTAGCTTAATAAATTTCAATAAAATACTTCACTAATGTATAGCAATGACATCAATCTGACTAAAGTTAGTGTTGCACCTAGATTTTCTAAAATTATAATTTTACGTTAAAATTATAATTTTATGGTAAAATTATTTTTTATGAGGTGTTTCACCAAACATCATGAATTTATAAGCCGATTATACCGACTATAACCGATTGAAAAAACGACTATTAAGTTATAAGAGCAAAAAATGACGCCGAATGTTACTTTACAGAAAAAAACTTACTTCTTGCATACTATTAAAACATTTACTTAAAAAAAAAGGCAGTTTTTAAAAAACATTCATGGTCATTGTACAATTTAATATGTTACTAAATTTCAAGCTAGAATTACTTTTTCATCAGTAATGTTAGTAATTTTCACCAATAATGAATGTTATGTAGTAAATTTTTTTATCAATAATGTTCATTAAAAATATATTTTGATATAAATAGCTATATCTGTCATACTCTTGTACATGAAATTTGTTAGTTTTCGCCATTTTGATTTTTAGGTGGGGATTAATTTCAATTGAAAGAGTAGAAAAATTTATACTTTTAAAATTATAATTTTATAACATCTAGATTTTATAAGATCTAGATTTTAAGTATGTTACACCTACGATTACACTAAAATTTAAGCCACGCCCCCCTAAAATTATAATTTTATAAAATCTAGATGTTAGGTGGAACACTGGCTTAAAACCTATTGTAATGATAAAAAATAATATGTAGGTAAATTACATGTACGTATAAGTAAACTGAAGCAACACGAACCGTCTATGGCGAGCAAGTGATCTGAACACACAGAGCATACTTAAGAAAGTAGTGTACATGTCTACGCGATGTGTAGCTCGCCCCTCTCACTTTATGTTTTTATTGCACTTCATGGAGTGTGAAAAAAGTGAATGTTTTCTATATCTACTTATGTATGTGCGTACTGCGTAGTTATTACACATTAATAAACTATGGAATATTTTTGCACATTTATTTTTGTAGTGTACCTGTTGTATCCATATGATTAACGATCACATACGTGTGTATACAGAGGTATATATTTACTTTTGAATGTCTGCTCGGTGTTATGTGACGCACCCGTTTTCCTTCGTTCACATAAATGTTTATTTTATAATTACATATAATAATTTATATTTACAAAGAAATTATTATAAATAAAGGTTAAAGTGTTATCTTTTTATAGCGTGTTTGCAGATAATGTTGGTAGTAGGTACCAATATGTAGGTAAGTACTCCAAATATCAACTAAACAAAATTCTATATTTTTAAAAAATTTGGTTACTCTATTCTCTAACTTTTTACCATTTCATTAGTTTCTATGATTTTGAAATATGCTATCAGTTGAGTTACTTAAAGAGATTAAATAAATATAGGCTTCAAACTAGTCCTCAACGTTGGACATCATTGATGAGCTTCGAAAAAGTTTATTAATTACCCACGGAGCCCTTTCTGTGACGAAAATATTTCTACTAACGTTCTCGTTATGTATTTCATAATAAAAAATTCATCAAAACAGTGGGAGTCAAAAATTAAAATTATTAAAAATGCTAGTAAGTACCAGATCATATAATATTAACTGATATTTCAATGAGGAATGTTTTAAGTACTAATAATAATTTGTGGAAAACCATTCAGCATTGAAGTAAAATTTTTGTGCAGTTGCAAATACAGGTCTGAACGGAATTTACACTATAGAAGGAGTCGAAAAAAGATAATTTTCCTTCATTATATTTTATAATTTGTAGGCTTATCCTTAACTTAAATAATATTTACTAATTGCCAAGGTGTTGAAACTTCTAAATTTTTTTATAAATAATGTGTGGGGTTCAAGTCTTACGATTCTTGTACAGTCTCACAGGACATGTCATTGTCTTGTTTGGTTCCATGAATCGAGCAATCATAATTTAGCAACGGTATCATTTATCAGAAAAATCCACTTCTAGATATTTAATCAACTATTATGAAAACTAATTAATTTGCCTATAATTCTCACTCAAAATTTAAAAGAGATTTGGTTTTAAAAAAATTTTTCGCTTCGTAGCTATCCTGACCATTTTCCGCTTCAGTTATTCTCGTTAACCTCGCTATATATATCATTCAAAATGGATTATTTTAATTATTGTTGTCTAAAACTGAGTGTTTACGTAATTATTTATTATTAATTTTAACAAAATAAACTTATCTTCTTAGCGAATTTCCAGAATGGAATTCAGCTATTACAGCCACTATCATGACGCGACCTGAGCCCGGGACTATGGCAGAAATTTGTTTTGAAGTCCCTAGAAACCGAAAATAATATTCCCTAAAATTTATATATATATATATATATATATATATATATATATATATATATATATATATATATATATATGTTTTGTCAAAATTTCCACCTATTCAAAAATTTTTGCGAAATTTTTTTACACCATTTAAAAGAGAAGAAAAAATTACATAAAAAAGGTCTTTAAATTTTTTTTCTATGTCAATTAGTTTCCGAGAAAAACTAATTCTTATAAACGGAAATTCGCTATGTTATGAAGGATGCTGCGACAGGGGTATAAAATATTTACATATTCCTATGAGATCATCCATAAAATACGTCACCTAAAATTCATGCATTTTTGACCCTTCCCCCTTTGTTACGCTGGATCACACTTCTTCCAATCCCTTATCTAATAATATCCCACAATACCGAGGATCTCCCCCCATAAACGAATACTTATTTTTATTAATCAGATTTAAAAATTATGTCTAAACAATCTTATTTATACATAGAATGTGGCATGAGACACACAGCCATTATTATTCTTTAGCGATTTATTGCACTAATTATTAAAATAAAACTGACGTAGAAATAACAAAATTGATGTTAGTATTTCAAACCTCACGTCATATGTTTGTTCGAGACCCCTTTCCCCTCCTCGTCACATATCATCACGTCAGATAGTTTCCCTCGCTCTTACTTATTGTGTACATACTATATTGACAGCTTTTATTCGTCCATTCGAGTTTCTACAAAAACCAATTTTTCTCTTATGACTGTGTTAAAACCTTAATAGTTTAACGCCCTTAACCTTAACGCCCAATTGGTACACTATTTTGCCAGCTAATACACTTCAGGTTTCACTCGTCAGGTTTCACTTGACGTCTTACGACGTCAGTGACCGTCAATCGGTTAATAATTCTTTCAGATCAACTAATCAAGTGACATTCAGGAGATCTGAAAAACAATTTGCCTCTTGAAACTTAATCGAACCTTACTTGTAGCACACTTGTAGATTATTTCCAAATCATACTGTACATAAATAATATTTTCGTATTCACTAAATATATACTTATTTAAACACATTATAAATAACACCTAATTGAAATATATTATGAAACATTTTTTTCACACCTTTCGTTAATTATAATATTGATAATTGGTATTAGTTTCTAATTGATGATAATTTTAAAACTTGTCCAACACAAACTTGTCGGAATGCTATGCAATGGACGCACTTGCGGTTAATTATAGGAATATTTATACACCAAAAGTGTGAACAACATGCTTAGCACAAACACCGATCAAAATATAACAAGGTAATTAAAATTCACTGCCTTCAATTTTCAGCAGACTATTTTTTTTTAAATTTTATTTTGTCATTTAATATGTAGCAGTGTTGCTAGTAGCCGTATGTATGTATATAGCTATATAATTTTTAGTAAAAAGAAAGTTGATGTCCACTCACAGCTATGATGTTTATATATGTATATATGTATGTATGCTGTTATTGTTATCGCATGTATAACATGTGTGTAAATGTATGTGTTTCATCATTTTTTTTTTAATCAGAAAGCTATAATTAAGTGCATTCTACTGGTAGAATACATAATATGTGTATAGACAGGTAGTACCAAAGTTAATATGTGATGCACTGATATCACCAAAATATTGAGATCTTAAACTTGCATGGTTTGTGTTAAGCTAAAAATCAGGCCCGTATTTGTATTTGTATGTTTGAGAATAATGAAGATCAGTCAGTCTCGCTTTTATGTCCCCAAATAATGATCTGTCACTTTATAATATTTTTGAGTCTTAAACTTTTACGGCAGAGAAAATTAAAGAGGGAGCCCGGTCTAGCTACTTGAAAAATTTCTCATTTTTTTTTTATTACAAATCCAAAGTAATGTTACTGGCAAATATCTCCGTAAAATTTTGGGTCCAAATTTTCAACCATTTTCAAGTTAACTCTAAAAGAAAACAAATTTTTCGAAATTATTTCTTGAACTGACGTGACAAAATTGGAAGAAAAACTTTTTGATCAATTCACTTTGTTGGTGAATTTTCTTTAATGTGGGTATGTTTTGGGGCTGGGACGCAACTGTAACGGTTTACGAATAATCGAGTACAGACTACATACAATTTAACTAAGGAGAGTTGAAAACTACTTATAATCGAATATCGTTGAACTATAAATACCCCTGTCGCAGCATCCTGCATAACATAGCGAATGCCCGTTTATAAAAATTAATTTTTCTCGGAAACTAGTTGACATAGAATAATAGTTTAAAGACCTTTTTTATGTAACTTTTTCTCCCCGTTTAAATGATGTAAAAAAATTTGGCAAAAATTTTTAAATAAGTGGAAATTTTGGCAAAAAGCTAATTTTTTGCAAGAACAAACACCATGTTCCTGGCATCCGACGTGTCTGGCTAACGAACTTGTTCAACGGTTTGGGACTTCCAACATTTTCACCAAATTTCGTAAACCTAGGACATTCCGTTTGAGAGTTATCGTGCGGACAAACACACACACACACACACACACATATATATATATATATATATATAACCCGCAGCCACCTCTGTTGACACAATTTGAGCAAATTGCATACCAATAGATAGCTCTTTAAAAAAGAGCACTATTGTCAATTTAAACTTTTCCCCTATCTGTTACCGTTTTCGAGATATTTAAAAAAAATAATTCTTACTCCAATTTTTGGAGGGCGATTTCACCCCTTCAAACCGTTTTTTCGCCGATAAAGAAAAATACGTGTCGCTTATTTTTTAGTGTTCTACAACATATCTAAGTTTCATCAAAATCGGTAGGTCCGGCCTCGGGACGTTTACTTGTAAGCCAGATAAATAGCTAGTAAGTATTTGTTGTTACCTTTATGGGTAGGTACCTATTGAACTATAAAACATATCCATTTTTCAATATTGTCCGACCAGCAGAGAAAATTCTCTTACTTTTAGAAATCAGTAGGTATTTATTTATTTTTTTTTAAAATCTATAACTACGACATTTGTTTTATGCCATTCCTTCATTACATTTCAGTTCATATTTATATATATATATATATATATATATATATATATATATATATATATATATATATATATATATATATAGTATATATATAGTATATATATATATATATGTATATATATATAATATATATTATAATATATATATATATATATATATATATATATATATATATATACATATATATATATATATATATATATATATATATATATATATATATATATATATATATATATATATATATATATATATATAGAGTTCGCGGGCCATATTTGAACAGTAACGAGTAGATATCGCTTGTGATACATTGGAAAAAAATATCTTATTTGTGAAGCATTCATTTATAAATACACAATTTTACTAAAACATTGACGGTTTGTGTACTACTCGGCCGTTGAAATCTCCTTAATGTTATTTAATTTTATCTATGTGTTCACCTTAAGATATGTTTTGTTGTTTTGTAAAATTTATAGTGGACATTTTCAGGGTACATACTCTTTATTAAAAAAACGGTACTTAATTATATATATATATATATATATATATATATATATATATATATATATATATATATATATATATATGTGTGTGTGTGTGTGTGTGTGTGTGTGTGTGTGTCCGCGCCATATCCCTCAAACGAAATGTCTTACGTTTATGAAATTTGGTGAAAATATTGGAAGTCCCAAACCGTTGGACACACCGTTGGACAATTTTCGTGGAAAAAATTACGTATAAGGTATACGGTATATGCTCACTGGAGCGAACTAGTATACGACCCTTCAGGGTTAGCTGACCACCGCGCCGGAGCGAACTAGTGTACGCAGAGGGGTATTTAATTAACATATGAATTTGCTCATACATAGCAAATAACTTCAAGTTTAAGTTTAGCTGAACGCTAAATGAGCATATGAATACTAACGTATGTTTCAAATACGAACAACAGTTCATCATACTTAGTACAAAAGTTCACCATACAAGCACTCAACAATATCTAAAATTAAAACTCGTAATATGTGTAATAGAGGTTGCACTGACATACAAAATATAGAAAAAAACCGCATATTTTAGCTCTAGTACCGTAGATTACCATGAATGAAGCATATTATATAATTTTGTTTTTAAATAATTGCGAACTAAAACAATACTGAAAGAACTGTTAGTTAGACTTAAATATTTTAGTTTAGCAATTTCGTTGCTAAGAGACCACATATTTCTTTTTCAAAGTTGTTTCAGTTTGTAACTAGCTTTATGCTCGTTGCTCGCAAAATAGCTTATTTACATTTTCCCAAAGAAATCGAAATTATAAGAAATTTGGACTTGAAGTCACTTTCTTCCCAGCAAGAAAAGCTAAATTTAAATAAATTTTCTTAAATTCTTGAATTTTATGTTTTTTAACATTTTGAAATTCTTGCTTAAATCAAATTATAATTTATGAAAGAATTGTAATGTGATATGTATTTTGTGTACCGTTTTCTTTGATAGTCATCTAGAATAGGGGTTTCCAAAGCTTTCCGTCGGCGAACCAAATTGTAAATATTAAATTTGACGGCGTCATCACAAATAGGTAGGTACTAAATTTCTTAAAAACTACGAAAACCATAATTTTTACATTAAAAAAACCTGAAATTTGAAGCTGCTCATAGATTTGAACACCACTGATATATAAAATTTACCTAATAAATATCCCTGTCGCAGCATCCTGCAAAACATAGTGAATTTCCGTTTATAAAAGTTAGTTTTTCTTGGAAACTAGTTGACATAAAATGAGCCGTTGATTTTGAAAGTGGGGCAAGTCCATATTTTGCTATTGCGAGATATTTAAGGGTTTGCGTTTCAATAAATTTAAAAATATTGGTAAGTGTTAATAGACATACTTTTTGTATTTTGTGGTCTTAGATAATGCAAGTTTATGATCCAATAGTGTTTATAATGCTGGCTAAAAAAATTGCAGGTTTTATTATAACTAAATGGACTTGCCCCACTTTCAAAATTAATGAATTATTGTATTCGTTAATTTAAAAGGATAATATTTGAGTTTTATCATTTAAAAATAAAAACTTTTCATACCACAGTTCAACTTTAGAAATACGTACTATGACATTATTACCCCTGCCAGTGCCTTAGCAGTAGAAATGAGTGTTTGAAAATAAGTATGTACTTTAAAAAGGCGACTCACCCCCTTTGCAGAGTTGCTTAAAATTAATTTTGAAAATTTATTCTAATTGTTTTAAACTATATAATTTGGAAATGCATAGAAACAAGCATTTCTAAATTACACTGTTGATGTTTATGCATATTGGATGTTTGAATTAGGCGCGTTGGGTATAACAACTATAAAGTAGTTGTTATACTCTATACGCTTGTAACATATTTTATGATTAAAGTTTCTATGTTTGATTTATTTAATATTTCTGAGAATTTTAATTTTATTTAAAATAGAAAAAGAAAGTGACTTTGAAAATCGATTTCTCTTTTCAGGTAACTAAAATTTTATTGTAATTCTCTATCAGTTTGTTAATTTATATTGATTTGTTAAATAAAATCTCTTTTCAGAGCAAATTTGATTTTAGTCTACATTTATTGTGAGAAACCATCTTAAAACTATTTTCCTTGAAGAAGTTTTTAATTACTCAAATAGTACGATTATGCCGACACAGTCACCCCCGCAGTTAACTACCCCTGGATTTAATATTAGGAAATTGAGTAAAAACAGGTCGATTAGATTTTTTTACGTACACTTGAAATTTGTAAATAAAACTTTATTATATTTTATTTTTTACCTCTTTTGTAAAAATTAACCCCTCAAATTTTAGCCCTAAACTACCCCTGTTGATATAATGTAAACAAATTACATATCAATAGATAGCTTTATAAAAAAGAGCAATCTCGCCAATTTATTTAAGAAATGCTTGTTTCTATTTCTTACCGTTTTCGAGATATTTGAAAAATTAAATTTTGACCCCAATTTTTGAAGGACGATTTCACCCCTTCAAACCGCTTTTCTGCAGATAAAAAAAACAAGTGTTACTTATTTTTTAGTGTTCTACAACATATCTAAGTTTCATCAAAATCAATAGGTCCAGTCTCGGAAATTTTACTTGTAAGATGGACTTGCACCACTATCAAAATAAACATATTTACAATACTGTTAAGAGCTAAAACTTCAATCTTTCAAATATTAGGCTTCTGAATTTTTTTGACTATAAATTGTTGATAAATGAAAAGATCATACTAAGTCTTATCTATAACTACCATTATCTCCATTTTTTTCAAAAATGGACTTGCCCCACTTTCATAATAAACGGCTCAAATAATAGTTTGAAGACATTTTCCCCTCTTTTCAATGGTCTAAAAAAATTTCACAAAATTTTTTGAACAAGGGGAAATTTTGGCAAAAAACAAATTCTTTTTACGAACAAAAACCATGTTCCGGGAATCGGACGTGTCTGACTAACGAACTCGTCCAAGGGTTTGGGACTTCCAACACTCACCAAATTTCGTAAACCTAGGACATTTCGTTCAAGAGTTACCGTGCGGGCACATATATATATATATATATATATATATATATATATATATATATATATATATATATATATATATAGTATATTTGGTCCATTTCAGTTAAATTTAACCATGCTTCATCACTTTGAATATAAATAATTTCCGTTTTCTTGGCTTTATTTCTCTAATTATTGCATTTACGTAAATTTTAAAATTGCAGTTTGTTTTTAGAAAAGAATGGTAGATTGGTTTGTTTCGAATATAAGAATTATTTAATTTTTTAACGATGAATCATGATTAATTGTATTTGAAATGGGGTATATATATATATATATATATATATATATATATATATATATATATATATATATATATATATATATAAATATTCGGTTTCTGTGGACCTCAAAACAAATTTCTGCCATAATCCCGGGCCCAAGTCGTGTCATGACAGTAGCTGTAATAGCTGAATTCCATTCTGGAAATTCGTTAAAATCACACAGTGATTGAAAAATTATCAAACTGATTCGGCTGGGACTTTAACCCAGTATCTCTTACCAAGAGATCCTGAGTATGAGCTCCAGTCGATCCAGTTTGATAATTTTCCAATCGCTATGTAATTTTTAATATTGTGAGTTAAGTATCTACATTTTGCAGAAAATTTATTATTTAAAAAAAATATTTATTCTTTTAGCAATAAATCTTTCTTTTTATGTAGTCACCGAATCAAAAGTATTTCCTCTATTGAAATATAATTATTACAAAAAAGACATTTTTAATCAATTTTCGCATTTCAGACATCAAGTAGCTCTAGACATACGTAGGTTTACAAAGTAAAAGATAAATAAATAAAAGTGTTTTTAATATTAAAATGCAGTATAATTATTCATGCAGATAAGCAATCCATTTGGAAAAAAAACCAGGATATAAAAAGCCGAATATTTTTATGAAGCACCGTAATTATTTAACGAAGTTGGTATACACTGTTCGTTTGAACGTATTATTATTACGAACATACATGAACCAAATATGGACGGGCACAGTCAGTCAGTCACCAGCGCAGTGGCTGCGTGTTGTCAGTTGAAATCAAATTATAACTAGTGACGTGTGTTGTGCGCGAACGGGCAGCCCGGGCAACCGGCTCGATCCAACGGATCCTATATATACGTTTTTAATATTAAATAATGAATAATGATCAATTTCAGCGACAGATAATTGCAAATTACGTTCGATTAACTTGGAACTTTTTGATCAGAAGCGTGCTTGCATGTGGTGCACCTCGTTTTATTACACACATACATCATGTGAGCGCAATGTACTACACACAACAGACAAGCGACATTCATCTTCATGTATTTTCTTCTGCTACACATGATAAAAAAGAAAAACATGTACACAACCTAACAAAAGTTCAAAACAATAAAAGTACAGAAACTTTATATTGCTCTGCTATGTTATAATGTACATAATTATACACAAGCTGCGTACTTTTGAAATTCGACTGTTTTGCCGCCTATCGTGAAAATAAGTCAACACTGGCGTTTGCTATTACATTAAATATATTATATGTAAATTTTTAAAAAATATTAAATGAATAAAAATGACAATTATTGTTTATTTTGGTTTTCAGTTCATTAAAATGAATCTTTTATACTCTAACAAGTAAAGGTCCCGAGGCCGGACCTATCGATTTTGATGAAACTTAAATATGTTGTAGAACACTAAAAACTAAGGGACACGTATTTTTTTTATCTGCGGAAAAACGGTTTGAAGGGGTGAAATCGCCCTTCAAAAATTGGGGTAAAAATTTAATTTTTCAAATATCTCGAAAACAGTAAGAGATAGAGCAAAAGTTTAAATTGGCGATATTACTCTTTTTTAAAGAGCTATCTATTGATATGCAATTTGTTCAAATTACATCAACAGGGGTGGTTGGGGGTTAAAATTTGGGGGTTAATTTTACAAAAAGGGGGTGAAAAATAAACAATATAAAAATTTTGTTTACAGATTTGAAATCTACGTCAAAAAATCTAATTGACCTGTTTTTGCTCAATATCTTAATATTAAGTCTAGGGGTAGTTAACTAGAGGGTGAGTATGTCGAATAATCGTACTATTTGGGTATTTCAAGAAGTTCTTCTTCATGGAAAATAGCTTAGGACAATTAAAATAACGTAGAAATGAAATTCTCGAATTCAAAATTGAGTTTGAGTAACATTGGAGAGGGGGTGAGTCACCCTCTTAAATTACATACTAGTTTATATACACTAATTTTTTTAATTTAACACACTGATAGTGGGTAAAATAATGTCACAATAAGTGGTTCTGAAGTTGGACTATCATATGTAAGGTCTTTATTAGGTTTGTTTTTTAATGGATATTATAGTTTTCCTTATCGAAAATTATCGATACCGAAAATTACATAACCTAACCTAAAATAACGAAACCTAATAAAAACCTTACATACGATAGTCTAACTTCAGAACCATCTATTGTGACATTATTACCCCCTGTCAGTGTGTTAATTGCAAAAATTAGTGTATGTAAATAGTATGTAATTCAAGAGAGTGACTCACCTCCTCTCCAATGTTGCTTAAAATCAATTTTGAATTCGAGAATTTCATTTTAGTCCAACTTCAGAACCACTTATTGTGACATTATTTTACCCACTATCAGTGTGTTAAATTAAAAAAATTAGTTTATATAAACTGGTATGTAATTTAAGAGGGGGACTCACCCCCTCTCCAATGTTGCTCAAACTCAATTTTGAATTCCAGAATTTCATTTCTACGTTATTCTAATTGTCTTAAGCTATTTTCCACGAAGAAGAACTTCTTGAAATACCCAAATTGTACGACTATTCGACATAGTCACCCTCTAGTTAACTACCCCTAGACTTAATATTAGGACATTGAGCAAAAATAGGTCAATTAGATTTTTTGACGTAGATTTCAAATCTGTAAACAAAATTTTTATATTGTTTATTTTTCACCCCCTTTTTGCAAAATTAACCCCCAAATTTTAACCCCCAACCACCCCTGTTGATGTAATATGAACAAATTGCATATCAATAGATAGCTCTTTAAAAAAGAGCAATATCGCCAATTTAAACTTTTGCTCTATCTCTTACTGTTTTCGAGATATTTGAAAAATTAAATTTTTACCCCAATTTTTGAAGGGCGATTTCAGCCCTTCAAACCGTTTTTCCGCAGATAAAAAAAAATACGTGTCCCTTAGTTTTTAGTGTTCTACAATATATTAAAGTTTCATCGAAATCGATAGGTCCGGCCTCGGGACCTTTACTTGTAAGTCAATATCCAAATGTCAAATTTACGACTCATTTTTAAATAATTTACTTAAATAGAACCTTTTTGACAGATAAACTTAAAAAAATATCAGTAATGTAATTATGTTGATTTTAAAAAATATAAAACAAATTTCTTTATTATTGACAAAAATTAAAGATTTGTATAATTATTTCATTCATTCATGATACGTATTTTAAAATTTGTACCCAATTTTTTAACAATTATAATAATAAACAGTATTGAAGTTCGCTAAATATATAATTAAGTAATATGGGATTTCACGTAAAGTAAAATACAGTAGTAAAGTTAAAATTTATAATGATCATGCTACAATCAAACGATTTTAAAAGGATGAATATTGCCGCAAACTGTGAGTATTAACAATAACTTTTTTTACAACTGATGTAAATAAATAGCTATTGTAGAAAAAAATCCTTCTAAATGAAAATATCATAATGAAGAAATTCATTTTCATCCTTAGATTAAAGTAATATAAACTGAAAAAGAGTGTTTTAAGTAAACTAAAAATCTTGAAATTATTCATTTTAATTGTCATTGAGGATTTTTTATTATTTTTTTCGCCTGTTAAATTCATTTTGATAAACTTTTTACATTAGTATTTTTAAATGTCAGACGCCAGTTTTGATAAAAATGCCACTAGAGCGCACTACTTGAGCTACGCAGTTTGTCCATACTAATAATCTACTACATATACAGTAATTCCCCGAAAGACACAATTAATTGGTTCTGTGTTCTTTGAAACCGTGTTATTCGCGACTACAAAAGACGAGGTTCCATTTCATATATATTTGTAAGTACACTTTTGATTCGTTGTAAAGAACTCAAAAATTGAAATAGAATTCTCTGCCTTACTGTTTTTCCGTATCTGAGAATTTTATTATTTAAACAGAGTAAGATATATAATTCTATCTCAATCTTTCTTTTTGTTGCTTACAACGAGTCAGAAGGGTAATAATGTGTATGTAATGTGTATTTATTGCAATTAACCCTAGAATCATACGTTGGTCTACGAGAAACGTTAATCATACATCGACGTCGTTTTGACGGTTGGAGTTTTTACGGAGAGTTTTAGAGTTATTTGCAAAAAACATTTTTTTTTACATAACAATACCACAAAAGCGAACAAAATATTTAAAAAAATTAGATTTGGAAAAATTTCTTAATGTAAATATTTATTAATTTTTTTAATCTTTTTATCAAAGCATATTTTCATTATAAAAATTAAAAAATTGATAAATACATCAATTGTATCATAAAACATGTGTTTCAAATAATTAATTTATGAACTATTATGAGTCAGTGGACATGTGTGACTTTACAGAATGTGAAATTTCTCAGTCATAAATATTCCTATAGATATGTAGTTATTTCCCCGTTAGGCACATTTGTAAATTTTCTAAAATTTGTTAGTCATTTTTCGAATAAGATGCCAAAAAATAAAAAAAATTAAAATATTTTCCACAAAATAAATTGTTAATCTTTTATTAAGTCACTTGAAACGCATTCTTTAGTTTTCGATTCAGAATATAAGAATAAATTACTTCAAGGAGATTTTTTTGTATAAAAATATTCTTTATATATTCATCCTACTTTGTAATATACAAATTTGTGCAATGTAAAAGTAGCAAAATGCGATAAATTATTATTTTGTTGTAGGAAGTTTGTTTTAAGGGCCCCCGCAAGTCAACATTGTCCCGTGGTTCGTTTCTGGTCGGATTGACCCTGGGTTTTTGCCGCCCTATTCAAATGGATATTTTTAAAAATAAGAAGACAATTTTTACTTTATTCATACCACTTTATTTAAAGTTTTAAATGTCTGTGACATGTTTCGACCCGTATGGCCATTAACGAACGTATTTTTAGTTGCGATATAAAATTTTCTGATTTTGTATTTTTTCACTATTTTTATATACTTTTCAACTTTCATGACATTGCGTTTCTAACATCCTACGACATATTTTTGGAAGATTCTTGTAAAAAAGGATACAATTTTTGGGTTTACAAATAAAGAGGAGTGTGCGGAAAGATAAATTTTATTAAAATTAACCAAAGTTTATTAAAATAAATATTACTTAGATAAATATTCCAATAAAAATCAGGACGTCTTTGATTTAATTACGAAATTTTGACAATAGCATTAATATAGTTAAAATTGTTGAAGTTTACACTAGCAATTTTGAATTTTATAAACTAGAGATTATTTTTTCATAAAATAGTTGGCCCATATCTCATCTCACTCGGAATAAAATAATTATAATCCAATGAATAGCAGCTCTATGAAATATTCGGTTAAAAAATTTCAATATTCATTCATTCCTAGGTCCATCCAACAGTTACGAGTATACTTAATAATAACCTAGAGATGATAAAAAGATGTATAATTGATATATGTATAATATATTAAAAGTATTATAATAGGTATACTTATATAAAAAATTTAAAAAATTTGGGGAGACAGGTCTACCCACACTGTCAACTTCCCACTGGGTGTCCTTAAAGACTAGAGATCACTATGAAATTTAAGTGAAATGGATTACACCATAATTAATATACCTACATCAAAATTATAAGGATATGTCATAATTATTTTTGCGACATGGTCTCAAATTTTTGTCGGGTAGTATATTTATGCACATAAATTAAAAAAAAAAGACGATGTACTTAATATAACATCAAGAGATCACTGAATGACGATTAGTTTCATGTGCCATAATTTAATTATTTTTTATTAAGTTTCTTATTCTCTATACTTACTGCTTTACTGTATTCGTAACCATCATTGCCATGCTAGCTTGAAAACTGCAAAATTTACATATTCAACCTACGGTGGTCTTCTCAAAGGATGATTTAAGTGACTCAGTAGGATTCGATTATATTCAAGTAATTTTATTTTTAATGTCCCGGTGTGGGATTTCATTAAAAAAAGAAAAAAGACACTTTTAGATTTTTCTCTCAAAATAAACTAAAAATTGAAAATGTGCTCTTCAAGTTTTAGAATGAAATTTGAAACTATTTTGTTAAAAATAACACTGGCTATGAACTGTTGAATTTGAAAATTTTTATCTTTTTTGTCAGTAGAAATGTATAGCTTTCGTGACGTGAATTCCTAGGTAGAATGTGGTAATAACCTGCCATAATACAATAAAAAGCATTTTATATCAAATTTTTGTGTAATTATGTTTTTACCATACAGTAGGTATATGTAACTAAATTTCATGGTATTTTACGGCTACACTTTTTCCCCGGTCTTTGAAAAACTACTAAGTAATTGACAACTTTAACAATTTCGTCTCACAATTAAATTTTATAAGGTTTAGCTCAAGGGTTAATATAAATTAAATATTAATAGCTGTACAATCTACAATGGCATTATCATCGCTTAGTACTTATAGCAATAAGTTTAAATGTTTGTACATGAAGTTCAGTTTTATAAAAATCACTCGTAATCACCCCATTTCACCTTACTTTTAAAAACCATTTACTACTAAATATCATTAGATATATAAAACGGTTCAGCAAAACGTTTCGGAGCCATTTTAATGCAGCGGGCCGAGAACAGGTCCAGGGCTGACGAAAGGGTGGAGCAAGTAGGGCAATTGCCCGGGAATCTGCGTCTAAAAAGGTGAGAAGACGTTTCCTTTTGCTCGTAAGCTAAAGTTAAATAATGATAAAGAGCTAAGTAGATGCATGTGCTGTATGTGTAGTGATGAGCAAACAGAAGACCAAGACCAAGACTATCAAGTCTTGGTGTTGGTCTTGCTCTTGCATTAAGAATCTTGGCTTTGGTCTTGCTAGAGCAGTTTGAGTCTTCGTCTTGCAAAATGCAGCCTTGGTCTTAGTCTTGGTATTGCTAAGAAATTTTGCAATTTCTTACATTTTTTTATTAATGAATTTTTTCCTTCTAAAATCCGAATTTTCACTCTTTACGGTTTCTAAAAAATTTTCCTTTCTGTTACTGCCTCTCTCTCCACCTGAGCATTTATAAAGCCTCCCAACGCACAACTTCGGAACTATTCGACTAATTTCGATGAAATTTTCAGTACTTCTAAAATCTACTATTATTATTATTAAAGTGGTAAAATCAAACGCCGATATTTTACTTACTATTCGACCAAAAAATTTTGAAGGCAGTTAAAAGCATTACACTGATTTATGACAGCATCACATATTTTTAATTACAAGTATTTAATTAGCTTGGAATTTAAAAAAAAAAAAATTTTAATATTGCTTTAAAAAGTTTCAGTATTAATTATACTTTCAAATTATTTAAAATGTTTAGCAAGAGTCGTGCTTTTTCCTTGTTTTTGTCTTGGTATTGGTCTTGCAGTCATACTTATAGTCTTTGTTTTGTCTTACTCTTGGTATATATACATAGTCTTAGTCTTGGTCTTGCAAAAAATGCAAGACCAAGACAAGACTGCAAGACCAAGACTAATTTTGCTCATCACTATGTATGTGTTACTAATACACTGCGGTAATAAAATATCTATCTAACATTATTCAACTCACTACTTTATTTTAAGTTCTCTGTTTGTTACATAGAATCTGGATCCGAAGTGATGAGCTACAGGGTATGTTACCCGTAGAGTCAGAACTCTTAATCTATCAAAACTACTCTCAATTGATGAAAATTATGGTAACTGTAATCAATGTCACTTTTCATGTGACTGAAATTCCGGTCAATATTACTTTTGCTCAATAGTGCTTTTGACTGAATTTTAGATTGTTTATAAAGTAAAATACCATTTCTGGTTATAGTACTTTCTAACCATATTTATATTTCAATAGTATATTATGTGATTGGGATTGTAAATTGCATATTACATACGAGCGAAAAAGTTGCGCGAGAATTGCGCAGCAGCAGCCGTACTGAATAGGCTGTCGGTTCAATCAATACGTATTAGTTGTTTTCTTTCACTTTAAGAATAATTTTATATCCTAGAATCATAAAATAATATTATTTTATATCTATTAAATGAAAACGTAAACCCTTAACACTAACCATTCACAATTAAATATAAAAATCATGTTCTTTTTTCATGATATTTTATGATCGATACTTTTCGACACGCTTTTATAAATGCAACTTGTTGAACCGCTATAATCATCAACCGTAAAGGAATGTACCTACTATATAACGTACAGTGTAGTATAATTGTGACGACCAAATTCTTCAAACTTATATATTGAACAACTGTTAAATAAATTACAATTAAAAAAATTTGGTAACCATATGACAAGATAGGTCAGTGACATTAAGTTAACATACTGACACAGACTCCAAATATATATTAATCAAATATATAGTTCGATTCTTTATCGATTACTGTTTGAAAAAGGATGATATAACCAATAATAATAACAATAATAATAATAATAATAAAATAGTTGAATTTCGAAGGCAACTGGAAAAAAATCACAATTCAAATATTCTCAAACTACATAAAAAAATTTGAAAATTTGATACACTGACAGTACACATTGCGGCTTTAGTACGTGTATCTAGCCTTAAGATGATTGTGTTACTATTGGTTACATACTTTCTTAATACATAAGCCTTAATTTTTCTTTTTTCCTTAGAATATATTTACATAAAATATGAAAAAAACGCCGTGAGCAGCGGGGCCCCATCACGGAAGTCGAATTTTTCCCTTCATCTTCGGTATCTTCAAGATATCTAAATGTGATTGAAGGGCTACAAGCGAATTGTCATTTTGGTGGTTTTAAAACTGATGATGAGTGTTTGGCTGATCGAGGAATTTAATAAGACTTGAATCTACTATTTTCTTTTTTTCGAAAACTGCGCAGTCACAAACGTTTTTATGAACATATTCAAAATTCACAAATGATTTCCGATCGACTGAGTACCCGCAAGCGTATGTCTGTCTCTAAAAAAATCTTTCCCGGCATTTAATTTTTTTTTAACTATGACGCACCCGGAAATTAATTCCGAAAAAAATTATGTTGCATGGATCATAGTAAGAAGGGGGCAAAGAAATTTTGATAATTATACCATAGCTACAAGTTCATAAAAAGAAATATTACAAAGTTAAACAATTATTTTCTTGGCGGCGGGGGGGGGGGAGTTTATATTTTTTTGAGGCAGAAAATTTTTTCTGAGACATATCATAGAGATATCTAATACATATAAAAACTTCAACCAAATCCGTCAAGACATTCAAAAGATTTTTCGACTTTCAAAAAATAATTTCTTATCCACAACGGGTAAGTTTTTAATGGCTGAAATTCAGTAAATTGCAATTTTATGTCCACAGCAGTTAGCAGCAAAAAAAATTAACACAATTCAAATTCAATAGAAACACATACGTTCAAGGGGATTCCTACCCATTCCTACCTGCCAATACCCTTTGTGTTTTTTTTTTTAAATATTAAAAAAAAAACCTTAAACAGTGACTTGGAAGACCTTGTTGAAGATATTTTTTCTTTCCAAAAAATCCAAAATATATTTAGAAGTTCCAGACAATTATTCTATTATATAATTAATATAATAATAATATAAATGTATAATTAATTGTAAAAAAAATGATCCGCAGAGCTTTTTCTATTCCACTTAATCCTAAAGACAGAACAATAGAATTCAACACCATTAAACAAACAGCAGTCTCCAATGGTTTTTCACCAAATTTCATACAAAAGCTTATAAGCAAGAAACTACAAAAATTTACTACAGAACAAATCTATCCTTCCATCACCCCAATCAACCTTGAACCCAAACTATATATATATATATATATACATATATATATATATATATATATATATATATATATATATATATATATATATATATATATATATATATGTATCTTTACCGTATGTAGGGAACATTTCCCATCCAAATGGACAACGGTTTCAATTCATTTGGTATAACCCCCACTTTTCGTTCAGTTAATAATATTAGTCAATTCATTTTTAATGCTAAAGAAAAAACTGATCCATACGAAAAGTCTGGTGTTTATCGGTTAGATTGTGGAGAATGTAATACAGCATATATTGGCCAATCGGGAAGATCTTTCGAAATTAGATACCGTGAATAAATTACCTCTCATAAGAATACTTCAAACTTTGGTCTTCACCTTTTAGAAAAGGGATATTCTGTTAAATCAGACTACAAACCCAAAATCCTCCATTTTTATGAAAAAGGACAGAAATTGAATATATTTTAAGCTTTAGAAATTAATAAATTAAATAATGATCCAAATATAATCGTTTTGAATGACCAAATTGAATTAAATAAATCTCCCCTTCTTAACCTATTTAATTAATATATTTCATTACTTTTTGTCCAATATAATTCTGTTAAGATATTTCTTAATCACTGTCAAATTGAAGTTTAATCAGTTAATTTATGTTAATTTATTTTAATTTCTAATACTCATTGCGTAATCGTCCCGCCCCCTATTTTTGTTATCCACCAAAACTTGTTTAGCATCGATTCGTAATTTTGCCACCTCGTTTCCGGTACATGTGCAAGTTTTTTCTCTCTCTTTTGGGTTTTTCCCATCTCTGAACCAACTACATTTCAACCTGATTCTGTTTATTTTTAATTTTATTTTATTCAAATATATACCTGTTCCCAACAGATTTCAGTTCAATTGAGAGTTCACCCAAAGATGGTTTAAGAAACCGAAAACTAGTTTGTGAAAAAGTATTTTTCTTTAAGGTAGTTACCGCGACATTCAACTTTTCGACAGAATAGTTTCAAATTTTAATAGTATAAAGAAGAATACTGTATCTGATTGTCCTTCTAATTTGGGAAAGATTGATCGCTTATGAGTTAAGATAATTAGGGTTAAAGTTTGTATCTACTCCATGTATTAGATCTCAAAATTCTAACTACGTACCCTTATTTTGTATTTAACAATATAATGGCTCGACAGAATTCAATAAAAAAGTAGGGAAAGAAAGACTAATAAGTTCTGAATGTAAAGAAAAAATTGAATTATTTATTGATCGTTTTGAATTGAAGATATCATCAGAGAAATTATAGTATTTTAATAAATACACCGATTTCAAGCAACTAAACCGAAGCAGTCTGGCAACTCTGTATATTAAATAACTGGTTTATTTGTATTTATTGTTTAAACAATACTGAAAATTTATGAACAGCATTTTTTGGACGGAAGAGTGTGCCGTCCGGAACCTTACCGGAACGCTAGAAAAAGTGAATTTTTGAGTGCGCGTTTGGAGCGCTGTATTTTTTCACCTGTATAAGATAGACAGGTGCTCTCGCGGACTTTTTTGTAGAGAATTCGATTCTCTACAAGAAGGGTCTTAACACTTTTTAATGTGTCTATCACCGTTTTCGCTACGTAAGCGGTGAAAGGTAAAAAAACGCTATTCATGATATAAAAAAACATTTCCGGGAGTTAACATTTTGCACAAATGTTCTCCTAGGCAAGCCCTACAAGAATCTATTTTTAAAAAATTTTTATGTCTATTCTAAAATTAATGTATAGATAAAATTTAGTGCTATTAGACTATAGGATGCATCAACATCTATCCATTAATACATACAATAATGACATAAAGTAAGTTTGGTTTGCAATTTTTTCTACTAGCATGTCACACGGTAACTATAAGTGAAAATTTGACAAAGTTAAATATTCTTCGCCATATATAATTATTCTATTGTTATTTTAAAAAAAAAAATTATGACCCAATAGATAGGTACTTTTATTTATGAAAGCGAAATTATTTTAAAAATTTAACAAAATGATTTAAGTAATTATAAAAATTTAACAAAATATCTAAAATTTAAAACAAGATATTGATCTTTATCTATAGGCCATTTGTCACGTACAATTTGTCGTCGACTCACAATTTGTAAATTATTAATCCAAAAAATTTGAAAGTAACAGATTCTAGGGCTTACTAAATATACTTAATTAAAATTATTTCGGACATTTCGATCGATAAATATAAAAATTACGAAAGTTAGAAACAAAATTTGAAATGAAAAAAATCTGAAAAAAATACAGATAGTACCTACCCCTTTATAAGAACTTTAAAGGTTGTAGGAGTTAAATTTTACCTTTCTTTTGTATTTTAAGCACGT
Source organism: Brachynemurus nebulosus (assembly GCA_035578155.1). Taxonomy (NCBI): domain Eukaryota; kingdom Metazoa; phylum Arthropoda; class Insecta; order Neuroptera; family Myrmeleontidae; genus Brachynemurus; species Brachynemurus nebulosus. Next base: position 147,373,265 of record JAPWDM010000001.1, read on the forward strand.
ACAATATAGACACGATCAAATTTCTCAGAATAGCTTACAATTAGTGCATAAATTACTCTTATCTGCTGAACTAAAGTACCTACTTAGGTTCAAGCCCTGGTTACTTCCGTTATATAATAAATTATTATATTTATTTTTTTTTCTACTATTACTAACAAGGAAATGCACCCAGAGTGAAATTCAGGATTTTGATGAAACTCCGCTGGTGTGTAGAAGAGGCGAAAATAAGAGACCCTTTTTTTTTATCGGCCATCTTCCACGTTTAGGAGGTGATACCAGCCCTTAAAGTTGGGGGGTTAAAATCGTATTTCTTAAGATATCTCGAAAACAATAAGAGATAGAGGAAAACTTTAAGTTGACGAAATGTTACTCTTTGAGAAACCTATTCACTTGTATAGGTTAAACAAGGACCTAGTTAATAAGAGGGGCTGAAGGGGTGAAAATGAGGGTAAATTTTCTTGTACAGCCTGAATGGTTCAATGTATCAAATTTTTGCCATCATAAATAGAAAGAGCACTAAAAAATAGGGGACACGTGTTTTTGCGTTTTTTCGAAATATGTGGCGTACCCAAGCCCCATATAAGGAAGAAAAAAATAGGGTAGATTATATTGGATTATTATTGATTGCAAATACGTTTTATATTTTTTAATTTTTAAGTTGATTTCCATCATGAAAATATAAATTTTTACTTTTCGATAGTGATTCATATATTTTTCAGTACTAACTTAATTGGTAATTTAGCCATGTGTACATTTGGTTACTCATATTCGATATTTTTTATACCTACTTCTGCGAAAGTTAAAGGTCTCTGGTGGGCTTGTGTTAATGAATGCTCGACAAGAAGCAATAATCTCTTTCGCTCACTGTTCAGGTGCTTTGTAATAAATTTTGCGATTTGGGAAATGGGGTTGATACCTATAAAACATACAAAAAGAATAAGAAAAATAGTTTGAATATTGAGAAAGAAATAAACCGCCTTTATTTGGTTAAAAACGAATCTGTAACAAGATAAAGGTAGTTGTTGAACGGAAGACTATTGCTTCTTCTTGAACATTCATTAACACTTGGAGACCAGAGAACTTTGGTAGAACTAGGTATAAGAAATATCGAATATTAGTAACCAAATATACAAATGGCTAAATTACCAATTAAGTAAGTACTGAAAAATACATGAATCATTATCGTAAAGTAAAAATTTACATTTTCATGATGAAAATAAACATAAAAATAAAAAATTTAGAAGGTGTTTGCAATCAATAATAATGCAATATAATCTACCCTATTTTTTTCTTCCTTATATGGCTTGGATACCAGATATATTTCGAAAAAACGCAAAAACACGTATCCCCTAATTTTTGGTGCTCTTTCTATTTATGATGCCAAAAGTTTGATACATTGAAACATTCAGGCTGTATAAGAAAATTTACCCTCATTTTTACCCCTCCAGCCCCTCTTATGAACCCGGCCCTGGTTTAATCTATACAGATGAATAGATCGTTCAACACGTAGCATTTCGTCAATTTAAGGTTTTCATCTATCTCTTATAGTTTTCGAGATATTTTAAGAAATACGATTTTAACCCCCAACTTTAGGGGCTGGATTCACCCCCTAAACGTGGAAGATGACCGAAAAAAAGAATACGGATCCCTTATTTTTGCCTATTCTACACACCAGCGAAGTTTCATCAAAATCCCGAATTTCACTCTGTGTGGATCTCCTTGTAAGTAAACGGCTGAAAACCGTAGAATATATTATTATGATTTTTGCCATGTAATTACTACACAGGATATTCAAAGAGAAAACTGAATTTTATAGATAACAAACGATAGAAGGACAACGTCACAACTAGTCCTTAAGATGCGTACAAAATAACTTGCAAAAATGCTCCGTATCCCATCTTAAATTACACAAAAATAACAACGCATAGGTGTTTTTTCACCCTTTGTAGTACTCTACGGTTAACTAGTTAATAACTAAAATAATAGTATATTGTGCAATAAGTGGGGGAATTTGTCTATAGGAACCTACATTCGTGCGCTCAACTTCGCTTTCGTGGGCAACCAACAATCCCGCACGAGTTGCACATACTATTTTTTATTACGAATTTGACATACTTTTTTCTATTATTATTACTATTTCTTACTTATTACTATGTGGGAAGAGTACAGTGGCAAACAGCTATTTTGCGTACAGAAATGTGTGCGCTAAGTTAGTACTTCTCCCGCATGAGTAATAAAAAAAATAAAGAACATGAGTTTACATAAAATTTGTATATAATCTAATGATAGTTTAGTGCATGTCAAAAATTCATTAATAATAAGTCAGGATTGTTTAATGAGTAATTTTACACAACTTCCGGGATAAAATATTGGTCATAAATATATTTCCAGGGTTTATTTTAAAAATAGATAAATATATGTGATAATTTTACTTACGCATGTGTTACCTGATAATTTTACTTACGTGTGTGTTACTTAATTACGTAATATTTTAGCCTCCATATCTCTTAAAGAAACACATAAACTTTAATGTTCAATATTTTGAAAACAAAATTTGGAAATGAAAAATGATTAAAGAAACCTAACTTTTATTTTTAAAGACATTTCTAACTTTATCCTGCACGAAAGAGTACGTCGAATTATCTTATTAATAACATTAATTGACTGAATTAGTAGATTTGAATGATAATTCATAAAAAATGTACTTAAATAACCTATAATTTATTTCGAAAGTTATGACGAACCCTGGTTTGATGCGCATAAAGTATGCAATTAGCAAAAAAATTTTTACTTCAACTTGTTTCCTTTGTTGTAGTTTGCTTATCAGTCAGCGGGATTTTTTTAATTTTTTTAGTTTGAATTACTTTATTTTTTTTTTACTTTGAATTGCTCTATAATATACTCCATAATAGCGAATTTTCAGTTTAAAAATTACTTTTTCTGGAAAACTCACACACCTAACATAATAATTCTATATCCGTGGCCTAGAATAACGAATTTTTTTTTAGTTTGAATTGCTTCATACTTTGAATTGCTTTATTTAACTTAAAAACTTATTATTTACTTAAAAGATAATAAATTGACAAACCAATCGTATGCTAAATCATACTCCTGTCCCAGCATCTGCATAACATAGCGAATTTCCAAATATTGGGCACTGGCGCATCTCATCTAAGGCCTGTACCCATTTAAAATAGTTTAGCTTTCTAAGAGTAAAAGAATTTTTAAAATCAGTTGAGTAATTAGTTTTGGTATTTTTAAAACCCAAGAACCCGAACGAACTTCGTGCAGCATAGTTGTATCCATATCTAAAATAAATTAGTTTTCTAGCAGTAAGGAAATATTCAGAATCGGTTCAATAGCTTATTTCTGGCGTTTTCGGATATGCAAGATCTCGGTGGACCTCATCAAAAAATCAGCTCGACCGTATATTTCAGGCGGACGTTATGTAATATATATATATTCACTGTTACAGAGTTAAACTATTTTAGATAGATATAGATTGCGTTATGTAGGGTCCGCCAGGGCCCATGGGACCCAAAGAAGTCAAAAATAAACTAACCGATTTTGAAAATTTTTTCACTTTTAGAGAGCTAAACTATTACATTATGTAATATATGTATATATATATATATATATATATATATATATATATATATATATATATATATATATATATATATATATATATATGTATATATATATAATATATATATTGATTTATTTATATAGGATATTTTTTTTTCTAACAGTAAAAGTATTTTCAAAATACATTGTGTAGCATTCTACGCCGCATTTCCATCCGCAGGACAGTTGTGGATTTCAGATAACACAATCTGTACCTATCTAAAATAGTTTACCTCTGTAATAGTGAAAAAATTTTCAAAATCGGTCAGTTATTTTATTTTTGAAACTTTAGGGTCCCACTGACGCTGTCGTACATTACCTAACGTAATCTATATCTATGTAAAATAGTTTAGATCTCTAACAGCGAAAAAATTGTTTTAAAATCAGTCGGCTAGTTCATTTTTGGCGATTTTAAGATCCCAGGACCCTGGCCGACCTCACACAACATATAAGCTACATCAATCTAAATTATTTTACCTCTATTCTCTGTAGCAATGAAAAAATTTTCAAAATCGGTCACTTATTTCATTTTTGACACTTTTGGGTTCCATGGACCCTACCGGATCTTACATAACGTAATCTATATTTATCTAAAATAATTAAGCTCTTTAACAGTGAAAAAATTTTCAGAATCGGTCGGTTAGTTTATTTTTGACACTTTTAGATCCCACGGTCCCTGGCGGCGCTTACGTAACGTAATTTATACTTATCTAAAATAGTTTAGCTCTCAAAAAGTGAAAATGGGCCCATGGGCCCTGGCGAACCCTACATAACGCAATCTATATCTATCTAAAATAGTTTAGCTCTGTAACAGTGAAAAAATTTTCAAAATTGGTCGGTTAGTTTATTTTTTTCTAATATTGGGTCAGTAAACCCTAGCGGAACTCAAACAACATAATGCTTATTCATCTAAAATAATTTTAGTAAAAAGTTTATCTCTTAAAGAGTAAGAAAAGGGTCCTAGGGATCTCATATAACATATGGCAGACCGTAAGGTTCTTGCGAACATCATTTAATTACTTAATTAATTCAAATACTTTAACTTACTAATGGTAAAAAAATTTTCAAAATCCATTGGGTAATTAATTTTTGAAGTTTTTAGGTCCCCAAAACCTTAATGGATCTCACATAAGGTACCTTAAATCCATTTAAAATTGTTTAACTTTCTAACATTAATGATTATTAATGAAAAAATTTTCAAAATCGATCCATTTAAAATTTTTTCCGTGCGTGAAAACATATTATGTAATTTTTTTTATATTTAATAATATTATATTATGACATAAATTTCAATTTCTTGTTCATTTAAAATTCAATAAAAAAAAATATCTTCATTACATAAGCTTAAAAAATCTGCTTAATTTTAATTTTTCAGCTTGAGACAGATCTATATTAATTATGATGCAATTAACATGAGACAGAATGCGAGTTCTCTATATTTTATAATGAATTGAGACAGAAATATAAATTACTTACTACACTGACAAACAGAGCAGAGTGGTCCAAAAGTGAAAAATTACAATTTTATCAATAAATACTTAACAGAGAAAGAAATTTATAAGAACATTTTTTGCATAATTTTTTTTCCTTTTCAACGATGTAAAAATCGAACTGTCTAATGATAGGATCGAATGATAAAAAATTGCCAGAAAATCTACTTCTGGGCATCCGACGTGTCTGGCTGACGACCTTAGCCGGGTCAATCCGGATACAAAATTTCATAGGCATTAAACGTTCTGTTCGAAAGTTATCGTGGCGACACACACACACACATATATATATATATATATATATATATATATATATATATATATATATATATATATATATATATATATATATATATATATATATATATATATATATATATATATATGGGTAGTCCTTCAAACTATGGAATTTTGGACGGCCCAACGCATTTTGTATATTAATATTTTGAAAAATACATTTTTTCTAGATGGAAACTGTAAACCATTACTGCATCTAACTGGTCACTCAAAATAACCCGGTTTCGAAATATATTTTTTATAAAAAATGACACTTAATATGTAATATTCTCAGTCTCCTGGTACGTCTCCTCTTCAAAGTAAAACATAGCAGACTAAATAATTATTTTTTCTGAATGTATAAAAAAAATTTACACTGCAGTATTAATCTATAATATTGGTACTTTTTTATTGTATAAATAATTTTTGAATTTTTTTATATTTTCTTTAAGAAATATTCTATTGAATTTTGTCTCCCGAACTTTGCATCATTCTGCTATCAAACCAAAACACTTAAAAAATATAAAAAATTCTATTCCGATTAAATCATCGTTTGTCATAGTAATTAACTCAAATATAATAAATAAAATAAAGTACCTGTTTTATTTAATTTGGGGTTGTATCAATTAATTCAGCTAACATTGTAAGTGAAATCGCACTCGGTCCAGTCAATTTCTCAATATCCTGGTCAGCATTTTCGTGAAAAATACTGTGGATATAAGAAATTTTTCAGTTGTATGAGTTGTAAATATGCTGTATTTGAATAGCGGACCTGTCCTTTTTTTATAAAACGTTATGTAGCTGATTTTTAAAGAATATTGAAGAATTCTCAGTCTCCTCGTCTCAGACTCCTGGCAGCTCCGAAAACAGGGATTTAACTTAAATAATGTAAATAAATTAGGTAAATGTCATTAGAATACTGTAATAAATGACTTCGAATATTTTTTAATAAATAATAAATTCCCATTTTTTTTTTATTTATTTAGTTATTTTTTTTAAAATTTTTTTTTGAAATTTTTTTTTTGAATATTTACATATATACACTATATAACTACTAATATATATACTACCAATATAATATATAATATCTATTAAACAAATAATAAATTGTTTAATAATTAAAAATTTAATAATAAAACTAATACAAATTGTTTAATAATAAAAATTAATAAATTGTTTAATAGTTTAATAAATTGTGCTTAATATTAAAAATGAATATAAGAAATTCTCTTTTGTTAATTTTGACCGGCCACTTTGAAATAGTGTAAAAAATGTCATCACCTTGAAATAAAACTACTTTCCAAAGCTCATGCACGAAAAAAATGTGTGGCCGGAATTAAGTCTATTTTCTCCCATCGTTTGAAGAACTACCCATATACATATATATATATATATATATATATATATATATATATATATATATATATATATATATATATATATATATATATATATACACTAGTGAATATCATTTACGTATTCTAGGGACCATCATGACACCGGGCGTAATAGCTGAATTTCGAGTTTTTGAAATTCGCTAAAAATATACATATTTATTATTAATTTTTTGTGCCTCGTATAATTTCGAAGAGTAAGTATTTTTAAATACTGGCTGGAAGGCTAATCTTTGCCATCAACAGCCTTATGCCAGAATAATTTCACTACATAAAATTACGATGTTACAGAGGCAATGCATATTTTATATATGCATGTGTGTGGTGCTGCGTCATGCTTCATTTCGACCAGTAACGGTTTCTTCAACAATTATAAAAAAAATACATATATAAAGTATTTCCAATACATACGTACATACATCGCGAACGGTAATTATTATCGCTAATTTTAAGTGTTTTCACTGCGGGCCATGTTGGACCGTCAGCTTGTCAATCTTCAGCTTAAATACAGTTTGGTACGTAGGTAGGTACTACTACTTGATCTTCTTTTCATGTCCTTCAAACAAGTGGACAATTAGCGTTTGTCCACTGTCATTTTATACATATAAACCCCGTTTCAAATACAATTGATTATGAGTCAAAATTAAAAAATTAAATAATTTTTATGTTCAAAACAAATCAATCTTCTATAATTTTCTAAAAACAAACTGTAATTTTAAAATTTACGTAAGTGCAATAATGAAAGAGATAAAGCCAAGAAAACGAAAATTATTTAAATTCATAGGTGATGAAGCATGGTCAAATTTACGTGAAATGGACCATAGGAATGTATATTATATTATACAAAATGTTTATATACGTATAGCACAATAGTCAAAACTGCAACTGTGTTTCCAAACACTTTTCTCATAGCTATACCGTAAATAGTAATCATTTTTGAACAGTGTTGGTGCTAAGTAAAATGCGAATGTCTATTAATCTGTTCCATCACAAGTTTATTTAACAATTAATTGTATTCAGGAGAATTAACTTATTATTAACTTATGATTTGGACTGAAGAACGATCAAGGGGTAATAACTACCTTGTAAGGCCAAAATCAAGGGCGATTTTCATGAATTTATTGTGGAAGGAGAAAACATTTAAGGGGGTTCTCTGTGCGGTGGGTTCAGAAATAAATATTTTTTCTGCTTGAAAACAATTCACTTTGAAAGATTTTCAAGAGGAACAGGAAGGAGTAGGGGAGAGGTGTGTCAATAGTAACAAAAAAAATATACAGGCTAGTAATTTTGTACTTATTAGTCACAGAGAATTAAATTTTTGGTACAAGATACGGGAATTTTTTAGGTTTTCGATGAGCTGCACAAAAACACTCTATGTTGACTTATAATTAAAATAACTGCATTTATGTGGACCAAAGTGTAATGTTACAATCGTCACCAACAGAGGATCAATTGTTACAGGGCTTAGGTTCAATTGTAACACTCATTATTTAGTTGAATTTACACGTTAGTTATTATAATTAATCCAGTTTTATAAATTCTTCCTTACATATTGAGTAAGGAAGGTGACAAATAGCACAGTCTCAGGCAACAGCTCTGAATTTTTTCTCTTTCTATTATTCTTTTAACGGAATTCATATATACATCATTGAATGTAGTTCCTATCTTAGTTTTTCGTTTTGCATATTATATAGCATTTTTTTATTCTGAAAACAGTATGCCTTAGATTAGAGACTGATCCAACAGGATAAACTAATCGTGGACCGAGACTTCGACTAGAAAGCAAGGTTTTGAACCGAACGATGATCGTAACCGAAAATCAATATACGTATGTGAAAATGTAAAACCAACTGATTTTGCCAAAGTGTAACCATTAAGGGAAGGTTTTTCGTTATTTTTTTTTTTTTTAAATTGTTAACCGAAGTCGTAACCTTTATTATTCCGATTCATACCTAAAATATAAAGTTTAGTTTTGTTCAACTAAAATTTTTTGTCAGTGGTAACGTGTTACAATTGACACTACTGAATTTGTTACAATTGTACCACCGCTGTTTCATTTTATAGAAAAATTCATAAAATATTAACTTTGATTAACAAAGCGAAACTACCGATCTGATAATATTATTTGATTGCTTGTATTTCCAATAAAATCACTTTTCTTCCAATTGATTGGGTATTTACTGCAAAAATCAAAAAATTGTTAACGCACTCGAAATTTACGTTTAGCTTATATAAACACATTTGATATTGCTGAGAGAAAACCGCCAAATGATATTAACTGAAAGTTTTGTCAGTAAAGCACTACTTTAGAAGCCACTTTATGATATATAATACTCCTCAATAGGGTTGACAGATCTTTCGAAAATTTTGAAGTTACAATCGACCCTCTGTTACTACTGACACACCTCTCCCCTACTCTATGGACCGGGCATCGAAGATTGATGGTGACTTAAGATTTTCTTACTTTTAATCGTATTTGAAACTTTAAACGCACATTCTCAAAACTGTGTTTTTGAAACTTGCCTCCATCATATCTCAAGAATGGTTTGACCAATTCACTTGCAATTTATAGAGCAGACTGACCACGTCTAGACGCATCGAATGAACTAGAATCATCCAAACATTTTGAGTATTTCTATTTTTTTGTAACAAAGAGTTAAAAAAAAGTCATGAAATTTAAATTTTTTTTCCAGACGTCTGCCAAAAACCCAATTTTCAATATTTTCAATTGATTCTAGTTCATTCGATGCATTTGTGCTAAAAAATTAAAATGCCGTTTTTTTTCTGATCTTTCGGATAAGCCAATCAGCCGAAGAGGCAGTGAGCGTTCGTTTTTTCGAGGAGGATGTCTTTGGAGTGGTACAATTTACGCAAGAATTAAGATTTCTATTTGAAATTTGTTTTACATACCTTGAAATAGTAGTAAATAAATGATAAAAACTCAAAGTTCTATCTTTCCACTGTTCGTTAAAAACAATTCCGAAAAAAGCTTAAAAAACAAGCTGTCACACGAGAAAACCCCCTTAATGCAATTTCGGTTTTTTGGGTACATGATTACACATCTCTTAAGGTAGACTTAGCCGAAAATGAACTGACAAGGAAAGGTTTTGGACTGTCAATTTCCAATTTTGATGAAACTTGGTATATATATATATATAAGCAAAAGTACAAACAAAAATAACAGACCCGTATTTTTTTATCTGCCAGCGTCGCCATTTAAAGGGTAAAATCACCCCTCAAACTTAGGGTAAAATTTTAATTTTGCTTGATAACTCGAAAACGACGGCAGATAAAAAAAAAACTTTAAATTCGCAAAAACACTTTATTTTTAAAGAGCTTTCTATTTATATGTATAAATCCAGGGTCGGATCTACTAGGGGGGCTGTTCAGATAAAATTGAGGGTAAATTTTGAAATAGAGTGGATATGCTTTAGTATATTAAAATTTGAATAGCATATATGAAAACTACATGAAAAATACTACTTAGTGTACCTGTTTTTGCTCAAAGTTGTAATTTAAACTCTAAAATCTCAGAACTAGACAGCTAATTTGAGGTACCAATCGTAATTTTACTTGAAAATCAGCAAAATAAAAATATTTCTTTAAGATTTTCAACAAGTGAATTGTCTTGTAATTAATAACTGGCTAAAATATATCAAATTATACTTGTTGATGTCTCACTAAAACATTAAATTTTATACAAGTAATATTAAAATTTGATTTTGTTAAGTCATGCAAGAATATTGTTGCATATAGTTTATAACTATAAACCCTATAGACCCTTTATAACTTTAAACAGTTTAAACAATTAGAGTGAATGAGATTTGTAGCCACTTTGCAGACATAAATTATCCTTCCGCTTCATATGCATAATATAGTGAATTTCCAAAGATTACATCGGGGAATTTCATATAACAACCTGTATCTAACTAGTATTCAAACTAGTTTAAAACAGAGAATACGTAGTAATGTTTCACAAGCACTCGATAATATTTGAAATTGAAAAATTGTAACTGTTTCTCGCATTAGAGAGAGTACTACTACACATGAGTGGTTGAATGATTGTTTGGCTCGGGTGGCTGTCGAGCACAGGATCGTTGGTCTAATGACGAAGACACCTGGCTAGTTACCGGGAGATCCTGGGTTCGATTCCCGGCCGATCCGGATAACTTTTTCAATAACTTTGTGATTTTTAATTTACATTTGGATTCTAGTCATACTATAATCAAATAAATAGATTCCTCAAAGTTTCAGTTAGCTGAACGATAAGTGAACATATGAATACTACGTGTGTTTAAATGCAAACAAAAGTTTATCATACGTTGTAATGTTTCAAAAGCACTCGATAATATTTGAAATTGAAAAATTGTAGTTGACAATTTTAAATATTGCCTAAATGCTTTACGTTTAGTGGGTGAATAGTACTAGTAGTTTGTTGTACTTAGTCTCTTTTTTTAAAATAAATAATAATTTTCTATTTCTTAACATGTTCAATTCGGGTTTGGATAGTCTAAAAAAGTATCCGGCATTTTGTTTTGTCAAACAAAGAAAACCAGAAAAGTAAGTATCGAAATTATTTTTATAACTTTTATAAATTATTGAGATCATCAGGGGACGTTCACATACCTTTTAATAAAGGATGTAACTTAATTAAATGGTGTCATTACAACCTATATCTTCATTACGTATCTATTACGAAGACTGAAATATTTTTTGTGGAATTTGACATAAATTTTTTTCAACATATCTCTATTGATACAATTGATTTACAATTTTGATATTAATGAGAAATTGTGAAACAAGACCAGATATGGAATATACCCAAAATTCAAATATTCAAAATATTTGTCGTTTTAACAAAAAAAAAGGTTACCTAATTAAAAATCAAGATTTAGAGCATAACTGAAATATAACATGATTATTAAAAGAGAGGAAAAAAGTCAATAAAACTTGACTACAACTAAATACTAATTTTGATACAAATTTACGATTGATTATTATTTTAGTATACTGGTTTAGATAATGATGTCAATCAGGATCACATATCTTTGTTTCTCAAAGATAAACAAGCTTAGATAACTTTTAAATGATGCCTTCCATGTATTTTTGAATTCAACGATTGTCTGTTTCGTAAGTATTCATTCTAAATGTTAAATGTAATGTATAAATCTGAATAAAGTATGGAATATGTTTTAATAGACATATACGTTTGAAAAGAGGTATTAAGCTTGAAAAGTACATATTAGTGAGTTTATGTCAAATAATTCTTGTGTTCCATTTTTTAGTTAGGAATTTTGAGGCTTACTTTAATTTGTCTCCAAATGTTGTTTCATTGCAATCGGTGCTGCAAAGACGTGAAATTTATTAAACGTCGATTCTGGAGTATAGTTGAGGACACTTTTTGAAATACCGTAACTTGGGGTAAGATTGGCCCATTTTTTGCGTTTTTTTTACGTTAACTGCCTTATATTTCTCATATATATTTAGGTTACTTCCTCTTACTATTAGCTATTGAACTCTGCATATTTCAAAGTATACATTGACTAGTTATTAGAGCTCAGAACTTATTTAATTTCTATTTTAAGATGTTCTGAAAATTTGGGACAATCTTGCCTTTGTTTGGCATAGCATACAAAATGTCATAGTAATTAATGCCAAATATTATTTGGGACAATGTTCGACATTTTTAATTGTGGTTGTACGTAAGTAGATAGTGTACAATATGTTAGGGACCGGGCCCGCTCCAAGGGCGGGCAAACCCGGGCATTTGCCCGGGGCGGCAAATTTTAAGGGCGGTAATTTTGTAAATTTTTTTCTTTTAATTCCTGATTTTTCATTTAATAAATATTTCATAATTATTTCTATAGAAACCACCAACAAAATAATTTAAACTTTTTTTTAATTAAAACAAAAAAGACAAACGGTCAATAATATTATTTTAAAAAGGAATAAAAAATAGTAATAATATTGGAAAAAAGTATGTGAAATTCGTAATAAAAAATAGTATATGCAACTCGTGCAGGATTGTCGATTGCCCACGAGCGCACGATCGTAGTGATTCGACAATTTCCCGCACTTATTGCATAATATACTGTTCTTTTAATGGAAATTTAAAAAAAAAAAACAGGGTGTGGTAATCTTGCCCCAATACTTGGGCCAAAGTTACCCCAGCTTACAAAATCACATTTTACAAATAAACAAGGTAAGTATCAGAAAAAACAAATTTAAAATATTTTGAATATATATTAAATGAAAGCTGTTATACACTTACCAATCAAAAATCTTAAGTAGTTCTGGATGTGTAAGCAAAAGTTGGTTTGCATCAAAACATTCACAAGAAGTAACGATGAAGTTGGAGCAGCACTGAGCAGTGGCAAAAGATGGAATTAAATCAGTCTTAGCATTCGAGTATAGTCAGTGCTGCTACCTGTCATTTACCACAATAACCAAGTTGATAGCTGTATTTGCTAACTAATAGTAAATCAAACTGTCTTTTTCCAAGATTCGGGCCAATCTTACCCCAAGTTACGGTACAGATATAAGGTATAATCTTGGTACGGATACGAGAATTGTGTTTAAATATTTTTTTGAAATTTTTAAGAATTCTTAACGTAAAGTGATTTAAAAAAATATTCAAGTGTTTATTAATCTTTTAGGTAACTAATTGACAACTGCAAGATAAAAACTTTTTTAATGTGATTATTTGGATCAACTCTAAAGAGGCCATTTTGGCATGTCTTAATTAATTCATTACTTTTTAATAAAAAATGATTTTATGAAAGTAAGGTTCTGCTTAGAATACACAATATACCTAACAAACATTGCAAGTATATTCTATTTTACTATATATTATTTCAGTTCTATGCTGTATTGGCATGGTAAAATCATACTTATAGGAAATATTTAATTTTTCTGACAAATAACGGTTTACTGTTTCATTTGTACGTAAATTAAGTAAATACATTTTATGGGTTAAATTCTGTATGATGATTAATATGATCGTAGTATTTTTTAGTTAAATTTCATGTAACGTATTATAATCATTTGCTTTGTGAATTACTGGCAACATATAAAACATATATATGTATATAAAAAAAACAGAGTTCGTATTTTACTGATCTAAATTATCAATCATCGATATTACACCGTAAGAGGTGTATTTAAAGATGCCAGACCGGAAATTAAGAAAAAAAATTGGATTTTTAATTTTTTTTTCTTTTAATAAAATAATAAATTTTGAAACAAAAAATTGATATAAATAATATAGTAAGTAGTACCTATGTTGTTACACTGTTCAGTGGCTATGTTTGATAAATGACTACGGATATTGGTACCCGGGTACCCTTATATCCTTAATATATAAACACACACTGGTCACTTAATCAGGTAGTTCTTAATGAAACTAGTAATCACCACTTTTGGGATAAAATGAGTCTCCTCTATTCAAAATAGTTAGAGAGCAGGGATACAATTTCTGTATATGATCTGCTTGTTGCTAATAATACTAAATATTATAAGTTAAGGATTATATGAATCAGAGAGCTGAGATCATCCGTAAGTTGCCGTCGATTACTCGAAAAATAACATTTCGATTTTTTCGGAAAAGAGTATCACCTATATCCACCTCTACGTTTTGATTGGATTCTTATTGAATTAGTAAACATGAAAAAGATATTCAAGATAAATATTTGAGCTCTGTCATTCCAGTAAGAGTGATTACAAAATTATTAAAAAGAATATCTACTAGAGAAAAATGACGCAAGACGCGGAAGGAAGGAAAGACGGAGTATTCACATTATCACTCCACCGGACCTTATCAACTCCAAGCAAGTATCCACATTCGATTTGTCCCCTCAGTTACGGAAACGGTGGAAATAAGTAAACGCATTCACATGTTAGAGCCAAAAAAATAATTTTACGTAAATAGTTTTGCTGTAATTTTCATATATTTTTTACATTTGAAAAATGTATTAATATAATGAAAACTGGACGCGTATGAGGCTATGTTCTGCAATATTAAAATTAATAAAGTCTATCATTTAAAAAATTCCGCGTTCAGCTCCCTAACTATAAGTTTCTTTTTTCAAATATTTTTTTTTTTACTATAATAAAGTTGAAAAACAAAAAAAAAATATTTTTAATTATAAGGAATAGCTTAAAACAAAAAATGATCTTTAAAATGACCGCAAATGTCTATTTATTATAAGTTAGGGAAAGAGTACAAATAAAAATTTTGATCTAGGTATTATGGGTGCAAGCTAAAAGGAACTTTTTTATCTACATCTGCATTTATCTTTGTCTATCACATTAATAAATCGAAGTTTACTCACTCACTCATATAAAAACATAATTACTTGGTTTGGTTGGTAACTAAGGAAATAATACAATTTGTGTTCCCCTCACCTCAGTTTCTGGAGGTCTTTTGAGTTTGCGACCACAATAGGTACTTGTAAAATAAGATACTCAAACCAGACACTGCTTTAGAATTTTCGCAACAGAATTTAAAGTTTCTAACTTCCCTGATAATTTGCAGGATGTAGGTAAAGATAGTAGATATTTGATTTAATTAGTTTTTAGAGCTACATTGATCGTCGTTTTTTTGTTACAAAATATCATTATTTAAATTAGCACGCCATGAAATTATGAAGCAACCATCCTCCGATTCATGAGCATTTTTAGGGATCGTTCCCTATAATATTCATTTTTTAAATTATGCATTTCAATGCATCTCTTTTAAAAAAAGAAAATTTGACTAACAATATACCTAATATATGTATGTATAAACAGGTGGAAGAATAGATTACCATTCAAAAATGCTTTCCTTAATAAATGCTGACTTTAATATTCATGATATCATAAACAAAAATAATAAAAAATATTATTAGTTAAAAGCAAAAGTTATGGCTGCAAATGTGTATACTTCAACTAATGCAACGTTTTAGATTGCATTTTAGAATGTAGACGTCTTGGATACATAAATAAAAACCGATGTTTTAATATCGCTCTAGTGATAAATATAGAGATAATTAGCACAGTTATGTCATAAACTCTGCCAAATTTAATGATATTTATGTTGAATCAGTCAGTCCCCGTATACACACATCACGTTTATCTAAAAGGGAACGGTAGAAAAAAAATGAATACAAAAAAAAACAACGCCAACCTACCAATTATTTTTTAAGAAATTGTGATAAAAGAATTCACACCTTTTGTGAGATAAAATTATATATAATTTTCGCATCTATTCATAAAATGCAATTTTCTAAAATGTGCAAAATTAAGATGATCAAATTTTAAAATGTAAAAAGCGAGAATTCGCTTAGACCGCGGTGTTCACCCCGACTGTTAAGTGTTTAGTGTTAAGTGATTAGTAATACAGACCATACTATACAAATACACAATAATTTATTGCAGGCTAATTATCTTTATTTCTTAACATACCTATCAACATTGTCATAGTTCTTTCCTGTTCTACTTATACGTTTTACTATTATTACTAAGGAATTCTACTTAATACTAAAGTGTTCTACTTGTTACTAATTACTTTACACTAAACACTTGACAGTCGGTCTGAACACGGTCTTATTGTTAGTGTGGATAATGTAATATGTAGTTCATTTTCAATTAAAATGGAGATCAAAATTAACAAATCCAAGAAAATTTTACTGATATCCGTTATCAAACAACAGAGAAATAGAAGATTAAAGTTTAACGCGGTACAATTGAGTACCAAGAACCATATATAAAACATTTTATTTATTTAATATTTTTTTATTTATTTATGTTAAATTACCATCGCTTTAATACAAAAAAATTGATTTTTTATTATGTAGGTATTTACGAATTTGTAAATCTGCAACAATTAAAAAAAATCAACTTAGAAGGTCAAAATGTTAAAATTGTTAATGAATGATTATAATATTAAGAGCGAAACTGTATTTTATTTTGTATACAATAAAATTTTTGTACCCCTAAATAAATAAGGAACTCATACAGTTTCGTTAGAAATATTTCACTAACAAAATTAGATTACAAAATTTATGTGCGTATTTTGTGTCTAACAAGTAAGCATTTCTATAGCGAATGGCTCCAAAAATGTTCATCAATACCTAAGGTACTAACACATTTAAGGCCCAGCCGGTAATAAGGCTCATTAGCCATACTTTTTTACCAAGGAAAGTTTTCTAACTTATCAATAAGTTTAAAATGAACTTATAGAGTAACAAACTCATGTTATATTTTAACAAACAAATTTAGAGGTTTCATTTTCGGTCGTTGATATAAAAATTGTGCACACTGTGAGTGTTATATTAATGATTTTTTAAAGATATGTTTCTTTCAAATTGTCATCAAAATTGAAAAAAATTAATATTCTTTAAGTTTTACATCAATTAATTTAGTTTATTTCTAAAGTATTTATATAAAAAGTACATAAGCATAAATATTGACACGTTGATAATAAGGCCCATGCAAATTTTGTTTGCGCTTTATTACCAACACAATTAAAATCAAACACAAAGCTAAATCAATTAAAACGGGTCTAAAGTCACTAACAAATGAAGCAAAATTAGACGCATAACCTTAAATTACTATAGTTACTCTAATATAAAAATAACAAAAAGGAAAAAAGACAAAAGCTAAGTACATTTAATTTTGATTTATTTGTTGCATTTGTTTAATGATGCCAGATCAGCTTTAGTTGGTTTAGTCTAATTTTTATTTTTATTCTTTAGTGTTTCGAAGTATGGCTGATAAAAAGGAGAGAGCGTTGTGGTCTGAGGAAGCACTTATATCAGCATTACGCTATGTTACTCGACATGATAATCAAAGAGAGGCTGCTAGGAGATTCGGAATTCCAAGAAGAACTCTTAGATTTAATATTTATTTATTTAGACTTAATATATTCATACACCTAGTACTTGGCTTACTCGAAAAATATGATAAGAAAATTAAAAATTAAAAATAATAACTTAGGTAATTTTTTTATTGTTGTTTTCAATAAAAGTCACGCAGTCAAGCAGGATTCAAGGATTTTCGAAACTTTTTTGAGCGTACAAAAATAGCAAAATATTTTGATATATAAGTTCAAGTTACTCTTAAAGTATTTTCAGGTTCAAGTTATTCTTAAAGTAATTAAAATTCCCCAATTAATTTAAAAAAAAAAATAAATGGACTATTTCAGGCAGTTGTAATAGGTGGGCCTTATTTTCTACACCAGTCGGAAATAAGGCCCAATTGCAGACACTTTTTAAAATCAAATTTTTGACTTGTATAATTATAAATTCATAAACTTTTTTAGGAATTTTTGTCAAAAAACAAGTAAATTTTTATAATTAAGTACCTACTATATTTTCGATATTTTACAAGATATGTAAATAATAAGCATATTTTGCTTAGGTGGGTCTTAAATGCCTTAGGTACCTTATTTTAAAATGAGTCGATCTTTAAGATTTTACCAAGGGTTTATTCTTCTGATAAAACTCTCTTAAAAATTATAAATAAAATTTTGAAAAGCATAGTTAAGTGACCACGATATCTAAAATATAATACTTTGGTTTCATGTGTGAATATTTATAACTTAATAGGTAACTAGCGAGTTAAACAACTAATTTTTTTTTCACATCGGGTTTTCCCGAAAAAAAAATATAATCTTAAAGGTTAATAAAACTAAGAAAATAAATCTAATATGATTTAATGATATAACAAGTAAATTTGCTTCAGGGATTAATTTGATTCTTTTGCAGGATTTGTACTAATTTTTCTCTATAAATTTCTCTTATTATTTGTGCTTCTTTTTTAAACGGGTTCATGCACATTATATAAGTATTATACTTACGTACAAAATTCCTATTTATATTACAGAAAAGGAGAAATTCAAACATATGCGCAACAAATTTTCATGGCGTTGGTAAAATTTTTACCAAGTGTAATATACATACAATTATTAAAAGTATCTAGGTAATAAATATTCCATTTTATATTTTATCGTACTGTTAAATAATTTCTAAGAAAATACAATTTTGTTAACCCTCCACAAACATAATCATTTCGTGTGAACTACACTTTATTAATTAATCAAACTTTTCATTACAGTGACCTGAATGTGAGATAATTTTTTCTCAACTATTGTACAAAAAAAGGTGTAAATTTTATCGTTTGGGTTTCACCAACTCAAAAAATCATCATCAATATTATACATTTTAACATTAGATTTGTTTGTTGGAAAGATAGATCTCGTCCTTTCACTCCATTCATCTTTCGCTCTTACACATTATCCTTTTTTCTTAACGTGGAACACATAAAAAAAAAATTAAAGATGACTTTGAGATGATAACACAATTTTTAATTACCAACACACCTTTTTCTATTTTTGTTTGTGTTTATTCCACCCCTAAATTGTGTTTTAGTTCTACACTTTTTTTTCTTTTATTTAAATCTAATTTAGATGTAGGTATTGTCTACATAATATGTATATAACCGGGTTGTAAGTTGTAGGTAAGTGTTATTTTGAAATAATTTAAATAGAATTATAGATTCAATTCGATTTCATCTCGGTGCGATGGATGTAGACTATACATATTGATTGTCTATTAATATTATTAGTTTATTAAATTAAATAAAAATGATTCATACAACTTTATTTTTTTTAATTAATATTTCGATGGAGATACTACACACCTTTCGATTTTTAATTGCGCATTTAATAATATTTGTATAAGTTAAGATAGATTAAGAAAAATATTACGTTAACTTTTACTAATGTGGATAAAAAATCTTAGCCTATTCTTCTGTCAAAGGGGCCTATAGATACATTAAATTTTTTATATTAATTGGAACGACTGTCTTTGGTAGTCAGACAATTTGTAAACAAATGTTTTCGACACACCTCCAACTTGGGCTTCTCCATCTTTTGTCTTAACGTTTTATGAAATAAAAGCATTATTTTAATCGTATCTACATTATTATTTTAATCCCTATTAATATTATAAATACAAAAATAAGTTTGTTTGTTTGTCTTACTATCACGCTTCAATAGCTAAACCAATCGATATACAACTTTGCGGATAGATAACTTGGCAAACTGAAATGATATTTATCCGGGAGCAACATTATATTCCAGTAAAAAATCACCCTCTCCAAATAGAAATTTTTTTTTGGAGGAGTTTCAATTTCTTGGAGTGGTTGTTGGATAAAATATTATGTCTTAAAACATGCTACACAAAGCAAAATTTATTTGCCAAACAAAAAAAAAATTTTGTTTTGGGGTCTATATACAACATTAGTCAGTAGTCCGTATATTAACAGTTATTGTAAAGAATCTCGTTATCATTTAGCAAATTTTCAGCATGAAAATTCAGCTATTACAGCCACTGTCAAGATAAGACTTGAACCCGGGATTGTTAATTACTGTTTGTTTGATTTTATTGATTAAACCGATTTTTAGTTTACGTGACATTTTTGTTTCATTTTTTAATTAATTTTACTGTTTTTCATAATTACTAGGAGACAAGACGATAATTATATAATGTCAGCTTCAAAGCGGGATCTTTTAGGGGGAGCATTAGTGTGATCGCCTGAAAAGAGGTGATTTTTGGAAATTTTTTGAAGAAAACTACTGTATGGGATGTTTTAATATTTTGAAGATATATTCGTTGAAATTTTTGGACCAAATAATTGAAATTCAGTGAGTTATTGGCGATCTCCCAAGGCTCCAAAAGTCCTCCCACTGCTGCAGTGATAGCGGCCTTCACAGTGCTTGAAATCAAAAAAACCAAAAAGCGTATTAAACAAGAAGGTATTGCCTGTGCCATGAACCTCAATCGAAAAAAAGTTAAAATTTAACAGAATGGCGGAGTTTTCAAAAAAAAGTTTCAAATTTTTTGCGAAAATTTGATGGTTTTTGGCCTGCAAAAATTACATTGTTTATGCGATCGGAAAACTGGAGGTTCATGGTACGAAAACATATATAAAAGAAGCTGCAATAAGAATCAAATCGATCGGATGATTTGCTTTCGAGTTATAACTGCAGCAAATTTGAAAAATGTAGTTTTTCTTTATTACCTTACCTTTTAGTTTTAATCACTGAGAATTTTTACTAAAATTATTTACGATGTGCTCATTATAACGGTCATATTAAAACTAGATGAGTCGTTTAAATGTGCCAGGGTCTAGCTGCTCCACAACATGTAACTGGCAGCCACCTCCAGAAACTCCTGAACTATCAACTTTCATACATTTCTCAATATCTCAAAGTTAACAATGAAAATCAGAATCCGCTTTTCAGATGGCTGAAAAACTCAAAAACTATTTGAGATATGCACTTGAAATTTTAGTATGTTATTTATAAAGGTATAGACTATCGAAACATGCAAAAAAATTTCAAAATGTCACACTAGTGGATCCCTTAAATATTTAGTAGAAATGCAGTATTTTGTGTTTTACTCCATTAGTGTAGAAAAACGTTAGATTGCAACATTTAATATGGTTTGTACATTCTCAATACAATTTCTTTGTTCAAAGATTAAAATTTGAATTTTTTGAATTAGAAAATTATTTTTTTCATTTAAGAAAATATTTCTTTGACTGCTGAAAAAATATTCAAAAAAATATTTCTTTGAATAAAAAAAATTTTTTTGGCACCCAAAAAAAAAAAAAAAAAATAATTTTTAATCTTTGAGCAAAAATGGTTTTTAGACTAGGTATAAATGGAAAAAAAATTCGACCCACTGTGGCGTGTCAGTTCCAAATAATTTTATATATTACCTACGTAATTTTAATGTATAATTATAATTTTCCTTGTTTTTCTAATGATAATTCTATTTCAAATCTAAATTTTCCCAAGTTTTTACAAGCTCTTTACCTAAGTTATTGAAACTCCTACTTTATTTTTAATAACAATGGAAAGTTCCTTTAATGAATTTAAATATTTTGGAAAATTTCTAATCAAATACGAACTTACTTATATAAAATATGTTGTCTGTTGCTGTTTTCCATATGATATGGTAGATGCCTCAAATATATAAATCTACCTAATAGATGCTTTAAATATACGTATATGCTTTTAATATTAACTCTAATTACAGAAGTGCTCAGACGTAATTTAATCTCGATAAGAATGGGATGGTCTTTATTAAAGCTGTTATTATGTATGTTGGTTGTAATTAACTCCCATAAGTCACTAGATACAAAAGCAATCTACCTTAAATATTTTTACTGTATAATACGAGTATGTTAGTATTAGAATCGTTTAATTATACTTAACAAAAATAATAATGACTTATTGTGAAAAAAGTAAAATATTCAATTTATTATTAGCGGGCACTTTGAATTATTTTAAAAACTCAAAATAGAAAAAAGATACCATCTTAAAATGTACTTTTAAAATATTCAAGTTTACTTTTAAAAAATTATTTGTAATATTAAATACCACTCCATAATACTCGATTTTCCAAATATTTAGAATAAAGGGTTTTAAATTTCCTTAAAATAAAATTATATAAAAGAAAAAATGTTTTACCCTCAAAAACTTCAATGATAGGAAAGACAGGAACCATGTTCAGAATTTAGAATATCATATATACCTAGTAGTATGGTGTCCAATCCGCGTCGATCGCCCAGTGATTTTTGTCCAGTCGTTTATGTACTTCTCTGTAATCCAATTGAAACTGAAAACATTTTATATAATTATTCTGTATAATTTTTTAAATTCGCTTTAAGGGAAGATTCGCTAAAAAAAAAACGAAATCGATTTTTTTTCTTCATAATTATGCTCCTGAAGCAAATACCACATATTGTATACCTATCACAGAACAATTGTGAATGTCGATTTTTGATATCGTAATAAAAAAAATTAAAAAGTTATAATTAGAAATCCATCGACTATTTAAAATATTAATGGATACATATTCATTAAGGATGAAAGTTTTGAATGACTTTTACAATTTTTTTTTTTTTTTTTTAGAGTAACATTAAAATGCAATTGAAGAAATTAGTAAAATTTAGATTTAGTCAAAATATCGAGTACTGTGTGGACCTTTTCTTCAAAGCGAAAGTAACATTAAACTGAATCTTAACTTATCAAATTACGGTCCTTTTCCATTTAATCAGTTCTCGATCTCTTCTAATTTGCCAGATTCTAATGGTTATCATAAAAGAATCGTATCTTGTATTAGAATTATATCAATTTCCGATAATTATAATCTTTTCCAGACACTTTTGGACGATGTACTTGAAAACTGTGCATTGTTTCATAGCAATCCTTTTTGGTCCATGACCCCCTTTAATTGCGTTTAAAAATTTCAAAGGGCCCTCAAATGTGTAGAAATGTGTAGCTAGATAATGTGTTGGATAATATGCTCTCTAACAAATTGGTTCTGAGAACCTTCTTCCCCCCAAATATTATTCACGACCCCCACTTTGAAAATCACTGCTTTATAGTACCTATTACGTTCAAAATCAACGAAACAATCTAGAACGGATAGTAATTGGCTCTTGAGGCAAAGGCGAATGGATATGAAAGTAGCAAAACTTATCGAATCGAATAGTTGGTTTGAAAGTTAATATCGAGATAGGCTGCTTTTTATGAATATTTCAATTAACCGCACCCAAACGCTCAAAATTTTGACAGTGGGTAGTGCATGTATCGTTTCTGATATTTTGACACTTACATTATAAATGAAGTTTTCAATATTTATGAGAAAAGTAATAAATCGTTTCGGTGTTATTTATATGTGCATACAAAGAAACAGAGTTAATAAAAATATATTTTATTTTGTTCCACTTTTTCATATTGTATTTTTCGATAAACATATTTTGGTAAAACATAAGAAATTTAATTATTTTACCTTATTGTAATAAATATGTATTTTATGTAATATAAATATACGTACGCACAAATCTGTATGCTCAAGCAGATATACAGGATGTCTTAAGGGTGTTATCACAAAATAAATTCATGTAAACCTCCATTCATGTAAGCCCCCCTCCCGCCACAAAAATAAAAACAAATTTGCAAAATCCCAAAAAATCAGTAGACAAAAAATAGATGTATTTTAGGCGTAAATTAGATGTGCTAATAAAAAATTAGGTGTTCTTACCGTTTTCGAGAAAACATGAAAAACATCAAGGTTTACGTAAACCTAGCCGTCCCTTAGGTCAAAAAAGTGTTTTGGGTAATTTAAAGTATGAAGAATTAGGTGTAAATTAAGTGTTCTTCAATCATGCTGACAAAGATTTTTTTTTTAAATGAAAATTTAAGAAAAAATCATATTAAATATTTTAAAAACAATGGGAGCGCTGTGAATAACGTTAAAAACGTTATACATCGCGCTTCCACTGTTTGTTGAATGTTATATTTTGTTATGTAACTGAATAGAAAAATGTCAAAAATTTTCTTCAGCACCCTCATCAGCTCTATAATAATGATGTTATGAATATGATAACCTGTTATAAATTTAGATTATTACATGTATTTAAATATAAACCGTAAACATTCAACTGAAGTTTTTAACTATTTTGTTAAATGAATGCGTGTAAAAGAACTCTAGAAAAATAATTTCTTTTCCTTCACAGCGTTCCCGTTGTTTGTTAGGTTATATACACATTATACCACTAAGTTTCAAAGAAAAATATTTAACATTTTATAACGTTCTTAGAGGCCTACAAAGTTGAAAATTCATGTTTGCTACAATTTAATTGCTGCAAATTTTTCCACTTTATCAGACAGATACAAAGTTCAAATCTTAACTGAATTTTAGAGTAGCTGCAACATATCAAAGATATGGTCCATTTCAGTTAAATTTAACCATACTTCGTCACTTTGAGTTTAAATAATTTCCGTTTTCTTGGCTTTTTCTCTTTCATTATTGCATTTACGTAAATTTTAAATTTGCAGTTTGTTTTTAGAAAATAATAGAAGATTGATTTGTTTCGAATATAAGAATTATTTAATTTTTTAACGAAAACTCATGATCAATTGTATCTGAAATGAGGTATATATAAATGTATATCAGATTTATTATATAATTGTTAATGTTACCTACCGAAAATGCTCTTTAATTTATTAGGTATGCTTTTGTAGAAATGTTGGTTTATAACGATTTTTTTTGTCCTTTTTTTTAAATTTTTTTTTATATCTACAATGATCTGAAAGGAAATTCGTGAATATCCAAAAGTTTGGTCTGCATATATATTGACTAATACAGAGTTCTCCAGACAGATTTAATACACCGCCAAAAGATACCATAATTTAAATTAAACCAAAACCTTATAAACTTTATAGTAACTATTGAACAGAGGCCATTCAATATGGAAGTTATATTTAAATTTTGATTGCTGTAAATCAAAAGCTATTGAACAAATCTGGTTATTAACTCTTAAGTTTCATTTTTAACAGTTTCGATAAATTTCCTACCTAAGTGTATCAACTGATATAAACTACATGTTAGGTATAAGTTTTTAAATGTTTTCAACGTTAATATAATTAATTATTTTGGCTCATTGATTTGGAAAAATTAATAAATATTTTGAATGGGATCTGTGGAATTTGATTGCCTCCCGTCCCTCCAGTTATTTTACTACCGGATTTTGGTTTAAATTCATATCTGATTCCTAATATATACAACAGAAACATATTGGCTAGTTTAATGCCCTGAAAAAATTCAAGTTGTAAAGCTGAAAAATCATTATCTTTGCTAATTTGTGGTGGCTGTGATGCTCATTGTTTTATTCCCTATCTTACAGTGACCTGATATCAAGGGACACCTTGTATTATTTACACAATAGTAGTTTTTGATTTGACTGAAGGAAGTTTGTTCACCACGTACTACGTAGCGATACGTTAAACATAATGTAAAAAAAATACGAGATTTATACAATAAATGATCTATTTATTCATTTTACTTGGTAGACAGTGAACATGACAAGAGGGAAGAAAGCGAACGGATGTTTTATTTTCATTGAACGGTTTCTCTGTAAAATGTCAAATGATCAGATCGATTTCTGCCACCCTGAACTTTTATTTTAAAATGTATATATTCTCTTTATTATACATACGTGTCCCCTCAGCATATTCATTCTCTTACCTATACTATCGAGTCTGTAAAGATTCGATACAATTTATAATGACACCAACAAGAAATATTACCTATGTTTTCGATTCTTTTTAGATTCATTCTTATTTATATTTGTGTGCATGTAATAGTATTTATACGCATACACGTATATTTGTGACGTGTGTGTAGAGTTTGATTAAATAAAATAGTTAAGTTTCATTTATTCACAACAACAACTTGCTTAGTAATCAAAATTTCAATCCTACTATCATCTATTTAACATGTGTACCTCGGAACATAGTCGTGTATTATTTATATGTAACACTAATTTATAAAATTGTAATAATGTATCCTTTTCTTAACATTTTTATTTTATTGTCTTGGCGCAAATGGCTCACTAATATTCTAGAGGAGAAAGCAAGTCCAATGAGTTAGGATTACCTACTAAATTTATGTACACTGTTAAAAAATTTTAGAACATTTAATGTTGGCATTTAATTGCCAACATTAAATATTGTAAAATTACATTTCGAAACGTTTAGAACATTTTTCTATGTAAAATTACATTGTAAAATGTTTTACCTTACATTTCGGCTGTAACTTTACGCCACTCAATGTAAATTAATTACGTAGGACATGTAAAATTACATTGTCAACTCAACTAACGCCGTCAGTGGGCGCAGAATCAATCACGTGATACCGGTAATTTACATACAATTACAGTAAATTTTCGTTTCGAAATGTAATTTTACTATTTTAGCATGTGAAATACCACTTTTATATGTAATTTTAGTATCAAAGTATTTAAAATTACAGTGAATATTTATTTTTAGACAAAATTTCATATTTTACAACTAAATTATTTAAATTTACTAACACATTGCAATTTTCAAGACACATATTGTAAAAAATTACCATATTTTTTATTGTAATAATACATATTTTCTTAACAGTGTAAGATATGTTAATTATAATAAGGAGAAATATGGTAAAACAAAACTATTGTTAAAAAACCTATTGTACAGGAGAACCTCCGTGATTTCGGTGAAATTTTGGGATGGCAATATTGAATGTGTGATGATAAACTCAGACATAAATAACTGGATACTATTTAACGAGTTATTTATATAGTTGTGATGGTCGAAACATTGCATATACTTTAAGTACTCAAACTATCTTAAGAATTCCTTCGTTACCTTCCGTAACAATCGGAACATTAAATTCTAAGTTATAGCTATCTGTAGCGCACTACCTCGAATAGTGCCCGTTGCTGCTCCTGCGCAACTTCCACCCAGTACAATATAACGTAAGCGGTAAGTATATTGTATTGTTCGAAATGTATGGCCTTGAAACTTTGGAGCAGTTGTGTATCAAATTTCGAACGTTCGACTTCGAATATGAAAGAAACAAGCCTGATTTTTTTTTATACCTACTTTTACTGGGTGGACACGATTACTGAAAGACTATCAATCTGACCAACACCAAATTTATACTACCTATTTATTATGATAATAACTTGTCGCTGACCAGCCGAAAAATCGAAAGTTTAACACCTTGAAAAGATTAACTTTTTGTTAAAATCATCACCATTTGTTTAAAAATTTTAATTTTTATAAATCCTTCATTCGGCGACTAGACAACAAAATATGTCTGATTTCGGATGAACCGTTCTCGAGTTATCATGTCCGCTGCAAGTGATACCCAAAAAAGGCGCTCCTGATATAGAGCTGTAGTTTCGCTATTTTCAAATATTTATCTATGACAATTTAACTCATGTGTATCAAGTCCCATAAGAATATTGTAGTTTTCTCACTTTTACCACAGAAAAGAAAAGTTAGGACATATTTTTACAGCGAGAAAATTGGTACAAAACATTTCGTTGGTCATTTTATTGTAGGTAAACACGATAAAAACGAAACAAAAATTCGTATTGGTAAATTTAACTGTTTTTTAGAACCATGGTAACAATGTATTAAATAATAATATGAATTATATTAATTTATTTTATTCGCTAAATTGTCTTACCATATTACACTTGAGTTTTATATTTTTTCTGAATAAATTTGTGTTTTCTGCAACCCAAATTTCTTGCCTAAAAGCGATTTAACTCGAAGAACTGTCAACCTGTCGCGTTTTTGTTAGTTGATAGTTCTTTTCTAGTCAACAAATTTTCGTTAGACAAACACAAATTTATCCAAAAAAATACAAACTTTTCGTGTATTAATTAGTGAAAAAAAATTTAAAAAGTATCCTAAAACATGTACTAATGGATGTTGTTAAAAGTTTTTAAAATATTTATTTTGCTGTTGAATAAAAATCGAGAAAATGTCGTCATTTCGCCCGCTACAACTGCATATAACCCCTTAAGAAAAAAGTAAGCAGAAGTAAATATCTGGATAAAACTAGTGGTCGAACTTATATTGGTACAATTTTTCCAATTTTTTTTTTAATGTATAAGATTTGCCAGCTCTGTTTTTTCCCTCCATCTAATTACTCACCAATTACTTTATATCCATATCTACGCTGTTTGAAAGCCCTGTATTAATAATATATATTGAAATATAAATATTTTGATACAATTTTTTTAAATAGTAAATTAGTAGTAAAAAAAATAATAATTCTTTTTTTTTTAATTTAAATTCAATAGATATGATGAACGATCGGCATGCCCTTTTATAATTGTGTGTTATTATATATTGAAATGTGTGCGGTTAAAATCAGTTGGTTGGTGGTTGGTGGTACAAAGAAAGGGTTGATCAATGATTCGATGTTAGGATAATTGGATTGATAAGGGTATGTATGTGTGTGTGTGTGTGTGTGTGTGTGTGTACTCCAGTCTAGTGTGCATCCATAATAACGTACGTGGATGCAACAAAATAATGTGAGCAGACCGTGCCGCGTCCGACAGAAAAAAAATAGATATCCACATATGTATGCATAAACATACGTGAAGATATGTGTTCAAGGTTATTTGATGAAGTTGTCTCCTTCAAGTAGTGAAAACATCTGAACATGCTTCCTGTAATGACGCCACATATATAGCAATCAAGTTCTCTATGATGGAACAAATATTTTACTTAGCAAAAAATACCACCTTTATTTTTAATTGTGGCAATAAAATTGTTTCGAGCTTAATAGCCCATTTTCAAACAAACTAAAAATTATATTAACAGGAGAATAGGAAGCCAGTACAGAATTATGGGGAAGAACAAGTTTCAAATATGTGACAAAATACACACAACTTTGCGGATACACGTGTAAGGGGGCGGGGTGAAGGGAACGGGTACAAACATTTTTTTATAAGTATAAAATTATTATAATATTATAAATAAAACTGAATTATAAATATCTGTATAATCGTTTCGAAGTTGATTTTAATTATTTTTACTGATTTCTATTGCCTCTAGAATTGTTAATTTTTGGCCTTTATTTGCCAGTGTGTTCCACATCAATCAGATGCTTCGGGAAGGCTGCATCGGATTTTTATTTCTGTATGATGTCAAATATTTTGCTCTCCGCGTCTCACAGTGTTTTGTCTAGTACAACTGTACAAGCTAGCTGGAAAACAAAATTTAAAATTTCTTGTAACCATTAATGAAGGTAGGTAGACATTAATGAGGATTGGTAATCCCATCGACAGGTACTGTTTTGGTATGAGTTGCACGAAACATCGGTAATGAGCGTAAGTATATAAGACAATTAAGTGAAATGCATAAAATCATTGGCATTTTTCCTACCGACACGATTTTTTTACTAGTTGTGGTGATTTCTTGTGATTGATTCTACTACTAAGGATAAGTTGTTTTTTTTTTAATTCACTATAATAATAATAAAATAATATCCATACTTTAAATAAAATAAGAGCTTCGTAGGTCCGAAAATCAATTTTTTAAAACAAATTTTAAATTCAAAGGACCATAAGTAAAAATCCCTTCTTATCCCCCGGTCTGTAATTTTGTCAGATAATAGATACAAGCTTCTAGATTAAAGTGGATAGTTTTTTTGCCCCGCTTTGCCCAATTGTTATTTATTTTGATTTTTACTAAATTACTATTTATATTTACAATTAGTTAGAACATAATAAGTGCTATAATATAATAAGTAGTATTGTTTTTATCGATATTTCTATGTATTTGTGTAGTAAACAAAATTATTTTTCTAATTAATGTATTTTATTTCTCCCTTAACCCCCTTTTTGGGATTCCAAGTACTCTAAACAATAAAAACATCTGTATAAGTATTCAACAGCAGGGCTTGAAACCTATATAAATTAAAAAAATAATTTTGTCCAGTTAGCTTGTATTAGACAAAACACTGTACGTCTCAAAATTTTTACCAGTTTGGGCGATGTAGAAACAGCTACAATCGTGGCAATTTAATCTGTAAATCCTCGACTTCTTAAGTTTATCAGTTTTTGTTTTACTATTATATGTTAAATTTCCTAGACTAAAGCCTCATTAAATAGCTGGATTTATACCTGATTTAGCTAAAATTTTATGTACTTTATCTGAAATTTTAGAAAAATATAGTTTTGTAATTATTATATTTTGAAACTATTATGGTTTTTGAGTTGGATTCAACGGAGTTTAATTTAAAAAATTTTCTGATCATCACAGCTGTTTATGTATAACCCCTTAAACAAATATTAGATATTAAGATCTGTAAAATGCTTTATAAAACACAAAAGACTGATGCGTGACAAGATCCAACGGGACCGCCAATTTAATTAAACGATAACATAATCCAATGTTTGATATTTTCCTCTTTTAAATCGAGTATCGTTCATATGTAATATTTATCTAATATTTTCTATATTATTAAATTTTTCAACTCTTTGTGTGTAATACTTACAGTGTAAGCAAGGTACTCTTATTTTGAAACACGAAACGTGTTTTACGTCGAAAATATGCTCCTAAAAACAATATCAATACAACAGCAATCCTAGATTTTTACTGGATGTACAATCGATCATGTAGTTTTGGTCACTTTTAAAACTAAACACTTGCTATAGTCACTGTCGCTATAAAGCTAGTTAATAATTACAAACTTACAATAACCTTGAACACACGGTATTTTCGTGTCGATGTATGTAAAGATATAAATTTACGTTACAGATACAAATTGAATGATTGATATCTATAGGTAGGTATATGTACAAAAACTGTTGAACTCATTAATTAAGAAGGAAAAGGTTAATTATGTTCATATGTATCCATCTTGTTGCAAGTTTTGTCAGCTTCGATTTAATCTCTTCCTCGAACGATAATTTGGTTAAATTGTTTTCTGCTTTAGTGAGTAGATACTATATTAATCTAAATTGAATTCGTATTTTACAGTCATAATTATTAACCGACGGGAAAACAAAATAGAAAAAAAGTGCTTTGTCGTGAATATGAATGAATATTTAACTACCATATTTACGATCACATTTAGCTTGTAGGAGCAAATTCATGAATATCTGGGAACGAATCGAATGCTGGAAACCAAATCCGACCACCATTTCTTTATAATTATTGACAATGATTCAATTGCTTTATTGGCAATTAAGAAAAAACGACTTAGAATAAAGGGTTAGCCTATTCTATGAAATCGAAACTAACTACCTTTTTTCTGGTTAAATGTGTAACTGCTAATATCATATCTATTGTTTGGAAGTGTTAAACTTACCATTGAACTTGTGTTTTGAATGACAATTACCGATATGAAATTTGTGATATATACTAATATTAATGATAACGAATCACCCGGGGTTTGAATCCAGGATTTACTAGACAGAGATTAACTACTAGACCAGACCAGTGCCTATATTTAGGGGAAGGTCACCCAAAGCGGGTACCCCTCTTAAAGCGGGTAAGCGCTTGTATATCGTCGCATTGAATGTTTTTGTCAGGTCGTGTGTATACCGAGATTAACCGAATATCAACCAATGTCAATCAGTTGCTCTTGAACGCTTGTGTCGTTTAATGTCCTAGTTAAGCTTCATCAAATTTTTTTGTTGGTTTTGTTAAAAATTTTGACGATAAACTTTCTGTGACTAGTCACAAACCTTTTTATTTGTAATCTTTTTGGTATTACCATATTATGTTATCATCATTTGACTTTTTAATGTAGAAAAAGGTAGACATGAATCGGCTTTCATTTTGAAATTATTCTAAGTTAACAAAATTTAGTCTTTTTGGGTAAAGCGGGTAGACAAAATAGAAGCATCTTAATGGAAAAAACTGTTGGAAGGGAAAAAAATAAATAATCTTCTTTTTACGACGGAATGAGGGAAAAAGCTTAAAAAAATATTTCTGCCTTGTTTGTGGTGATTTTGATGTGGAATCACCTGAAGTAATGTATTCCAATATGGAGGTTGTAAAGAAAGTTACAGTTAATTGTTATAAATTTATTATTTTTGTCTTTTTTCAATTTTTTTTTACTTAATTATTATTATTGTTAAGTTCTATATGATTAAGAAAGTTTATATTAAAAAATAATAACAGTATTTAAATATATAATGTACTTACCCGCTTTGCCCAAAGGAGGGTACCCGCTTTAGGATACCTATACGGGCAAAGCGGGTTTTTGCAGAGGTTTTGTATTTTGTTTATTAAAAATAAATATCGTATAAACATTTCTTAAGCGAAGTTTCATTTTAAAGTTCGATAACTATTCTATATGATAATATAAAAAAAATCTGCTTGTCCAGGTCAAAAGTCACTTTTTTGGGCGTTTAATCTTAGCTTACCCGCTTTGGGCGACCTTCCCCTACATTTTAAAACTGTTGAAATGATTTTAAAATTTCTTAGTTTTTTTCAAGATTTAATGAAAGTCGGATTTCTAAAATGTTATATACGAGATTATCGAATTCCGTTTTTCTTCGACGAATGGAATACCTTAGTATTCATATGCTCACCTTATGATCAACTAAACTGAAATTTGAACACTCGATTTCCTTTGGCATATATAACATGATCATTACGTTAATTAAAAATCACATAGTGATTGAAAAATTATCTCAAATTAGATCGGCTAAGACTCGAACCAAGGAACTCTTGGTAACTAGTCAAGTACCTTAACCTCTACGCCAGACGATTCTTGTTCACAATCACCCGATAATATTTGAAATTAAAATAATTGCTTTTCGTATTAAAGAGAGCTGTATATATGTATGGTTGAATGGTTGTTAAACTGGTTTAGCTCTCGAGCAAGGAACGATGGCCTAGGGGGTATGGCGCTTGACTAGTTCCTGAGCTGAATTCCCAACTGATCCATTTTGATAATTTTTCAATCACTATGTGGTTTTTAATTAAAGAAACATAGTTTAAGCGAAGTGTATCCTTCTACTCTACGAGGTGTTATTTAATGTTTATAAGAAAACTTTGTTTTTATTGCCATATATTTTATATAAGTATTAGGAATCGACGGAATCTAGTTGAGTAACTCCAACGTGATATGCCTTATAACTGTTATCTTACTTCAATACAAGGCATTCCTCGATGTACATAACGAATTTTTAAAAATCTCCTAATAACACTCTACCTCTACATTATGAATGAAGCTTGTTAAAAATCTCAATATAAAGAACTTACGATTATCTTACGGAATATACTTTTGTCAACGTAAAATCTCAATAGAACGACATCAAACACTAATCTTTCATCTCAGTCAGTGACATAAACCTCAATAAAAAGAAAAGCTATCCTAATCTCGGTACCTATAACAAATTAATTTCTACTGAGATCCGTTATATTCAAGTTCGACCGTAGGTATCCATATCTGACCATTCTCATTTGTTCTTGAACCCAGTCAATAATAATTTAAACACTTATATTTGAAAAGTATTTCAAAAATATTTTATCAGGAGACTTTAAATTCACATGAATAATATGGTGGTATCGGCCACGTCAAATTATACTTATATTTCCTTTCAACAATGCAACAACAGATCATCGTATTAACTATTAAAGCCTATACTAAATGATGACAGATTTGCATGAAGATAAGAAGTACGACAGATAGAACGTTCGTATATCCATCCAGATGCTAAATATGATATTTAAACATTCATATGCATAATGGGCCAAAATAAAAATAATACAATTATATAAATATCTGCATACACAAATAAAATCATACGAATTTGCATATAATTTGAATAAATGCCAAAAATCAAAAATCACATTTAAAACTTTCCCGGCGAACAGAAACGGGAAAATAACAAATATGCATCCATCATTCGCGTATTTTGCTCTTTTCTAAGACCAGCAAGAACGACATTTCTACAACAGTTGAATGGACGGCTCATGTATGCTTCTGTCCACTACGAACTGAACATATGAATGAAACTTAGAAGACAATGATCGAGATTGCAACCACGCAACGGTCCACTGTGCATGTGATCGTATGTTGTAATTCATGATAAAAGATTTTATATATAAATGTTACCAAAAATCAAATAACAATAATAAGCTCCCCCGTATTGACTGACTTATTCATATCGACAGACAGGATAATGGCGAACACTTCTCAAACATACACATTTAACAGACATTTAATTTTGTTCGTTGTTTGATTACCTATATGTACTTGCAGGTACCCACTTTAATATGTATTGCTATCGTTTATTGAATATTTTACATATTCAATGAAATAAAAAAAATGTACAAACAAATGTTAAAATAAAACATATTTACGGAATATGTACCTACGTTGAACAATTTCTGTTTAAACCCTTCACACTTGAAAACACATAGTCAGTCACTTACCGGCTACTCAACAACATATTTTCAGAAAACTGTGTGAATGTTAATAACCGTGTAATATTAATTAGTTAAAAAGAGAAAAATTATATAAAAAGAGAAGATTAATTTAAAAATTTCGCTGCCGGTTTCGGAATAGTTTATGCTTCTGTCTTCAGGTGATGCCTTTAATTAAAAAATAAAAATATAATTAATTATAAAATACAAAATTGTTGTAAAGAAAAATTTCCGTACGATGATTAGTTACGAAGTTATGAACAGTCAAAGTTTAATGTGTGCTCTCCTCTTTGAATTACTATAACTCGGTTAAAAATTGTCGCACAGCGATGAAGGAAAAACGAAATTAAAGGAAAAAAAAGTGATATTTTGAATATAATATTAAAATTAATTTTAAAAAAATTCTTCGAACTAATAGTGAGCTTTGAACGTAAAAATTCCATTTTAAATTCTTATATCAAGTTTTAAAACATAAAAAAATTTTAAGGAAAGATTCTGAAAGTAGAAATACTAAGCTTTTATTCTGTTTTTAAATCAACGCTCTCTCATTTTTTTGCGGAATTTGCAGGGACTCAAACATAAAACACTATTTTTATAAAGACATGTGAAATCGTCAAAAAGTTTAGGACCATATCTAATAGTACTACATATATTTTTTGGTCCTAAACATTTGGCGAATTTGACGTCGCTGTTGGACAATTTTTAACCGAGTTATAGTAATTCAAAGAGTAGAGCACACACTAAACTTTGACTGTTCGTAACTCCATTATTAATCATCGTACGGAAATTTTTCGGTCATCGTTAGAAAGCTAAAAATGTGTTGTTTAATATGATGGAAACGATAATTAAGAGAAAACAATTTTTATCTATTAAAAAAAATTATAGTTCAATTTTTAAAAAAATAGAGAATATTCACTTTCACTCTTTGATGTGACGTGATCGTCAAAGAAATACCTAAATAATCTAAAAAAGTGCATCGATTTGAAGCTAAATGTGTAATGTATACACAACGTTGTTTAAATTAAAGTTTTCATTGCATAGATAAAACCATTTTAAAAAGGAAAATTGATGTGGTCTAAATTGTCTGTGGGGGTGTATGTCAAAAAACATGCAGTTACTTACATGGAAGGTTAGAAAAGTATTTTTTTTTTAAATAAATTAAAATTCATATTAAAACCATTATTGTAGAAAAGAAAATTTTTTTATTTTTTGATTACATTGTGGAACAATTTTTGAAAATAATCATAAATACCAATAAAAATGTTCCGTAGGTTATAGTGTTAGCAAACGAAATGGCAACGTAACGAAATAATACGAAATATATTTTTTCAAAAAACGGTACAATATTTTACAAAGATTTTTATGTAGATATAATACGTGACTTAAATCTAGGTACCTACAAACTAGTGCTTAACCCTAACCTAACATGTACAGATACAGATGTCTTGTTAAGTCCGTCTGTAAGTCCTTGTAATGTATCAGTCTTGTCCGCTGGTATAGTCGTCTTTGTCTGTTCCGTTCCCGGATTAGTTCAAGGAATTCGAAACTCGGGTTATAGGTGTAGGCGCTGGGGACACGTCTGGTCGGGATACAGTGCTTACTGGCTTCGCTAATTTCGTGCTGCAACTCTTTCAGAACAGTGTCGACATCACGAGTGGTTTCAATATCCTTTCGAACATTGATACCCTCGTTTATCATAGTCCAAAATTTGCTCCAGTCCGTAACGAAGAAGTTGACGGGTTTATATATGTTTCAGCAAAGTATTGGACGCAAATTTCTTGAAAGTCTGACTTTAGTGGCTGGTTATCAAGTTGAGACGAGTCGACTGCTAAGTTTCAATGTTCCTTTTCGTTTCAATATTACAGTCATCGAAACCTTTATATTTATTAAATAGTTTAACTTCTTAAACAAGTGATCTCTTTTTACCTTAGATGGTTCAAACCTCGGTCCAAGCAGTGCAGCCGTACACTGCCGTGCTAAGCGCAAAAATGGTAACTTGAATGAAGATGTTTTTGAGAAAATTGAAGTTTTATTTTTGCAATCTTTTCGACTGACAAAATTGAAATTAATAAGTGAAAAGTATCGATCTTGTGGTCAGTTTGTAAAGATGTGAAGACTTTATGTGTTTCGTTTA
The DNA here is from genome assembly GCA_035578155.1 of Brachynemurus nebulosus. NCBI lineage: Eukaryota > Metazoa > Arthropoda > Insecta > Neuroptera > Myrmeleontidae > Brachynemurus > Brachynemurus nebulosus. Next base: position 147,409,979 of record JAPWDM010000001.1, read on the forward strand.
ATTGAATTCAAAATTTAAAACAATTTAAAGTTTAAATTAGTATATTGTACAATAAGTGCGGCAAATTGTCGATTGCCCACGAAAGCGAAGTTTCAGAATTTAGAAAAATGCTTGACACTTGCGCCGACCCAGCCTACCCGCTAAAATCGCTACTGCTTACGTTAACCACCGTTTTGTAGAACGTAGTTTTGAGAAAAAGCCATGTAAATTTTTTTAAGTAGATCGTTTTTGGAAATTCGCTATATTATGTAGAATGCTGCAACAAGGGTATTATTTTATTTATTACTAGCCCTACTCGCAACGTCGTCCGCGCAAAGCATTGTTATAAACTTAATGAGAAGTATGTAAGTGTAATAATTATACAGAACTTACAAAGAATAATAACTTTTGTGTAATGCATGTACATGCTCAAAATAGTTTTTCTATTTTCCCGTGGGAAAGAGGAATTTTCCCGGAGTAAAAAGTATCTTAAATGTTGATCCAAGTAATAGGTTGTCACCACACCAAATTTCATAAAAATCCATCCAATAGTTTTTGCGTAATACGTGCACATGCACAAAATTGTTTTTCTATTTTCCCGTGGCACGATGAGGCATTTTCCCGGAGTATAAAGTATCTTTAATGTTGCCCTAGATAATAAGTTATCACCACACCAAATTTTATTAAAATCCGTTCAATAGTTTTTGCCTAACTTGTGCACATGCTCAAAATGGTTTTTCCATTTTCCCGAAGTAAAAAGTATTTTAGATGTTGACCCAGATAATAAGTTATCGTCACACCAAATTCCATTAAAATCCGTCAAATTGTTTTTGCGTGATGCGTGAACAGACAGACAGACAGACAAAAATTCTAAAAATCTCTGTTTTGGTATCTACATCGATAACTATATACAGTACCAGAACAATTTTCAAAAAATATTCCATGTACGGTAATGGTCTCGTTAAAATTTTATTATATGTATAGATTATGTTACATAAAAGATTGATGCAGCAAATTTTTTAATGGTTTACAATGATTTTTGAATTTTCTTCTTTACATATCACAGGTTTGCTCAGAACCAGTACCACTGCGAGTATGGCTGTTGATGTTCGTTTCGTTTATTTGTCATGTTTAACCATACAATTAAAAAAATTTGTAATATGATGAAATCTGCATGTCTCATAGGATAGATACTTTACTATAGGGATGATCGATATTCGAAGAACATCGATGTTGACATCGATGTTAACATCGATTCAAGAGTATCGATATACGATATATATCGAAAGAAAGACATCGATGTTCGAAAACATCGATGCTTCTGTAGCAAAATAAACAACCATTATAATCTATTATTTTATTTATTAAAAATTAACATTGCCAGTATTTATTTGGTACACTTTGCAAAAAAAGTCACTTTGTTAGAAGTTTCCTTTTTAATATATTCCTTTGTTGATACAAATACTGTGAAATACAATATATTTAATGGCAATTTTTTTCAAGTTTGGATAAGTGGATCCTAGAACTTGCCATAAAAGTAATGGAACTTGTTTTAAATCAGCGACAGGACTTTATAAATATTGGATAGGTTAGAGTAATATCGATGTTTCGATATTATTCTCATAAAATCGATGTGTCGATGTTATCGAGGACATAACATCGATGTTTTTACATCGATGTTTCCCCTAAAACCTAAAAACCTAATTAAAATTACAATGCAAATAACTTGTTCCTATTTATCGACTATGGAGTCTAGTATACGAACCGTTTACACTAGACTCTTAATACTTAAGTTTCTAAATTCACGTCGTTTGGAAAAATATTATTCTGATGGCAGTGTTCTACCTAACTTATTTTTCTAAAACAAAATCGTTCCTTTTTTAGTAACGTAAATTTATTTTCAACACTTTGAACGGTTTCTACCCAAGCAAAAATTTCTGTAAACAAAAAAAAATTTATCATTGAACGGTTTATTACTTTAGTAAGCCATATTTTTAATTCTACTTTTTCTCGTATTAATTCCTAAGTATCTCTTTGACCATAATAATAATAATACTGAGCGATAAAAAATGATTAATAAGTCGATAATGAATAATAATTAAACAGTAACAATAATTTCTTGTTTGAAACTATAAATAATAATTATTTTAAATTACTGACTGACTCGTTAACGGGCTGCAATATATGGTATCAAGTTAATTCGACCGTGTGCATTTTTTTGTATATTGCCACATTTAATTTAATTGTTTCGGTATATTTTTGTGTTCTTTTTAGTACGGTTAAAAGCGCCGCTTTTCATTCAAAAAAGGCAATAAAAAACCATTCGGTTCATTTAATACGAGTGGCGAATCACACTTATATTAAATAAACGTACCTACATATGTATTTTATTGTAGATACATGCCTTTTTTTTATTTTTACATTACGACAAAGTCAATTTAGTTATCACCAATCAATAGTGATTATCAGGAAATCTGTCTCCTATTTTGGAAATATAATAGACCACTTAAAAATTAATTCGTCACTGTTACCAATGTTACCAATGTTGTTTAAATGTTTTAATAATTGTCAAAATTAGGTTAAAAGTTTAAATGCACTTAAAAACATATTTTCGTACATATCCGATAAACCATACGAGTGTTCGAATCTGCTTAGGTCGAGAGTTCGAATCCTACCGTTGGTCATGCTCATGAAAATTTATGGAAAAATCCTTTGTGAAGACCGACTTTGTCCTCCAGTCGTTTATACATCTTAATGACACCACATTTATCATAGGATGTATAAAAATTGTGAATTTTACTCTGGATGCATCTCCCTGGTAGTAAAGGAGTTATTCTAAATTTAGGTCTCAGGATTAGTCGTTTAATTTAGAAAACCAGACAAGAGTAATAATAAATCAATTTTAAAAAGCCTAAAAAAGCTGTTAGGTTTCCAGTTTAATTTTCAGTATATTTTTGGCCATAAAAACGAGTGTTACACAGGGCTGGCGAAACGATAGGGCAGGTGGGGCAATTGCTCGGGAGACTAAAAAGGTGGTCCAGATAAAGTGAGACGACGTTTTTTCTTGCTCGATTGTATTTTTGGTAAAAAGTTTTTTTTTATGCCCGGGGGCCCGTTATTTCCCTCGCCGGCCCTGGTGTTACGAACTTACGAACGTCTTCTAGAAGGTAGAAATATACTCTTGTGGAACTTCGTTAACAAGTGGCTTGTTGATTTTCATACATCATTTCTTCTCGATTATTCAGTTAAAATGAAGAAGAAACAAATAAATTATTTTTCTCTCCCTTAGTTCATCAAACAATTTCGATTTGAATATAACCCGAGTCCGTCTGAAACAGCTAAACTTCTTAGTAGTGTAAAATTTACAAAATTGGTTTGGTGATATTTAAATTTACTAACAAGGAAAGATATCCAACTGTATCTCAGAAATTTTTGAAACTTTGCTGGATTGTAGATCTTACTACAACAAATCATGAGCCATATTTCGTTCGTGCCCATAAGCGGTTTAAGGGGGTGAAATTCACCTCTGAAAATTTGACTTTTTTAAATTTTCGTAAATATCTTGGAAATGGTAAGAGCTTTGATAGGAAAACTATACATACTTGTAAATGGCACTTTAAGATCTTTATTATGATACCAAAATTAAAGTTATAAAATCATTGGGGTTTCATCCCCCACCCCAACCCCTAATTTTACCAGGTACTTTTTGGTGAAACGATGTAAATCGTCGATATCATACTCATTTAGAATTACATTATCCGAAAATAATTTGATGAATTGTTTCCAGAGTCGAAATCTATAGACATCCAGAGGTTAAAATACTGACCTTGCTTTTTCAAAGAAGAATTGTATAGATAAATAAAAATAAATAAATAAGTAAATAAGACTTGTATAGATGTCGGTAAAGCATGGGGGGGGGGTCCCCATTTTGTCTTTCTAAATTATGTATTTTAAAGTATATCGTAAGTTTGTAACAATTCATTACCAAAATACGAGATTCTTTAACCATATTTTTGCTCATTATTAAATCAAAAAGTTAAAATTTTTCCCAAGTTAATATTAATAAAGGGTGAATTTATGCAAAAAGAAATAAACTGGTGTGATGTAAAATATATTAATTAAAAATGCGTTTATTTACACATAACAGCCTCCTCTTTTACCAAAAATTAAAGGATAAAATTAGGGGTTGGTGGTGAGGGATAAAACCCCAATGATTTTATAACTTTAATTTTGGTATCATAACAAAGATCTTAAAGTGCCATTTACAAATATATATAGTTTCTCTACCATAGCTTTTACCATTTCCAAGATATTTAAGAAAATAGGAAAAAAGTGAAATTTTCAGAGGTGAATTTCATCCCCTTAAACCGTTTATGGGCACGAATGAAATATGGCTTATGATTTGTTTTAGTAAGATCTACAATCCACCAAAGTTTCAAAAATTTTTGAGAGATCCAGTTGGATACCTTTCCTTGTTAGTAAATTTAAATACCACCAAACCAATTTTGTAAATTTTACACTGCTAAGAAGTTTAACTGTTTCAGACGGATATTTAAACGGATATTCGTGCTTATGGACACGAATGAAATATGGCTCGTGATTACTTTTAATAAGATCTACAATCCACCAAAGTTTCAAAAATTTCTGAGAGATACAGTTGGATACCTTTCCTTGTAAAAAAAAACAAAACTGTCCCTTTGATAATAATATTAATACGGATCAACCTACACTTGTGTTTTAATTGAAGGCGTTTATGTGAACTTATTTCAAATTTCAGATGCAATCATATTGCTAGAATAGTTCTACTAGAGCAAGAAACTTAAAATTTGGTACAAGTGTAGGCTTTGACCTAAAAGATTTAAAAAAAATTTTGACTAAAATGTTTTCATTATATGTGTCCTTTTTATGCAATTTTTTAAAAATTTATACATGTTACAAATACGTCCACCCCCAACAGAAAGTTTAGGACCACTTTAATTTTTCTAGAAAAAGTCTTATATCTGCAATAAAAATTTTAATCCAAACAACATTATATTCAACACTGAATATTATATTCATTAAGATTCATTAAGATTCTTAATGAATATAATATTCAATAAATTATTAGAATCCAACTGCAGGTAAAATGAATAATGAAAAATTTTTTTAGCGACAGCCTTCATATAAATTATTAAGAACGAACTAAAAGAAAACTGTTCTACATGTTTCAGTCATTTAAATTACCATCTTCAAGAAAAATCAATTCTGTTCTTTCATGAAAATACTATCTAAGCAATTTGAACAGCCATTTAATAACAAAACTTCAAACACTACACATGATCCTTCTTAACTATTGTTTTAATAATTAATTAATAATAATTTTTCCATTTCTTTTCTAACCTTAACAATTTAATTTCTACTAAAATATGTTCACCTTAATATTGTGTGTTTCAAGTGTAATAATTACTGGGTTTTACTTTTATATTAATTTTCTTATTTTTAATGATTTTCGAAATTTTTTGTGATGTTACATAATTTCTTTGTGACTATACGGTTTTTTCTACGACTTCGTTGGAATTTTTTTACATTCTTGATGTTTCCTGATACGGTAAGTATTTTGGTCGCATCTCGTCTTTTTATATTTTATCATGATTCTGACTTTCCCTATTTCGTATGGGGTCCGTTAATTTTTTGATTCTTTGATTTTTTAATTTCTCTTATTTCGTTTGTCATTTTTGACATCCATTTGATATTTGGAGGTTATGTCCTTTTGATATTGTTTTCTCAGTTGTTTCACAACTGAATTATTGATTTTTCCTGAAGATGGTCATTTAAATGACTGAAACATGTAGAACAGTTTTCTTTTAGTTCGTTCTTAATAATTTATATGCAGGCTGTCGCTAAAAAATTTTTTCATTATAATATTCAATGTTAAATATAATGTTGTTTGGATTAAAATTTTTATTGCAGATATAAGATTTTTTCTAGAAAAATTAAAGCGGTCGTAAACGTTCTGTCGGGGGTGTATATACATGTATTAGATACAAATATACACAAATAGAATATTTTAAAAAAGAAACGTCAAAATTACAGGAAGAACTACAAAACTATTACTTATAAACTAATCCATACAGAGAATTTTACAATTACTTAAATATCGAGTTCAAAAATGTATTCAGCGTTAACTGTCGGGTCCAGGAAGCCGCATTTCTATATTTTTCCATTGTTTTTATAATTGATCATTTGTATTTTAAAGATTGATCCAGTTTCAGAAAGTAAATTATCACTGGAAAACAAAAATTGAAAGAGTCCCAAAAGTCTTTTATTTAATTGAGCGATAATATTATATTCAATTCGAATGCAAGGTTTGTTTCATGGCATGGATACAGTAATCCAATTTTGTTTCAATGAAACAACTAAAATAAAACTAGTTACTACAAAAAATAAGAAAACAGCTCAATGCTGTGAATGAGGTAGCTTTTTAATTCTTCCAAAAAATATATAACATGCTACGTTTGTGTATTATGTATGTATATGGATGAAAGAGTCAATTATTAAACGAATAGAATTCCTTTCGTGCAAGGATCTGTGTAACGTACAAGTGATCCAACTGGAATACTAATTTCGCTAATTGGATCAGATGCGACACAATGATTTTGGTAATTTTTTTATATGGTTATACAAGTTTATAAACACACCGGTGCGCGACAGCGCATGAGATGATTAACTAATTTGCGATTGGAAAATTAATAAAAATTGGTCGAAACGATCAATGTGTCTGCCTAAATATTAGCTTTAAATGAAAAGAAAAAAAGAACCATGCCCATTTTGGGTCATTAGTGCAATGTATAAATTGTGTTCCATTATCACAAAATAAATGATTCGAATTTGTCAAATGGCTGCAAAGGAAGATAACGGAGTGCCAAATATAAATTATATTAATGTTTGCCAGAGTCGCCCCTTTTGCCCACTTTCAAAATATTTGTCATTGCATGCTAATATCAGTCAATTGTACGGACTAAGTTCTTGTATGAACAATAATATTCCCTTTTAATCCTTGATGTTTCTACTTAACGCTCGGCTAAAAGTACTAATTCGACTGATATATTAAAACTGTGGGCCATTAGAAATTATGAATCAACAATACTGGTAGTGAGTCCATAATCTGTAAGTTGTGGACTACCATGGATCAAAAGAAGGTAAAAACACTGTAATTGTTGATGAACGTGGTTTGATTGCTGAAAACCAGTTTTCAGGTGGTTCTTGTGTCTATTCCGTATCAATCAGCAAAGGACGGAGTATTCGGTTGACTCAGACTCCCAGTTCGAAGAGGCACACTAATGATCGACATCCATGGAAGCTTAAATGTTGGCAAGATCAAGTCACATCTTCATGTTAGGTATATTGGTGTGGGATATGACACATTTTTAAATGAATCTCAAGCTGGCAGCTCGAAAAAGTAACCGGAAATTTGTGAGTATGGAAATTTTATATTATTTTTATGAGACACAGAGAACTATAACAGATGTTATTTCACAACGAAAGATAGCAAGATAAGGAGTAGGAGTAATAATAGTACGGAAAATTATCTTTATAATTGATTTTTTTGATAGATATAACTTTTATTACCTGTTTTAGTTATCAAATATTATATTACATATTCACATTTTCTTTTTTGTGTTTTCGTATTTCGGACAACAGTTAGTGAACTACGAAATCGTGACCTAATATGTCCATTTTTCTCTGACGTATTTATGTAAAAAGTTCTTAGTATTATTTTTGTAGAAAATATGCAAATAAAAATATGTTATTACTTACTATAAAATAAAAAAAATCGGCAACTGCGTATTACACACGCACTAATCACGATTTCGTAGTCCACTAACTGTTGTCCGAATTATGAAATCACAAAAAAAGAAGGTGTGAATGTATAATAACATTTGATAACTAAAACAAGTAATAAAAGTTATATCTATTAAAAAAATCAACTATAAAAAGAGTTTTATTACTCATGCGGCAGAAGTACTAACTTGGTGTACACATTTCTGTATGCAAAACAGCTGTTTGCCCACTGTACTCTTCCCACATACTTTTTTGCTTGTGGAAAGTAAACTTTCCGCACACAAATTGAAAATAAAACACGCAAAATTTAATCAAAACACACAAAGCCGCCCCTTAATTTTTCATTTAATAAATATTTCATAATTATTTCTATAGAAACCACCAACAAAATAATTTAAACAAAATTTAATTCAGAAAAAAAAGACGAACACTTAAAAATATTATTTTAAAAAGTAATAAAAATGTCAAAAATACTAATAATAACAGAAAAAAGTATGTCAAATTCCTAATAAAAAATATTATGTGCAACTCGTGCGGGATTGTCGATTGCCCACTCAAGCGAACTTCGCTTTCGTGGGCAATCGATAATTTCCTGCACTTATTGCACAATATACTATTCCGTACTATTACTACTCCTATTTCCTATCTTGCTATCTTCCATTGTGAAATAACATCTATTATAGTTCTTTATATCTAACAAAAACAATATCAATATTATATGTTCGCAAAGTTCCATATTCACAAATCTCCGGTCGCTTTTTCGAGCTGCCATCTTTAGATTCATCATTTTTGAGCGTCCATTAGCCCTACAGTTAGTAGAATGGAAAAAGTTTTAGGTAGTGGGTTAAGAATAGGACTTATTCTACTGCCAGTTGAAATTTTAGTTTGCCCTTTAATAATAACTACTTAAAAATCACAAACGGTAGATTAAAACATACGAGAAATGATTCAAATGACACGTACGAATTATAGGAGCAAAATTCAAAGTAATCTATAACAACGATATTATGACTGTCACAAAAGATTATCGTAATGGTTTGGTCCGCAAAACAATACCCAATAACATAATTTATTAAAATAATTATTATAAAAATAACAATATAAATTACTTCTGGCTATTATGTTTGCAAGACATGCGGGAACAATACGTCATATTATCTAATAAGCTCAACACTGAATAAAGTTCGATTCACAGTATACTACCCGTTACCGCCACGTCACGTTTACGTTACGTTCCGTTAATTTAGATGTGCATTTACACTTTCAGTTCAGTTTCCGTCCCGTTTCGGTTACGTATGTACGTAATATACGAATATGTTTATGTGGTCGATTAAAACGTTTGCTGTTATTGCAATAATATTTGATGATGAAGAACAAAAAAATGAAGTAAAAAATGCGCATCAAGAAAGTTCGGATACATGAAATTTTAAAAAAAATGAAATATCTAGATCAAATAAAATTCTATAAATAATTTACGGCCGGTTTTACATTTATAATTTTAAAGCTTCTTTAACTAAAGCTAGTTTTAATTTAAAGTCGACTTTATTTTTAGCATTGTTTTACAATGATCAGGTGTGCTTACTTTTATTAAAGGACTTTTAAGTGTTGCATGGATAAAACGAACTATGAATGATCGTAGCCAATCTTACATTTAAAAAAAATAATTATAGAAACGAAAATGTCAATATGATTGAATTTCAAAAAATACGCATTTCACTCATTTCGCTACTGCCAGTGAGATTGGAGTAGAAAACTACATTATTTCTTTTTAAAAGAAATTTATCATAAATACAATGAATCATAAAAGAAATCGCGGGTAACCCAAAAATCGTTCAGCCAGTTTAACCCAAAAGGAATGTTTGATATTAATCCAAGACGTAAAGATAATCAAAAATATTATTGAAAAAAATAAGCAAACAAATAAAATTTTTATTCTATTTATTTAAGGTACGAATATTTTATAGAAAAATTATGCTTATAAACAAAATTCAATGATAATAATCAGCAATAACAAATATGTTAAAGCCGACTTTAACACTAACGTGGCTTTAAATTTGATTGTAAAACAGTACCAAAAATAAAATCAGTTTTAAAGTTGGCTTTAGTATCAAAGTCGGGTTTAAATGTAAATGCAAAACCGGCCGTTAGAATGTCAGTTTTACAATTTATTTGATAAAATAAAACATAATATTACAAAAAATTTAGAAAAGAAATTTTAGAAAAGTCGTAGTTTTAATAGTAAAATTAATAGTTTGTTTAAGGTAACTTTTATTGAATTTAAAATTTTTCCAAAATAATAAAATTGCAAATCTGTATCTGAAATGATCAAAAATATGGTATAAATATGCCTACAATTTATAAATTAATTGTTATAATGAATACAAACAAACTTCGACGTACTGATGTGTTGTAATTTCATTCACATTGTACATTCAAACACACAGAGCTCAGTTCAGTCACGTCAAAACATTCTCTCCGTGAATGTTTGACCGGACGGAACGTGGACGTTCCTGAACGGTGACTGATAATGTGAACTACTGCATGAGTTTCTATGTAACAATATTTTGACGTAACATAACGTAACTGTGACGGGACGTATAGTGTGAATCGCACTTAATTGTCCAAACGGATGGTACGATCATCAATAAAATAATAATGTAGTATATTATTTACTATATTGTATCTGTTGAAACTGAAAGTATAGGCACAATATAATATATTATGTAAATGATGGTGGCTGGTATTTTTCAAAAAGAACTAATAACAATAAATTATGTCATATTTAAGGTAAAGTGTTCAATCAGTCATTCACAGACACCGTAGACACCAGTAAGGTGAAAGATGATCGCAGTATGGGGCGTTTGTAATGATGTTGATCTTTATGGTGATGCTGATGATAGCTAATTTGCATACACACAACAAAACACACAACATTACATTTACGACATTATTTACCGTCAATGAAAGGCATTCTTTGAACATTTTAAATAGCTGATTGTCATTACGTTTTAAGCGTATAACATACATAAGGTAGTATGGTAGGTATTTCTCTACTGATCTCACCGATCGAATATATACATCCATTGATCTATTGATACGCATTTTTTTAACAATAGTAGGATTAATGATCGACACAACAGTTTTGTTTTTCTATGAATACATTTTTTTCTCTTTGCAGGTATGTCAAATATGAAAAAAAAAATCTCAGCGGTTATGTTCACTAAAGGAAAGATATTCATACAAGATGAAACCACATAACAAAATAGTAGACAGATTCGACAATCTCAAATCAATGAATTTTGTTTTTTTAGACAAATCCTTGCTCATTTCAATAAGGTTAAAATATCCTTTTCTGCAAAAGTGAACACAATCTTTGTATACCAGGTATCCCATTTGGCTGTATACATACGATTTAGATGTTAATTTTTACACTCGATTCCCATAAGGAAAAAGTTATGTCACAAGAGTGCTGTGAACAAACTAATAATACTATTTTAATACTATAATTACTGTTACTATAGCTTTAACAACAATAATGCAGTAAAATAAAGAACTGAATGTCGTAATTTTCAAGCAATTGTAATCTGCTGTTGCTGTAAGCAATTGTAAATTCAAATACCCCTGTCGCAGCAGCATCCTGCATAACATAGCGAGTTTGTGGTTATAAACATTAGTTTTCTGGGTAACCAGTTTATACAGAATGATTGTTTAAAATCTCTTTAATTTGATTTTCTCTTCCCTTCCTAATGGTGTAAAAAATGGTGCAAAAATTTTTGAACTTGGGAAAATTTTGGCAAGCTCTTTTCTTGAAGTATTTTTCCTCAAATAATTTTACGTTTTTTATTCATAAATATTTTTATTTATAAATAAGTCTTTTTAATTGCTCCCTCTTATCTTTCATTTTATTAAAACACAAAAATATCGCATCAATAGACTGTATAAACAGGACATTAATGGTGAATTATTGAATAATTCCATCGTAAAGTAATATTTAAATAAAATAACAATTATTAATAAAAAGAAAAAAAGAATACCTAAAGTGACCACAAATATTTTATTTAACAATTATTAAATTTATCACATTATTTACTTCTGTCAATTTAAATATGCTTTAGATTTTTACCACAGGAGTGCACTTGAAATAGGACATATTAACTCACGTAACGCACCTAACATAATATACAAATATAAACATAATTTTTTTTTAAATTCAAGGCGCATTAAACAGCTAACGTTATGTAAGGAACGTAATGTGTAAGTCTAAGCCCAGTATTACTCAAGTATGTAATAACTATTTTAACATTTCTTCTGAAAAATGGCTGCTTGGCCTAGTGGGCCTTGTATCATGTCTATTAATCACTCTAGTATTTAGTCCATCTATCGACAAAAAGCTGCAACGTTCTTGTACCGCAAATGAGATAGAATTGATTTATAAAAATGTAAGAATTTCAAGATTAGAACAAGACAAAATATATATTTTTGTGTTTTTTCAAAAATCAGATATATTTTTCAGAAAAATTTTGATTACTATGATAAAGTGATCAGGTTCGCGTAAATTTTAAATATATTAGAATGAATATTCGTAAGAAAAAAAAATACAATGTTAAACTTTGAAATAGTGTCTATTTACTGTAGGTACAGTGTACAGTATACGTACATATCCATATAATACAATACAGATGTGAACGAACTATTCTGCGAAATTCGACTTATTTTCTATTTTTTTCAAAAATTAATTTATGTAGAATAATACAGGAGCTTATTTTCAAAAGTGGTCAACTCCAAATTTATAATTTTTCAACTGAAAGCGGTAGATGGTACTTAATATCATTCTTCATAGTCTGTGACTTTCAAAGTTAATAAAATCTCATACATAAGCATATAAAATATAAATTTATCTTTAGTTGGTTTTCAATAGTAGCCAAATCCAGACGTCTTTATTTTCAAAACGTATCAAGTCCATTTCAACCAATCCTGTAATCGCAAATGTGGGAGCCATATTTAAAATTTTGTATGTTACAACATGATTCAGACTTCTGTAGACTTGTTTTCTTTAACTGGTTTCTTTTTAAAATCATTAAGATTTATGCAATAAAATGTAAAAGTTTGTAGAAGAAGTACTGCCTTATCAATCCAGGAAAAGAACAGCAACATTACAAAAAAAACGCCGTGAGCAGCGGAGCCCCATCACGGAAGTCGAATTTTTCCTTTCATCTTCGGTATTGAATGTCTACAAGCGAAATGTAATTGAAAGTCCACAAGCGATTTGCCATTTTGATGGTTTCAAAACTGATGATGAGTGTCCGATTGATCGGGGCTTTAAAAAAAGGTTTTAAGTTTTTAAGGGCTGAATCTCAGTAGGGGAGAGCGGGGCTATGCCGTACACTTAAGGGAGAGCTGTTATTGTTCATCTAATATCGAGTATAAAATTATAAGAAAATTAGCAATATATAATTTGGACAATTGGCTACTGATTTCACACAAAGAAATTTGAATTATTCCACTGTTTACATATTTAAATTAAATTACAAAAAAGTGTCTCTGTACGAAATAGCCCCGGGGGTCGGAACTATTCCGTACGGTAGGAGGGGCTATACCGTACAGTAAAAAAATCATCTTGTTAAGGAAGTAAATAAGAGTAATGCAATAAATTATTATAAAAAAATCATCTTGTTAAGGAAGTAAATAAGAGTAATGCAATAAATTATTGTAGAAAACACATTTTATTATTTATTGTCGACTCAACTAAGAAACAACATAACGTAACTTGTATTATCGGTATATTTAGTTCAGCTTATAAAAGTATAAAAAGTGTTAGGTTAACTTTTATCAAAAAAAGTGATAAATTTTAGAGAACGAAAGTATTTTATTTAAAGTTTATACATTTAAACAAAAATCACAAGTAAAATTATATGCAGACTCGGCAGACTTTATTGTATTTCCTGCATCAACTACAATTTATTAATGTTACCATATTAAACCATTTGGGGCTAAGTCGTACACTTCTGTACGGTTTAGCCCCATCCTGTACCTTGTGGGAGTTTCATAACCTAACCTCAAATTCCGTCGCCTAACTAGTCTTCACTAGTGATCAAGAGAGAGCTTAAGAAAAGTAATTTCTCATGATCTTATCGCTATTAGCTCATAAGTAAAGGTTCTCCACCCAACTTTTATTTGGCAGTGCCCCAAAATTATAAGAGAAATAATAAAAACAAGTTTTTTCACCGTCATATTGGCATTTATACGCACAGCGGAACGAACTCAATCCTGTCATTTTCCGCGGTCAGGCGCTAGGTTGCGACAACGATTGGACTTGTCTAGCTTGAAATCTAGACACGAAAAATGAGTGTACGGTTTAGCATCGCTGTACGGTATAGCCCCGCTCCCCCCTAAATTTCAATTTTAAACCGATAGCAGTTAGCAGGAAAAAAGCCAACACAATTCGTACGAAAGCATTCCAACCCATGCTTATCCGCCAATTGCCTTTGTGTTTTATTTTTAAATATTAAAAAAGGACCTTAAATAGTAGACTAGAAGGCCTTTATGAAGGTCTTTTTTCCTTTCCAAAAAAAAAAAAAATTTCTGTTTTCCTAAATAATAAAAATTCAAAATTCCTAATTTATAAATAAACAGTGACTTTAATAACATTTTCAAATTACTTAATATGTATGTATTTCATTTGTTAAAAAATTGTATTCTCTTTTTTAGTCGAATTTTCTCCGAAAAATTAGAGTTATACAGTCTATACGATAAGAGCTGCGAGAGGCGAGAGTAGGGGCGCTATCCGTTTTCGGACCCGTAGAACACGAATATGTAGAAAAAAAAAATGTCTAATATATATATATATATATATATATATATATATATATATATATATATATATATATATATATATATTTTTTTTTTTTTTTTTCCCGCCACCTTTTAATTTGTGTAGGGCCCCCCTATGGAAGTTAAGAGATGAAATTTGGTAAATGGGGCTCATTTTCGAGGCACCTCATACTATCAAAGTGGGGTCAAATTTTGGGCAAATTTTTTTTCTGACCCGACCTTTAAGGGGGTGGTGGGGGGCGGAAAAGCAATAAAACTTTTCCAAACCGGTTTTAAATAATGTTTCGGTCAATTATCTACAACATATCCAAACTTCAGCTTCCTAGGATGATATGGTGGGAGTAAAAGGGGGGAAAAACGATTTTCGCTGGATCTAACAGGCCCCCAGCCCCCCAGAATTAACGTAGAGGGTTGAAATTTGGTGTGTTGATAAAGTTCGTACCTAGGTTGTGCTTTTTGGAGGTTTTAATATTTTACCTCCACCCACCTCATTTTTAAGCTACAATTTCATGCATTTTCGATGTTTTCGAAGTTTGTACCACTCGCACAGGTCACCCGAATAAACCTAGAGGGCTGAAATTTTGTATTCGGATTGAGTTAGAATCAAGGGGGTGCCTTTTGGGGGTCTCGACTTTTAACCCCTACCCCCACCATTTTTATACCCAAAAGAACATGATTTTTCTTGTTTTTTAACAGTTTCGTTCGGGTCAAAATCTCCCCAAATAAACCTAGAGGGCTGAAATTTGGTGTACAGGTTAAGCTAATAGCCAGACACTGTTTTTTGGAGGTTTCAACTTTTAACCCTTACCCCCACGATTTTTACGCCAATATTTCCTTAATTTTTTTGCTTGTTTTCTAACACGTCTAGAGACTCCATAAGGAAACCTAGAGGGCTGAAATTTTGTACGTATATTCAGTTAGTATCCAGCTAGTACCTTGTAGGGAGTTCGCATCACTTTTCCCCCCACTTTCCCCATTTTTATCGTAATTGAATGCTATTGTTAAATGTGATTTAAAAGCATTATGTTTATTCTAAATACAAGTAGGCGAATGGTAATTTTAAAAAATTTAAAAAAAAAGTGAACTTACTTTTATGACAAATGAAATACATACATATTAAGTAATTTAAAAATGTTATTAAAGTCACTGTTTATTTATAAATTAGGAATTTTGGATTTTTAGTATTTATAAAATAGAAATTTTGGATTTTTTTGGAAAGAAAAAATATCTTTATAAAGGCCTTCCAGTTTACTATTTAAGGTCCTTTTTTAATTTTTAAAACTAAAACATAAAGGCAATTAGCGGATAAACATGGGCAGGAATGTCCTCGTACGAATTGTGTTGGCTTTTTTTCTGCTACCTGTTTTCGGCACAAAATTGAAATTTACTGAGATACAGCCCTTAAATACTTAAAACCTTTTTTTAAAGCCTCGATCAGCCGAACACTCATCACCAGTTTTGAAACCAACAAAATGACAATTCGGTTGTAGACTTTCAATCACATTTCGCTTGTAGACCTTCAATACCGAAGATGAAGGGGAAAATTCGACTACCGTGATGGGGCCCCGCTGCTCACGGCGTTTTTTTTAAATTTTTTAAAATTACTATTCGCCTACTTGTATTTAGAATAAAAGTAATGCATTTAAAACACATTTAACAACAGCATTCAATTCCGATGTAAAAATGGAAGAAGTGGGGGGAAAAGTAATGTGGACTCCCTAAAAGGTACTAGCTGGATACTAACTGAATACACGTACAAAATTTCAACGCTCTAGGTTTCCTTAGAGAGTCTCTAGACGTGTTAGAAAACAAGCAAAAAAATTAAGGAAATATTGGCGTAAAAATCGTGGGGGTAAGGGTTAAAAGTTGAAACCCCCAAAAAACAGTGTCTGGCTATTAGCTTAACCTGTACACAAAATTTCAGCTCTCTAGGTTTATTTGGGGAGATTTTGACCCGAACGAAACTATTAAAAAACAAGAAAAATCATGTTTTATTAGGTATAAAAATGGTGGGGGTAGGAGTTAAACGTCGAGACCCCCAAAAGGCACCCCCTTGATACTAACTCAATCCGAATACAAAATTTCAGCCCTCTAGGTTTATTTGGGTGACCTGTGCGAGTGGTACAAACTTCGAAAACGTCGAAAATGCATGAAATTGTAGCTTAAAAATGAGGGGGGTTGGGGTAAAATATTAAAACCTCCAAAAAGCACAACCTAGGTACGAACTTTATCAACACACCAAATTTCAACCCTCTACGTTAATTCTGGGGGGCTGGGGGCCTGTTAGATCCAGCGAAAATCGTTTTTTACCCCCTCTACTCCCTTCAAATCATCCTAGGAAGCTGAATTTTGGATATGTTGTAGACAATTGACCGAAACGTTATTTAAAACCGGTTTGGAAAAGTTGTATTGCTTTTCCGCCCCCCACCACCCCCTTAAAGGTCGGGTCAGAAAAAAAATTTGCCCAAAATTTGACCCCACTTTGATAGTATGAGGTGCCTCGAAAATGAGCCCCATTTACCAAATTTCATCTCTTAACTTCCATAGGGGGGCCCTATACAAATTAAAAGGTGGCGGGAAAATATATATATATATATATATATATATATATATATATATATATATATATATCAGACATTTTTTTTCTACATATTCGTGTTCTACGGGTCCGAAAACGGATAGCGCCCCTACTCTCGTCTCTCGCAGCTCTTATCGTATAGACTGTATAAGTCTAATTTTTCGGAGAAAATTCGACTAATAATAAACGCTTTCAAGTAACGAAGGAAAGATGCGTTATTTTCATGCACTTATAATAGGTTCAAAAGATTAGAGTTGCACATTTCATAATAAAATTTTTTAGTTTATAATAGGAATATAGTCATAATCATAAGTTTGTATATAATATATTATATTATCATTAATTTGTATTAAATATTGTTATCAGTGGATAATAGAAATAATATAATTACCAGATAATAGATTAAAATTTTTTTAAATCTCTTATTATATTTAAATTTTTATTAAAAATTTCTTTTAAACTATACAATATTCAAAAGTTAATAAATAGTACAGTAACTGAAGCATTTGGCTACCAATTTTTTCGGATGGGATGGATTGGCTTCAAATTTGAACTGTAGCTAGGGAGTAGCCCAAGCAACAAAAGTTATGTAATGCCGATGTGTGCTTTCACCCTAGGGGTGGAAGGCACCCCTTCTAGGGGTTGGGAATTTTTTTATGAAAAATAACCTCACCGTTTGATAGAAGGGTAAATTCTAAGCAAAAAATATTCTATAAGAATTTTTTGTATAATCAATACTTTTTGAGATATTGGCGCCTAAATATGGTCGTTTTTAGCCCAAAAAATGCATGTTTTTGAGGGATATTTCGCAAATATCTCAAAAACTACAAGTTTTACATAAAAAATGCTTATGAGCAAAAATAAAGAAAATCAAGTAACAAAGAGATTGCATTCTTTTTTATTTTTGTCGGTAGAACACAACCTAAGTTATGACTCCTTGAAGTTAAAATCGATTTTGACGATAGCTAAAATCAAAACTTTCAATGTCATTTGGAGGAAAAATGAGAGGTTTTTCGAAAAAAACTCATATTAAACCTTTTAAAGTACTTGAATAGACCTTTATTTTGAGCTGTGCTAGAAGCCATTAGTATAAAAATTAACGGAGTTACATTCAAAGCAAAATGGTTGTCTTGATTTTTGAGAAAAAAAATTGGTATCAAAATTAATTACTTGACGGCAAACATTGAAACTGAGCGTAATCCGTCGCCAGTTTACTTTATTCATATATAAACAATGGATTCTGGGAGTTTGAACGGATTTAGAATTTTAAATTCGAAAAAATGACTGATATACTCTTGAAAAAAAAATTTAATTTTTAAAAAAGTCATAGTTTTTTTCAAAACTAACAAATTTATGAAAAAAAATTATAGATTGAAAATTGTAGGTCTTTTTTTGCTGAAAAATTTGCTTTTTTGTTTATTTTTGTACGTCCAAATTTGACTGAGTTATGATCGTTAGAAGCTCAAAACAGAACGCGAAGACTACCTTTCCTAAGCCCTTTAAACTTACAAATCTAAAAATTGAAGGACTCAAAAAAATTGTAAATCATAAGACTTATAGTGCTTAAAATTTCCTACCAAATGGTTTTTTAAGCGAATTGATGACTTAAAAATTAAAAAAGTTATAGTAAGAAAACCAATTGCATTTTTTCGGTAAAATTTTTGGAGCAGGTAAATTGCCATCATCTTTGTGTATTTTTTTAATAATTTAGTTAAAAAATTTTAAAAATAAATTCAATAGAATGAAAAAAAATATATCAACATGTAATAATGTATAATTCACATGCTATTTTTCCATTCATATAATTTTTATGCAATTTTTCCATAAAGGGTAGGATTTTTTTATAAGGGGTAGTTCTATCAGGGTTTTTAGGAGATTTAAAAATTACAATATAATCATACATTTGAAAACTTTTAAAAAGTTAAAATTCATCATATGTACACCAGTATATAATATCTCAAGCCGTTAATAATCGTTTTCTTCTTTATTTTATTATAAGGGGTGGTTTATTTTTTAACGGTTGCAGCTTTTTAATGAGTGATAAGTTTTCTAATGAAAAATAAAAGAGATATAATACATTGTGAATGCACCAAAAGGTTACTTTAGGCTGCTAAAACTTTTTTCCTATTTTTTCGGAAACAAAGGAGTAGTTTTTAAGAATTTTTTGGGTAGAAAAGTAACTGAATTTCATAAATTATATTAAAAAACTTGAAAGGAATTTTATCCAACATATTTGAACATAAATTGAATCTTTAAAATACGTAAATCTGGACTTTTCGTATTTTTGTCATACAAGGGTAGTTTTTACCCCTAATTATCAAAAAGCACACATCAAGACAATATAACTTTTGAAGTGTAGGGTCAGATGAGCTGGCATACAAATTTTCAGGAAAATCCATTCAATCCGAAAAAATTGGGAGCTTTTACATTATTTTGTCTTTCAGTGACTGTACTAAAAAATATATATGTACAAATTAAATATTTTCACTTATTTGTTTTAATACAATTTTTTACAACCCTGACTCCAATATTACGATATTAATGATAGTCATTCAAATATAGTCAAATCCTAATCGATCTACGTCATAATTGGTCAAATCCACTCTCTTTATTTTCAAATTTGTCCAAATCCCTATCTAATAGACAAAATTAGTCAAATCCAGCTTTAAATTCCTTTTTTCTCCTGTAATCTCTGTAACTGTTTATATTTTTTATAGTTCTTTATATTACTTGATGTTTAAATAAGTCCTCTTTTCGAACCCGGGTTCCGGGGTTACAACTCTGGCTGCAACTTTTCTTTCAGCCAGTAGTTCAATCATAGCTAGTGTTCAAATGTTGCTTGGCGTAATTAAAACGGACGTAAGTCGAGCAGATAATTTGGTTTTAATTAATAAAGAAAATATACGTTAATAAACATTTTTAAGTAGAATTCAGTTCATTAACCACTTCTCCTGTTTGTTATTGATAAAAAAATAAACATTTACGCTTAAATTTCGCATACCACACACAAACTAAATAAAAAAAAAAAAAAACATTCATTGAAGCGAAGAAAAAGTTATCAACATTTTATACGGGTTATAGATTGGTAGCTGGACAAAAATTACTGTTTTGTTTTAATGATACAAGTACAGATACTTACAATACATTGTTATTTTTGACCAAGGAGACATGGATGTTTTTTAAATGATCATATTATATGTATCAATCACATACATATTTATACATTATATTGTGTGGTAGCCATTATTATTGTGATCGTTATTGATAAATAATAACAAGAATGCAACCAATCAATAAAATAATTTTATAATTCAATTGCCCATTAAATTATATTTACACACCAGGATTGGTGCACTGTTTTTTTTTTCCATTACATACACTTACTCGCAAAAATATTTAAACTTTCAGAAATTACATCCACTGTTTAACTTATATTTCAAAAAATCGATTTTTACGGTTCCGCTCCTTAAAGAGAAAGCGAAACCTTTATAAGATCACTCTCGTGTTCGTCTGTTTGTCCGTTTGGAACAGAGGTTTTCCTCCAAAATTTGTAATCTAATGTCTTAATGGTTGCAAGGATTTTCCATAGTGTAATAGTAGCCGAAAAAAATTAAATAAAAAGAGGAAGTATAGGAACAGACAACATAGTTACTAATGTTTCAGTAAAATGTGGGATAATTGATGCCTTTTTCAGTTATTAGAAGCAAAGAATAAGATTTAAATATACATCACTAAAATAAAAGCATAATTTAATCTATTGGCTACTCACTGAAGTATTGGTATGGAGCTCTAATCGTGCAAACTCAGCTCGCTCTTGATTGTTTTTTCTTGCTAAAAATGACCCTTAAGGCCTTTGGAATCGTGCCCAAACAATTTTATATAAGGAAAAAAATATGTTGAGCTTACAGTTTTCAATGGGCTGATTTTAAATTTTAACTGTGACTCTTTGGATAAATTTCGGAGAGAAATGTTGAGATATTTTTTAAGTGTTAAACGATTCTAGTTTTTATTAAAAAATATTTTAATATCTTTGTCGTTTAAAAAAAAAGATTAATATACTGTGATATTTACAATAATGAATACAATGCATGAATTTATGTATCCTAAATGGTGCTTCAAAATAGTTCTAAAATAACCCAAAATATTCTTATAGAATATAATTCCAATATAAATGAAATTGCATTTGAAATTTTTGCATTTGAACTGAACTGGAGTTCAAATGATAAATTTGAATTCACTACATACATATATGTATTTTTCAACGCTGAATCCAAATCCGAGTCAAAAAAATTCCTATAGCTCTTAAATTTTTGTGTAGAGGCAAAAATATATCTTAAACAAGTGTAAAGTTATGAATAGTATAGTATCATTACAAGAAAAATATGAATGGACACTTTGCAGCCCTCACCCCTCACGCTCTTATATTATTACTAAGAGTGTATCGTTTCGATCTTAAAAGGTTGTCGAATACTTTTTGTAAATTTGGTGTAGTTTCAAACCCTTAAACGGGTACGGACAAAGCAATTGAGGACACTTATGCTCAGTGCACTGCGACCATTATGCAGTAAAAGCAAGAAAAATTTGCTCTTTTACATGTTTCTCCACTCCCGTCCAACAGAGTGTCCTTTTTACGTCTCTAGGGGGTTGCTTCTTTGGATGTAAAAGCTTGTAAGTTAGTAGCTTTTATAACGCGGATTAATGTCCGGAATGGTACAGAAGGAGTGTAGAAGGTGTACCAACCCTTTCAGAGGAATTGTATACCTCTAACAGAGCTCTTGGTAATAATATGAGGGTACAACGGTTGCAAAGTGCTCACTGATACTCCTTTCTGTAATGACACTGACATTCATAACTTTACACCTATTTAAGAGATATTTCTGGTTCTACCTTCTGCACAAATATTTAAGAGGTATACGAATTTTTTTGACTTCAGATTTAAATTTAGTGTCGAAAAATACATATAAATATCGTTGAAAAATACATACAAATACACATAACTTTTGTTCTTTTTTGTGGAACTGTGTTGGTAATTATTTAAAAGTGGAAAGTCTCCTTCTCAAATTTTGAAATTGCCAAATCAGTAGAAGATTCTTTTAATTTGTAAAATTAATTTTAAATGCTTTTCTAAATAAGTATTCGAATACTTTTGAAAGCCAGTGTAGATTGTGGATTGCAAAAATATATTACGCTATTAGGATTGAATTGCTCCACTCCATAGCTTCAACTTCACTTAAACTTATAATGAGATAAATTTTTCACAAAAACTATCAAGTTACATTTTTTAATTTTTTCGTTTGAAACAACCAATCAATCATATTTAATTGCAATCATAATTAGACAGTTACAATGTCAAATGAAAAATGCAGTTAACTTTTTGTTTATAGGTGCATATAAAGTTCTCAGTTCGATTCTATAAATCTTGATGCTAGTTTGTCAATTGAATATACTTAAATACATGAATGATCATTCATAAATTCAATTACGCTCATATATTACCTACACAAGATTATTAATGAAACGTACTTGATCTTCTTTTTGTCAATAAAGGTTTTGTTCAAAATTTATTGTGCATACATACTGGACTCATTGGACTGCATGAAAATCATTCATGCAGACAGAGATTCAGACTTCATTCAGAAATTTATTGCTTGTTATTATTTCAATTTATAATTATGTGAAAATTTCTGTTGGCGCAGTTAACTCTCTAGCTATCTGTACTAAAAGGTGTCACGGTGTCGATCGTTACGGATAACCGGATTTCGCAGATAATCAGAAACGGCTATAAGTAGATAGACTTTATAATTGTTCCTATTAATCGATATATATTAGGGTGAATGCTGGAGAGATGCCGCACATTTTGAAAACAATCGATAAATTTTAAAGTATGCATTTAATTGATCTGAAATTTGGTACACAACAAATGTAAACATTGTTCTTTAAAATTATTTATAAATAATTTAAAATTTTGAGTCATAAAGGATTCATAATTAACATTTTTGTAGAGCCTGCAAAGCGGCGTCTCTCCCACACCTATGGGAGAGGTGCCGCATCAAAAAAAGTGAAACCCCGCATAGTTCATATTAAAAATTTTACATTTTACACACATCTCCATACATGATGCATGGCATATGTAACCATTTTTGGCACTTTATACATCTTAACCAGTCAACTTTTTTTCTTTTTTTTGTTTCTGAGTACTTTTGAAAACATTCAATACACAGGCAATCATCATTATTTTCGTTATCTTCACTAATATGAGAGCTCTTCCTGATCCGTTAATGGATCTTTTATATTTACGTGGCATAATTTACAGCCCAAAAAAAATTGCATAATTAAGGTATATAAGTCTATGTTTTTAATATGTAATATGATGCGGCATCTATACCAACTTTAAATGCGACATCTCTCCTTTTTGTTGGGATAAATGCCGCATGTTGCTTTGGCAAGCATAGTGCGGAATTCTAACCTAAAGTTTTATACAGTACTTTTAAAACATACCTAAATTAATAACAAAACTTATTTTCATTAAAACAATGAAATATACATTCTTAAATTCTAATGAATTAAAATATACTTGATAAAATATTATGTTAAAAAACTTACTTTTCAATAATAAAAAGTTGGATAATTACTAAGCTGATGCACTAATCATAAATGTTACCATATACAGCTTAAATAAATAACTTATTTTAAACATATAATCCATTAATAACGCTATCTATCAGTCAACGGACGAACTATGGCTACTACGGCGTCTTTCCCGACGCAGCATCTCTCCTGCACTTACCCTATTATATACACAGATTCAATACAACGTTATTGTTAACGATAGGAAGATACCCCTGACTCAATACTCGGGTGTGTGCGGTGTAGTATTATGTTTTTGCAGGCGCATTCTGATTATTTATCATAGTTTAGAAAAATCGAAACCTATTTTTTAAATAGACCAGCTTTCACGGCTTTAGTGTATATTTTTTTATTATTCTGCTGAAAACCAGTGCAGGAACGTCGTTCTGTCGCGTTCCTCCTCCACTACGGCACTGCCTAGCGGGGCCAGTGGAGTTGTAGAACATATTTCAGTTAGTTCCATAGTGGAGCCAACGGAGTGCAAAGAGTTAAGGGTTTTCATTTGTGTCAATTGACGGGAATATTCGTAGTTGCGCGACTGCCATTCTGGCTATAAAATGAGGAGATAGAAGCGGTATTCAGTTTGGGGTTAAACAGAATACAAATATTTATCTATTTAATCTTAGATTACTCAATTTTGACTTGACGCTTGGCAGCAACCATGGATGTTAATACAGCAGCTTTTATTTTAATGAAGATTTCTTGTTTAAAACAATTATCGACCGACATATTGTCGTATAATTCAAGGTTTAATTTGAATTTTTCAATGCAAATGTATTCACCATTGAAACCACTATTTCATAAAAATAGGTACGGGTGATCTAATCGGAATTCCATGGATGAGTGGCCGCCGAGGTTAATATTTTTAAAAATTTTTCAGTTCTATAACCTACAATCGGTTAAATGCAATCCATATACATATTACATATATGATTTTATGATAGGTATCAGAAAGTTTGTAAATATAAGTATACAAATTTTTCAGTGAAGATTTACCAACTTACAAATAACACTAACACCAAGGTGTTAATTATAAAAATAAATCACTCAAAAAAGAAAAAAAAATTATTAGTATAAATAAACAGCGGAACCCTTAATGTTTGTCCGGTCTCGTGTCTAAATAATAGTAATTTTTATCTTCGGTTATTTTATACATGACTTGTATTGAATGCGTTCGACACAAACAAAAACTTTTAAAACGAACCAATGCAAACACATTTCGTTTAAAACACAGGCATTTAACACCTCACACCTCTAATCAGTGCCAACTCCATCGTAAAATATTAGCTAGGCTATACCACCATTAAAGTAGGTATAGACTTCATAGTACGTATACGTTTTTATTGTCTGCATATGTAGATACATTGGCGTGCGTTAGATGATGTAATTTTAAATACAAATTAACAGGCCTTAATGTCTAAAGTTTTAGTTGTGGGAACATATACCTACTCAGGGTCGGCGAAAAAATACATTTGGTAAGCAAGAAGAAACCTCGTTTTTCATAAAAGTGACACTGATAAGCCAAAAAGAAAAAACGTCGTAACTCCTTAAAATGACACTAACAAACCAAAAAAGAAGCTAACTAAAAACACTAATCCAAAAAATCCCTAGTAGGTGAAACGCCGTTCAAAGGTGCGGGAACGCTATTCGAAGGTGTGAGAGCGCCGTTCGAGGTGGTGGAACACCGTTCGACTGCGTTCCCGCCGAAATTAAGCCGTGCAAATAAATATGAATAAAGAAAAGGTTTACATTTCATTAAACTACTTATCCTTTTACATAAAATACAATTCGTGTCACCGAAATTAACCTTGTTGATATTTTATCCATCCTTTTTACTATTAGTTCCTGTGGGGTTTTGCAAACAAACCTATACATATAATAAAACTGTAACGAGACCGTTTCTGTGCATTAAATATTTTTTGAAAATTGTACTGGTACTGTAAATAGTTATCGATGTAAGTATCAAAACAGTGATTTTTAAAATTTTTGTCTGTCTGTCTGTCTGCTCACGCATCACGCAAAAATTACTGGACGGATTTGACTGAAATTTGGTGTGATGATAACTTATTACCTGAATCAACATCTAAGATACTTTTTTACTCCGGGAAAATGTCTCATTCCCACGGGAAAATAGAAAAACCATTTTGAGCATGTGCACATATTGCGCAAAAACTCTTGAACGGTAGATTGGTAGATGAAATTTGATGTGGTGATAACTTATTACCTGGGTTAACATCAAAAATACTTTTTGCTCCGGGAAAATGTCTCATTCACACGGAAAATTAGAAAAACCATTTTTAAAATATGCGCACATCACGTCAAGAACTATTGAACGGACTTTGATGAAATTTGGTGTGGTGATAACTATTATTACCTGAATTAACCTCTAAGATACTTTTTGTTCCGTGAAAAGCGTCATTCCCATGGGAAAATAGAAAAACCATTTTGAGAATGTGCACACATTACGCAAAAACGATTGAACGGATTTTTATGAAATTTGGTGTAACAATAACTTACTACCTGCGTCAACACTGAGGATACTTTTTATTACGGAAAAATGTTTCCTTCCCTCGGGAAAATACAAAAACCATTTTGAGCATGTGCATGCATTACGCAGAACTATTGTTCTATGCAGATGCTTTATTATTATTATACTTATATATTTCTCACTTATTTTATGCGAACGACGTCGCGGGCACAGCTAGTTACAACATATATTTGTCTCTGGCCAAATCTATCTTAAATAAAAACAATTTCCCCCACAACCTGGTAAACAAACTAGTAAGAGACACCACACATTTATTTTACCAGTCGTCTCACACTGACAAGACCATCACCAAAAAGACATACATTAAAATTACATATATAAACAGTCAAGTACCATCACTCTCCCGTTTCCTTAAATCTCACAACCACAATACTACCTACCGCTATCCCAATTCCATAAAACGTATGCTCCATTCAAAATTAAAACCACCAACACCTACCAACATGAAAAATAATGTGGTCTACAAAGCAGAATGTCAATTTTGTCCAAGTATGTACGTAAGACAAACTTCAGGACTACTAGAAGAATGTTTAAAACAACACCAGTGACACCAGACATCAGAAGAGAAGAAAAAACTGGCTTGTTCCAACACTCCATCTCTATGGACCATCGTTTTGATTTTGCCAATGCGAGCATACTGCAAAAAGAAGAACATAATAAAAGACGATGCAATATCGAAAATTTGTGGATTACTACCGAAATAAAAAATATAAACAATCAAAATGACAGTTCGTATATCCACAACTATGAATTCATCTGTTTTACAGCGCGGAAACTACTAAAATAAACCAAAATAAACAATGTATTACTCGCATAAGCAAAAATCCGGGGTCCTTTGTTCTAGCTTATCAACGCTCATTGTGTCAACACTCATTTTATTAAATACATTAAAAAATGTTCCTCGTATTTATATTTTAATATTTAAATTTTGTAAATTTTATAATTTTTAACAATTTAACTTTTGTTTTTTACACTCATGACCTTATAGTTTTTATTTCTAATTTTTTATCAATTTGATTTCATGTGTAATCTTTTGTGTTTAATTATGACAATCCTGAACACATGTAAGAACTAAATTTAGCATATATTCATTTGTAATTTTCTTATAATTTATTTTAGGTAGTTTTTTTTTGTTTTTTTGTTTTTTTTTTTAAGGGATAATCCTTGCCTGATGATGAAAATTCAATGTTTTCGAAACGTCACAAATAAATACTTATTTTATATCGTTAACTGTTGGTGATTTTTCTCTGAATTTTTATCCTGCAAATATACAGTGTCTTTCATAAAGTTCGCACCATATGGGAAACTTTTTTACTATTGATATTTTGACAAGGAGAGTGCACAGCCTTGGGGTCGGCGATTTGGCTGAAATTTTTTTTGGTGATAGAGTACACTTAATATGTTAATATATTAAAATAATAGCGCGCACTATTCAGAAAAACTTGTAAAAAAAATAATTAAAAAATTTCAATGCAGCTGGTGTAGTTAATATACTTGAAAACGAATGTTGTACATAACGGTCCTGTTGGTCTACTGCAGTTGGCGTTAGACTGGTAACAGAATGTTTATGCGTTCGCAACCGACTCTGTTCAACGAAACTTTTTTTGTGTTTATTTTTTTTTTTTTTATATATTAAATGTCTTTATTTATAAAACATTTTATTTAAAATATGTATTTGTAACAAATCTTTAAATAGGTAAATCTGTAAATAGGTAGGATAAAATAAAATTAAATATAAGACTTTTAACGTAACATTTATTTAATTGTAAATTATATTATTATACTCTACACACAAGACCCAGAGTGATAGTTGCTATAAAAACATACAAAACAATAATTTTTATTACAATTTACACAACATATGAATGCATGTCTTTTACAATTACAGGGTGACTGTAAGACATCTAGTGAAAAACATACTTGATTCACGTTCATGAAAATGTTCCTTTCATGAAATAATTTTGACGCATATCAGACAAAATTATTGTTTTGTATGTTTTTGACCATCACTCTGGGTCTTGTGTGTAAAGTATAATAATAAGTTACAATTAAATAAATGTTACTTTAAAAGTTTTATAATTAATTTTATTTTATCCTACCTATTTACAGATTTATCTGTTTAAAAATTTGTTACAAATACATATTTTAAATAAGATGTTTTATAAATAAAGAAGACATTTATTAATTAAAAAAAAAAAATTAACACAAAAAGTTTTGTTCAACAGAGTCGGTTGGGAACACATGACCATTGTGTTACCAGTCTAACGCCAATTGCACTAGACCAATAGGACTGTTATGTACAATATTCCTTTTCAAGTATATTAACTACACCAGCTGCGTTGAAATTTTTCTGAGTAGTGCGCGCTATTATTTTAATATATTAACATATTAAGTGTACTCTATCACCAAAAAAAATTTCAGCCAAATCGCCGACCCCAAGGCTGTGCACTCTCCTTGTGAGAAATATTTTAGTGGGGTTAGTTGGTGTATCGGTTGGAATGAAAAAGTAGCTAAACAGGTTTCACCCCCCTTCTTGTTATTTGGCGGGAAACCTTAAATTTCAAATTTGTTAATTACGAAAAATGGTAATAATTCAAAGTTATTGGTCACTTTCACATGAAATTTTGGCAACGTATCAAAATTGGGTCTAGTAAACATATTCGAACTGTTAAATACTATAATCTACAAAAATAATGCCCAAAAATCCGCTTTTCCAAAATGCGATTTTAAGTCGTCCTAACTTCAAAATAATTTTACAATTTCTAGCAAAATAAAAATTATACCATTCTTTGACATCTATTTATTCATAAAATCACATTTATTATCAAAATATTGTCATAGACACTGGTCTTTAAATAGAAAAATTTAGTTTTGTACTAAAAAAACACGTCTCTGTAACATTGGAGTTTTAATAAGCATGAACAATTACTATTATTGTATTTTCTTTGTAGTTAGTAGCAAAGATACTTATTTTGCTAATTTCACAAAAAAAATTTCCTAAGAATAATCCAAATAAATGATATTCCAGTCCTTTAAAATTACTAGAATTTTTGGCAATATTTGATATTTTATTAATAAATTTTACTATCAATAAAGCCATGATACACAAAAATCACGGCAATATTGATAATATTAATAATAAATAACTAGTAAAATATTAAGAAAATTTCTAGCAGTTTTAAAAGACTGAGGTCATTTATTTGAATTATTTTTAAAAGATTTTTATATGGAATTAGCGTACTGCATATCTTTACTGCAAATTACAAAGAAAATAAAGTGATGATAATTGATCATGCTTATTAGAACTCCAATGTTACAGAGACGTGTTTTTTTATGACAAAATTAAATTTTTTTATTGAAAGACCAATATCTGAGGCAATATTTTGATAATAACTGTGATTTTATAAGTAAGCAGACTTCGAAGTTTGGTATAATTTTTATTTTGTTGGAATTAATAAAACAGTTTTAAATTTAGGGTTACTTAAAGTCAAATTTTGGAAAAGCAAATTTTTGGGCTTCATTTTTCCATACTATGATATTTAGTTAACAGGATATGTTAACTAGACTTAATTTTGATATGATACCAAAATTTCATGACGAAGTGATCAGTACTTTTCAAATTGTTTCCGTTTTTCATAATTCTCAGTTTTGAAATTTTTGGTTTCCCGCCAAATAGCAAGAAGGGAGTAAGATGTGTTTAGTTACTTTTTCATTCCAAATGATGCACCAACTTGCCCCACTAAAATATTTTTCAAAAAATCAATAGTAAAAAACTTTCCCATAATATGGTGCGAACTTTATGAAAGAAACTGTATATTTAAGAAATTTTTGAAATTATAGAGCCTAATATTTAAAACTTACCAAAAGAATCGAGAAACTGATTTAGAACTTAATTTCCCAAAATTCCATGACGTATTTATATTTTGAACTAAAAACATGGTAAAGTTATATAAATAGATATTCCCATCATACTGGTGTAATTTTCTTCACTTTTTTTGTAGCTTAACATAATTTGTTTTAATAAATTTATATTACAAAATTAAATGAGCTTTGACCGTACAATTTTAACCGGTGTCAAACATTTAACTAGTTTTTGAAAAAAAAAAATGATAGCAGACAGCATAGCAAACATAAAACGTTCTATATGAACTTGACCAACTCCTAACAGGAATAAAATTAATGAACTAGTTAGTGTTCATTAACTAGACTCCCGGTCTGGCACCAATTTTTGCGTAAATTGCTTTTGCTTTGCAATTACTTTGTTATCTAGACAGTTTAATCTTCAATTTAAAAAAAAAATGTATATGATATTCGGTGCTACGGACCATTCTAAAATTACTCGTATGACCTAGAGGGTCGGTTTAACACTAACCAGAATGGGGTGAAACTGAAAATGATTTTCTGAATGTATAAATATTTTTCTACCAAAATTTTACCTTTCATTTGGATAGTATGTCATGGATCCGCATGTCTAACAATAAGTAACATTATTAGATAATTAGGTAATTAGTTAGATTTCTACCAGGATCTGGCCAAAATCATAAAGAACCTTTTCTATTCGTAATGCTGACTACTTCCATTTTTTTTTCAAAATTACTTAGATGTTCAATACCAGTCAAAATTTTACGGCCAGCGTTTGGACTCAGACCCGACAAGGGGAGCAGTTGGGTTTCCACCCTCGGGGCCCGTAGCTGCTCTCGTAAGGGGCCCGGAAAAAACTGATGGGAACTTCTTTTTTGCTCGTCCCTTATGTTTTGGGATTTTTTTTTTTTTTAAATGAGATTTATTCCTGCAATTCGCCATTTTTTTTCACAAGTAAACAAGAATATATTTCACATATAAGGTTACAGTAACGTTATCTTTTATGTGTCAGATTTGAATTACCAATAAATAGGCTTATTGAGCACAAAATGGATACTTGCTTTATTATCTGTCAAAAGGAGTGTACGACTCTTATTTACGAAATGATAAGTTCTTATAGTAAAATTTTTTTAACGAACTGTTAACAATCTGATTTTTTATTTTAAATTACGTTCAAAATTTGAACGACTCTTACCTCTCAATTTTGTCGAACATTCAGTAATTTTGCAGAAAACCTTGCAGAAAATGCGGATCTTCATATTGTTTTGGCAAGTAATAAGATACAAACATCTCATAGGTACTTACATATTGTTTGTACATCAACTATTAAAAAGAACAATTGTTTATAACCTATCTCTCTTATTTTACAAAAGTTACATAGACAAAGATATAATCTTACTAAGGCGGCGTTATATCGAATGCCTTCCGTTTTCGGACAAATAATATTAGAAATATATTGGATGTTGCGTTTCTACAACATGAAAATAGATGGCTCGCCTTATCAGCTGTTTTCTTTCTTACTTTACTTGTTGATGGCACTGGGTTACTTTTAATTTTGTAAATTAGTACGTCCATTTCCAAAGATTTGTAAGCTGGCTCACATGGCATTTTGCCCTGCGTATGCTAAAACTGATTGAATATACACGTCATATTTCTTACTGCATTATAAAGCATAATATGTATTCAGTGGACTATAAATATTAAGCCAAATGTATTTTTTGATAAACATGGCAAATAATTAAATCAATCCAAATTTTATTGATTACATATAGTTAACCATTTTTTAACGCCATTGTTAGCTATTTTCTCTTCTTTTTTTTTAGATATAGAGATATACCTACAATACGTAAACGTATTTTAAATGAGACAGTCTGTACATTCACCGCTCGCTTTTTTATTCAATTTTTTTTAGTAACATAAACGGCTGAAACCAATTGAATAATGATATGTTAAAGATCAGAAAACAATACTGGCTACG
This sequence comes from Brachynemurus nebulosus, assembly GCA_035578155.1. Lineage (NCBI taxonomy): Eukaryota > Metazoa > Arthropoda > Insecta > Neuroptera > Myrmeleontidae > Brachynemurus > Brachynemurus nebulosus. The sequence goes on from JAPWDM010000001.1 coordinate 147,442,202, forward strand.
AACACACTTGTGGTTACATATAACTAGCTATGTGATGATAGTAAGCATAAGTTTTATGGGATATTCTGATGTTCTTGTTATAATTTGTTGAGTTGATTTGTTTTGTTTGCTGACGACCGAATACCTATTAATCAACTTTAAATTATTGCTTTCATTTATGGAACGTTGCAAGCGCCCGGTTCGATAGAGAGATACTCTCACTACTGCTGATAACCAGATTATTATCTACAGATATATTTTTATTATTTCGTATAGAAAAAAAATTAAAAATTCTGAATATGTGATGATGCCATATTATGATAATAATTCTCACTATTTTAAATAATTTTCTATCACGCTAATAATAGTATACGGTTCCTTTAGAACTAATTCAAAAAAAAAAAAAAAAAAAAAAAATTATAAATTGACTATGGGTTATGGGTACAACAAATGTGTGAAGGAAAACATAATTTAAATTTTATTTGAAGATGTGATTTAATCGGTGTTAAAACGATTAAATTCACTTGGAATTCCAAGAAATCTTAAGTTAAGTAAAAACAATTTATTCTGAACACAAAATTAAACTTATTAAAAAGATTAAAAAAAAAAAGAAACTGATGAATACTGATCGGTAGCTCTATTAAGTAGTTGTGAAAACAGTTTAAACTGCAAAATTATTTTGTAAAAAGAAGATGCAACTCATCAAAATTTCTGTAAGGTGCACATGATTTTTATATGCAACTGTATAAAACAAGACAATACATACTTTAAGACTTTGCATTAGCAAATACGAGAGGTCAAGAGATCAAACATTTAATCGAAGATAGACTCTTCATCAGATCTGAAGTAGAAAATTTATACCTCTGGAATCGCGACCAAATCCAAAATTTTTTCTGATACCAGCTAAGATCCGGATCAATACAATCATATAAGGACCGAACTATACTACTACAAACAATTAAGGGAGCAAAAAAAAATTGTTAATTTTTTAGTGATTTTTGAAGGACTGTATTCACGTGAAAAATGGTCGTATCGAGATGTTTAAAAAAGTATTTTGAAGCTTCAAGATTCTAGTTTTCAGATCTTTTGTCCAAAAATTTTTAGGAGTGACAGTTGTCGAGCAATTATAAGGAATAACACAAAAAAAGTTTTTGCAAATGTAACGCTTGTAATGTAATGTAACGCTTTTGCATATGCGATCTTGATCAACCCCGTGTATCAGTCCTTATCAAGTTATACCTGTTCCGACTCTGATCAGGCTACCTGATCGGGCTCGGAACTTCTCAGGTAGCCTATGTCCTGGGATTAGACCCCTACTAGGAAATCTCATTTTGGTCAGAATAAGTACTTACTAATTTTTGTAACACTTACTCTATACATATGATATGTATGGGAGAGGTGTGTCAGTGGTAACAGTGGGTCAATTGTAACTTTGAAATTTGCGAGACATCTATGAATCCTATTGAGGAGTATTGCGTATCATAAGGTGGCTCCTGAAGTTGTGCTTTACTGACAAAACTTTCAGTTAATACCATGTGACGGTTTTCTCTCAGCAATGCCAAATGTGTTTATATAAGCTAATTGTAAATTTTGAGTTGGTTGACAATTTTTTGATTTTTATAGTAAATACTTCATCACTTGGAAGTAAAATGATTTTATTGGAAACACAAGCAAACAAATAATATTAACAAATAGATAATTTCGCTTTTTTAATCATAGTTAAAATTTTACGAATTTTTTTATAAAATTAAACAGCACTGCAACAATTGTAACAAATTCAGTAGTGTCAATTGTAACATGTTACAACTGATATTCCAGTAGTTTTATAGATCCACAATTTTTCTTTTTAGTATTTTAAATTTAAGGAACTGAGTACATAGAGTCGTGAGTGAGTATAGGCTTTTAAATAAAGTTTAAAAACTACGGTTTTTCAGAATTCTAATTTTTGAGGATTAATTTTAAATTTTATGGCTAATAAAATCTTTTTTCGTTTACATTATTATTTTTTTAAATAATGAAAAAGAAAAGAAAAATACCTTCCATTAATGGTTACACTTTGGCAAAATCCGTTTGTTTTTTATATCGATTTTCAGTTACTGTTATCTATCAGTCCTTAATCTAATTCAAGCTATTTTACAAATAAAAAAAAATGCTATATAAAACAAAACTAGGATAGGAACCGTATTCGATAAGGTATACCTGAATGTCGTTAGAAAGGTAATAGAAGGAAAAATAATCAGGCCTGTTGCCAGAGACTGTAGTATTTGCCACCTTACTCACTCAATATATAAGGAAGAATTTTGGAAACCAAATTAATTATAATAACTAACATGTAAATTCCACTAAATAATGAGTGTTACAATTGAACCTAAACCTTGTAACAATTGGTCCTCTGACGGTGACGATTGTAACATTACACTTTCGTCCACATAAATGCAGTTATTTCAGTTATGAACCAACATATAATATTTTTGTGCGGCTCATTCAAAACCTGAAAGATGTCCGTATCTTGTGCCAAAAATTTAATTTCCTGTGATTAATAAATACAAAGTTACTAGCCTGTATATTTTTTTTGTTACTACTGACACACCTCTCCCCTACTATTTATGGTAGGTACATCAAATTAGTAATAAGACATTAGATAATAATGCAAATGAGATCAGTACCGGAGCAGGCAAACTTCAGTTAGGCGAATAAATTTTTGACGAAATAAAATCAGGATCAGATGAATCCTACCGTAATAAGGCAGACGGGATCAAAACCAGATCAGGCAAGTGGAGTTATCCTTAATAGAAATTTGGTAATCTAGTCCTGATCTGGACCTTATACGAATTACCTCGATGGAGGTATATCAAGCTTTTTGAAAGTGTTTCTTCTTAATCATGTTTAGTGATGAGTAAAATTAGTCTTGGTCTTGCAGTCTTGGGCTTGATCTTGCAAAAAATGCAAGACTAAGACCAAGACCAAGACTATGTATACCAAGAGCAAGACCAAGACTAAGACTATAAGTATGTTTGCAAGACCAATACCAAGACTCAACTGAGCAAGACCAAGACAAAAGCAAGAGAAAAGCAAGACTCTTGCTAAACTATTTAAATAGTTTGAAAGTATAATTAATACTGCAAAGAAAGAAAATCCTAATTTTAGAAGAAAAAAATTCGCTTATAAAAAATGCAAGAAAGTGCAAGATTTTTTAGCAATACCAAGACCAAGACTGCAGTTTGCAAGACCAAGACCAAGATCAAGACTCAAAGTGTTCTAGCAAGACCAAGACCAGGATTCTTAATGCAAGAACAAGACCAAGGCCAAGACTGCCAAGTCTTGGTCTTGGTCTTGCATTTGCTCATCACTAATCATGCTGGTGTCCAGTGTATATTATACTTGATACTCTATATCAGTGGATACATGCGCATAATTCAGTCAGTAGTCAGAAATTTGGTGTATATTGTGCCAGTGGTGTGTAATGGTGCTCGTACCTTATACATTAATGAAAAAAAATAACAATTTCATCTTTGCTATGCTTTGCTTAAATTGATAACGGCAAAGTTATATGCATATGCATACATGATTGAAAACCAAATTTTTTTTTTGATATACTCTACCTGCAGATACTTGATGTACAATGATTGATGTAATTAAATAAATTTTTTTGTGAACAAATAATTAATTAATTAAAAAATCAACTCGAGATGAGATATACCGTATTATCAATTAATACGTCAATTTAAATTAAGGTTGATAATAACGATCGCGCTTGGCTATCGCCCCCAATGGCTATAACTATGACCTGTTCTCCATACACTTACAAAAAAAAACCGCCTTCAGTTATTATATATATACTTATTACCCATATTAATATTGGCAGCAGCGGCTAACAGTCGTACCAACAATATAGGTACATACTTCACACAATTCAGTTCTCTTGTTCACCGTGGTAATTACAATTATTATTATGATTTGATACATTAATCAAAATATGATTCATAATGTTACTATTATAAGAAGTAAGTAATATAGTAGGCACCTATGCAGTATATCATACCTATATAGCAATACATTACTCAATTTTTAGGCTACTCAGAGGCCATAACCTCTGAGTAAGCCTTATCGTTTCTCAAAAATACTATTCTAATGTGTGACCAACTTGCATTTCTGTTTGCTGAACTCAGCTCCCCAACTTTTTGGAGTAAAGGGGATATTTTTCTTAATTACAAAAATAAAAAATTTAAGACATTAATTTTGGACCTAACTGCTAATTGTTTAATAATCGAACGTATAGAATTAGAAATTAATTAGATTTTTTTCTTAATTGCTAAATTTTTTTTTAATCTTTCTTGTTAGCAGTAAGGTATAAATAAAAAAAATATAATTGACGCCTATACTATTAGGTACATGATTATTACTGTGTCGTTTATGGATATTTAAATGATTTTAATATTACCTACATATTAAATTACCTAAATGATTTTAATATTACCTACATATTAACAGTAAATTACTATCAAAAAAATGCAAACTTTAACAATATTTTTTAAATTCATTCAAATTCAATTTAATTGCTATTTAAATATATTAGTTTTTGACATTTGACGTTTTGAATTTTACTCAAAATATACATACGTAATTTACACATGCTACCTATATATATAGTGAGTATACTCTATTTTGAAAGTGTCACACCATAGAACACTAGAAGCCAACTAACATAAAAAAAGTGAAATTCGCTTGGAGTCATTTGTAAGCCAGTCACAGCTTAAGACATTAGTCCGTCAGTAGTCGTCGTCGAGTCAACACACCATTATATTAACAATATACCCATTGTTAGTTGAGCACGTTGAACAGCTCTCTCTGGTAATACGTGTGATGTGATTGTATGTGTGTATACACATACTACTACAAAAAACCAAACTAATACACTGCAAACAGTGTGTATGTACACAAACAGACTACGTCACAAACTCATTACAAGTGGAACAGAGGTAAAGCCAATCTAGTTTGTCCCCTTGTATCACACAGTATATAATACATGATAGGTACCTACAACATATGTACATAAAGCTACGGATACACGAGACATCTAAATTAGCATTATTGTGTGCAATGTTTACACTATAGAACACTAGAAGCAAACTAATATCAAAAAAGTTTAGTTCGCTTGGAGTCATTTGTTGGTCTGTCACAGCTTAAGGCATTTAGTCAGTCGGTGTCGGTCATCGAATCCACTACGATTGTTATGTATTGTAAGACCATTGTTACTTGACCTGCACGTTGCTCTGTCCGATAATACGTGTTTTGTAATTGTGTGTGTAAATACTCACACAGAAGCAAACATCAAGCCTAAACCACTACAAACAGTTTGTACTTACACAGCATAGTGATGCGAAGTGGAGGAGATTTTACGTCACCTTTCTGCTACAGTCGGAATACTAACTATCATATAGTAGTTTGGCCCGTTGGTTTACACGTTCAAGTAAAGCGGGTTCTACACGATGCTACGAACGTTCCTTCCAACATTCGATCGAACGTTTGAGGCAGTTAAGTTCGATAGTTGGTGCGACGAATGTATCTGCTACACGGTGAATCGAATGTTTGATCCAATACGAATGATGATGTGTTGGTACTCAGTGGACGATGTTATCTGTCTGATGTTATCTCTAATGTTATACACTGATGTTGTCTCTCTTCACATGAACGAGCGTGCAGCTGCTGAGTCGAACCAACCAACGAACCAACATTGACCTTCAAATGTTCGAAGCACCCCTTTGACTCGGTGCAAAAATACCGACATCGAACGGGACACGACCAAATGCGAACGTTTGACGCTCGACATTGGACACTCGTAGGTTCGAACAACGGCTACACGATGCTATGAACCATCCAACGTCGAATGTTGGAAGGTGTTCGTAGCATCGTGTAGCAGCGGCTTAAATTTGCAGTCTAGATCAGGCTAGAACAGTTGTATACACTCGAGTTGCTAGACTTCTCTAGCAAATATTTGAGGTTGTTTACACAGTAGTGTCACACACGGCGAATAGAATAGTGTCAGACATTTCACACAACACCTGATTTAGATTATAATTTAACATTTCTAAATCGTATTTTGTATTGCCATATTCTATTTTGAATTGAAAACTAATATTTTTATAAATGTTGCTGCAAGACGGCAGTTTCGTACTGAAAATAATTTATTTCATTTTTTGCTATAGTGTAAATCCAACTTGTAAAATTTTATTGCGTTTACTTTTTTCTTAGAGTTGTAATATAATATTATCTCTGTATTATCTTTTGGATGCGTCTCACAATTTAGGATTACCTTGTTGGTAGTATCTTAAATCAACTTTTCTGTCCTTTTGTAAAAAAAAAAACTTCTACACCAAAAGCGTGTCGTGTGTCCGTACCTTTATAATCTTTTTAAAATAAATTATTTTTTTTTTTGTCAGAAGATTCTTATAACATAACCTATTTGTATGACTTAACGTTTATGTAAAAAAAAACAATATGTTTTCATCCAAATCATTTTAATATTTGCGACGATTTGAATTTTTACACAAAATTTCGAATGCGAAAGGAATTTTTATTTTGGAAAAAATTCGCCCACGAATACAACACAAAACGAACTGGTATGCTGTTTTTTAAATAATAAGTATTTCAACTAAGCAGTAATGTATCTTTTTTTTAGGAATAGTACATTATCTTCAGAAATAATGTTTTTTTTAAGGAGAAGTTTTCAAAGCTACTACTAGCAAAGTAGTGAAATTAGTGTCACACAAAATTGCTTTGTTGCGTGAAGAATTCATTAAATTTCCAACAACTGACGTCGAAAAGGCGCAAGTTAAAGAAAATTTTTATAACATTACGCGGTTTCCGAGAGTGTTTGCTGCTTTACATACATACACGGTTACATATACAGGCTGGAAACAGATTTATCGAACGTGGGGCAAGTATGGTGAGAAATTTTTCTCAGGATCAATGTGATCTCTGACACTTTTTGATCAATAATATTTCATTTTTAAATCGCGTTACCATGGATCTGCAATATTTTTGTGTTTGTCAGATTAAATACCCCTGTCGCAGCATCTGCATAACATAGCGAATTTCCAAATTTTAGGGACTGGCGGATCTCATCTAAGAACTGTACCTATTTAAAATAGTTTAGCTTTCTAAGAGTAAAAGATTTTTTAAAATCGGCTGGGTAATTAGTTTTGATATTTTTGGGACCCAAGAACCCGAACGGACTTTGTGCAGCATAGTTGTATCCATCTAAAATAATTTAGTTCTCTAACAGTGAAAAAATTTTCAAAATCGGTCGGTTAGTTTATTTTTTACAATAATGGGAACAGTAAACCCTGGCGGAAATCATACAACATAACCTTTATTCATCTAAAATAATTTTAGTAAAAAGTTTATCCTAACAGTAAAAAACGGGTCCTAGGGATCTCATATAACTTATGGTAGTCCGTAAGGTTCTTGTGGACATCATTTAATTACTTAATGAATTCAAATACTTTAACTTACTAACGGTGAAAAAATTTTCAAAATTTTCGACATTCGCTAAAAAAATCATTGAAAAATATTTGATATGTTTCGATCAATTAATGGTCAACATCAGCAAATAAAAGTTACTCAAATCGAAGAAAAGAATGAGTTATTTGTCCGTAGAAATTAAAATACAAATTCTGAAAACGAGCAAAGAAATATTGAAAAAACTAGATCGGCAAAACATTCTGACAAATAACACTACCCAACTAATACTTGCCAATTTGAATGAAACTTAACATACTTATTAAACAGCGAAAAATATTAAATACGTGTTTTTTTATTTCGGCTAAATACGCTTTTTAGGGGTAGAAAACACCATTCAACCTCTGTAGATGAAAACAGTTATAGCTAGATATTTTTGAAACGACATATTTTCTGAAAAAAGGGCTGAGTACCAAATTTGTAGAATTTGAAGCGATGCACTTGATAGTGACCCTGAAATCGATTTTCAAGGTCAGTTGAAAATGATTAGCCATTGCCGAAGTTTGACCATATCCTGTACCTATAAGCAGTAATTTCATGTATTGACTCAATCTATCTTCAAAGTTGATTTATAGAAAAAATTAGAAGAAAACATTTTTGTAAGTAATTTTAGAAGTAAAGTTAAGAAAAGATTTAATATCACTCTAATTGTAAGTTAAACATTAACTTTATGTTATATTATAAATTTTCAAAATTTTTTAAAATTTTTATTGCTACTCTATAGTTATCATATTAGGAATTCAATTGAACATATGATTAACTATTATTTTTCCGATTGCGATTGAGCAAGTATTTTTCAAAATTACTTCTTGATCACTTATTTTCTATCTTGCATGTGAAATTCGTTCGAATATACTTTGAACCATTTAGGGGTGAAAAGTAAGCTACTCCTTTTGAAAAATATTAAATGATTTTCAAATGACTTTGGAAATTGACCTCAAGGTCAACTTCAAAGTCATCATCAAGTGCATCACTTTGAATTCTATAACTTTGGTCCTAAGCACTTTTTTCAGAAAATATATCGTACCATAATCCACTTCTATGTTGATTCCTGGTCTCTTTTCCTGCGTTTCTAATATTTATGTCAATAAAAAATGTGCTACCGTAGACAAGGATGAATAGGTACGCATTCAGACTTCACACCGTATTTTTTTGTATTTATTTTATGAGTACCTAATCTTTAATATATTAAAAATTTACGCGAAGATGGTCACTTTATCAGCAGTATCCAAAAAAATTTAAAAATATTGGTGGTTTTTGAAAAATTAACAAAAATCGTATAATTTCTTCTCTATGAAAAATTGGGATCAAAAGAGACGAGAAAAGAGTAAATGGGGACAACCCGTAGGGTCGACCAAAATAACGGACCCGATTTTTTTCATCTGACACAGTCGCCATTTAAGAAGTGAAATTACCCCTCAAAATTAGGGTAAAATTTCAATTTTGCTAGATTACTTGAAAACTGCGGCAGATAAAGAAAAATTTTAAATTGACACAACACTTCATTTTTAGAGAGCTTTCTACTGATATATACAAAGCCAGAGTCGGACCTACTAGAGGGGCTATTTTGGTAAATTTGGGGGTAAAAAAAGTTGTATAAGCGTTTTTCCTAACATCTAAAACAAAAACAAGAGCCTTATCACCATTTTTTCTAAGCATTAAAAGCTGGTTTATATTCGGTTTCTATTGAAAACTCAATTAGACTGCATGTTAAAAGTGAGCAAAAATTAAACCTGCAATAACTTTTAAACGCTGTAGTGAATCTAATTTAAATTTTCACAGTCGATTAAATTTAGAAAAACCATTATTCGCACAAATTTTCATAAGACTGTCACCATTTTTAAGTACCTCCATAATATCCTTAACTTGTAGCTATGGTATAATTATCAAAATTTTTTGCAGGTTTCTTACTAATCATACAACATGTAATGATTCATACAACATACAACACATAATTCCTGAGTAGCCCTAAATAATGCGTGTCAAACACGCACTTGACGACTTTTTTTTAATTCTTATAGTTTTCTACACATATCGTTGGATAAGAGGAGAAATCTGGATTATTTTATTACTTTTTTCTTATGAGTTTAACAGGTAAATCCTTTTACTATTAATATTTTATAGCTCATGGTTATTCGGCAGTCATCCGTACAAAGATAGCAAAATGCATAAATTATCTATACTATGTATGTATTCAATTAAAAGGCGTTACAATTTTAGTACACTTATGCTAAGGGTTGTTTAAATATTTAACATATCAAAGCATTTTCAGCGTCTTTCAAAATTTGCCACATTATTCGCTCCCACCTCCTCCAATTTTGTATTAACATAATAGTAGTTTCGCATGAGAGTGTAATTGCATTTGTAAATGCAATTGTTTGCATTGGTAAATGCATGAAAATACACGATCGTGCAAAAAATACTATTATATATTGTTCGAATTTTCTAATTGATTGATTGATGTCTTATTACCCGACTGCATCAGAAGGAGGGTAATGTGTTTCGAGAGGATGTATGTATCCTCTGATTATGTCTGTTTCTGTGGCGCAGCCTGCAGCTTAAACGGCTTAACGAATTTTGGTAAAGGTGTCGCTGAATTCGTCTTAATCTGGGGAGCGCTATAGGCTACATGAAATTTCAAAATTCATCCCCTAAATAGGGGATGTAAAATCTATATAGTAAACCATTGGGCTAGAATCGTGAAATTTTGCAGACGAGTTCTTTATGTAACGTAGGGGAGCACCAAGAAAAGATTCTTGGAAATTCATCCCCTAAGGATATAAAGTAGGGGACAGAGGCAGCGCAAAGGACTGGCGAAGTGGGGGACCGCCTATAGCCTCACGCTTTTGGGGACCTCGCGGTGAGGCCTCACATTTGTAAGAAAGCAGACAGAACTTGATTAAGGGTCTTGTCGGATTACTGAGTTTTGTTTTTTTTGTTCGTCACCAAATTTTTAGGGAGTCTGTTTTGAAAAATCATGAGAAAGAGCCTCGCAAAAGTGATTGAGGAGTTTTTTTGCTCCTCGGCCCCCAATTTTTAAGGGAGAAATTTCAAAGAGAAAATTAAAAAGGGCCTCGCGAAAATTAATTCGCCCACTCCCCATTTTAGTCTTGCTCCGCCTCTGGTAGGGGATGAAAATTTATGAAAAGTAAAATTTTCCACAGGACCATCGGGATCCTTTAGTAATGTAGTTGAGTAGTATGAGGGAGAATTTTTGTAAAAATTTATCCATTAAGGGTGTAAATTAGGGGATGAAAATTGATATAGGAAACAACTGGGTTTAGAAACGTAAAATTTTGTACAAAGGTTCCTTTAGTAACGCAAACAAGCACCAAGAGTGGATTTCTAGAATTTCTCTTCCTAAGGGGTTAAAATAGGGGATGAAAATTTATATAGAAAACCGCTAGGTTTATTAACGTGAAGTTTCGCACAATGGTTTTTTTAGTAACTTAGCAAGCACCAATAGTGAATTTTTGGAAATTTGTCCCCTAACGAGTTCAAATAGGGGCTGGAAATTTATATAGAAAACTGTTGAGCCTAGAAATGTGAAATTTTACACAGGGATTTCTGATATAACGTAGATCAAAATTTGTTCTACAGGGGAGTAAAATAGATGATTCTAATGTTACGATGAAATGTTTACAGAAACGTTAGATTTTTGTATAAGTACCTAAATTCGTTCATGAAATTTATTTGATTAAAAATACCCCTGTCTCAGCATCCTGCATAACATAGTGAATTTCTGTTTATAAAAATTCGTTTTTCTTGGAAACTTAATGGTGTAGAAAAATGTCGGAAAAACTTTTAAATAAGTGAAAATTTTGGCAAAAAACTAATTTTTATTCACGAATAAAAACCATGTTTCGGGCATCGGACGTGTCTGGCTAACGAACTTGTCCAACGGTTTGGACATTTTGTTCGAGAGTTATCGTGCAGACACATATATACATACGTACGTATGTATATATGTGTCCGCACAATGAATATTATTTTCGGTTTCTAGGGACCTGAAAACAAATTTCTGCCATAGTCCCGAGCTCAAGTCGCGTCATGACAGTGGCTGTAGTAGCTGAATTCCATTCTGGAAATTCGCTACAAATTAGTTATAACTACTACATTATTTAATGCTATTATTTACTCTACCCCTGTTAAGCGAACACCTTTGTTAGCCGGAAAAATTCTTGCGTGATACTGCTGTCTGGTTAACAGAGGCTCTACTGTACCGGATGGTATTAGAATAAAGAAATCACTCTCACAATTAGAGATACAGTACTTGTCTCTAATCGAATATATACTTTTAATATATTAATTATATTGTTTTAATGAATGTTTAACTTTGTCCAGCTCTGTATGTATCTACTCCATTAACGTTACCTATCTAAATTTAAATAATATGTAGCTACCATTTATAATTACTTGTTAAAACTTATAATAAAATGTATCTAGACGTAAATGGCAATATAAAACAAAATAAAATAATATTGAAAATATCGGAGGATTGATAAGTTATCTCATCCAAACAGCAATTCTGTCCTAAATACTAATAAACTAACGAAAATTATTATTAATACCAACACACAAACTAACCACTTAAGTAAAATTTTAAAACTAGCAGACTTGAAACTGAAATTACTTGGAATACTACTATCCTTCTACAGCGAAAGACGTTACTTAAATTTATAACACTAGTTGTGGATCTCCTAATCTTCTATAGCAAAGAAATGAAATAGTTGTCTTAGTTTAGTTGACAATAAACGTCTAGCTGCCATGTGGACTGTGGGCTTATGCGGTAATCTGTCCGGAATCTGCATGAGGGTTGTGGGTAGTGGACAAGTTAATTATAATAAAATACTATCTCTTATATTATTGTCATGAAAATAACTGTTATACAATAATATGGTGAATCATAAATGAATAGTATTACAAAGGATATTATATCTAACTCCAAGGTTGATTGTTTACAAAGTTAACCGCTTTATAGTTATACTGACGCTGTAAGACGTCAGGTGAAACCTGACTAACTGCGACACCACGCTGTATGTACCACGTTAACAATTCCGTATAAAGGGTACACCAATAAGATATACAAACATAGCTCGTTCCCTGTTTAGTTACCATTGATACCGGAACGATCCGAGGTGGTCTATAATACATTACGTATTGCGCAGCAAAGCTGTGGTCACTGTTAAACATTCGCATCTATTTATCTAGATGGAGAACGAGCTACAGTTATTTATGTATTGATGTATTAGTTGGTCATTTCGTCAAAATTTTTCATGACCATTAACGTGTTAATATTACATTTCAAATTCATATAATACAGGTTTTGTGTATAAAGACAAAATATATTGTTAAGTACATACACGTAAGCATAACTACATACAAATATAAGGCAATGAAACTAAAATATAAATAAAATGATTTTTCTATTTATATATTTTATTTACTTCTAGTTTTATTATAAACTTATTATTGTGAATAATCAGCATACATTTCTATAATAAAAAGGTGCAAATAATTACGCACTATAAATGATGCACAGACTCATGGCAGTAATAATACCTACAATAATAATGTCCAATTCTAACGTTAGAGAATAAAGTCTCTTTGTTAACTCACTTATAATGTTAACCGTTTCACATTCAATATTGTAAAAATGTACATAAATGTAATCTCGAATGCCTTTAACTGTCATATATTTTGCAAATTTTTTTTTTTTTCTTTGGCCTCAATTAAACAAATATGCATATTTATGTGTGTATGCACCTATGTATGCATTGAGAATAAAAATTCGAATACGAAGCTGGTCGTTTATTACAAATTTCATTTTAGGAAGGGCAGGAAAAGGGAACAAGAAAGGTCACTTTCTTGTTATCTACAATTTGGCCCACCAACGCAAACCTATGACAACCTCTGTCCTAGAGTAACTAATTCTATTTTTCACTGGCTTCTAGAGCCACATAGGCAACTAAAAATTAAAAAGTTGTGTTTTATTAATTACTAAATTTTTCCTTAATCAAAGTAAATTATTAGCATTCAAATTCCTTTCACTAACTATAAAATAATAATACAGCCATTCTTTTGAAACATACACCTTACAGTAAAAAGCGTGCATATTAGTTCGCTCCCGCGCTCAGATTTTAATGTTATCTTGAGAAAGGGTCGTAGGTAAAATTAGTTACCTAAAAATATTCAAACTGATACATATACAGCCATTCTTTTGTTACGGACATGATATTTTCGCGCAATTTTTACATGTCTTCTCATAAGAAAAAGAATAGAAGTTATTTTTTTCTTATAAATTTTCAATATTAAGTAGATAGACAAATGTGTACACAATATTTGTATTGAATATAAAATACATAACATCATTACTTTTAATGTTAGAGCTGTGTTACGGACGCGACAAAAGGCACTTTTTTTGTCAGTTTTTGGCTCTAGCATTAAAACTAATAATGTTATGGATTTTATATTCAGTGCAAATATTGTGTACACATTTGTCTATCTACTTACAAGGAAAGGGATCCAACGGCGGATTGTAGATTGTATTAAAACTAATCCAAAGCCATATTTCATTCGTGCCCATAAGCGGCTTAAGGAGGTGAAACTCACCCCTGGAAATTAGAGTTTTTTTCAATTTTCTTAAATATCTTGGAAATGGTAAGAGCTTTGGTAGGGAAACTATATATATTTGTCAATTGCACTTTAAGATCTTTGTTGTGATACCAAAATTAAAGTTATAAAATCACTGGGGTGTCATCCCCCACCCTCAACCCTTAATTTTATCAAGTATATTTTGACAAAAGAGAAGGCTGTTATGTGTAAATAAAAAAATTTTAATTAATATATTTTACATCACACCAGTTTATTTCTTTTTGCATAAATAGACCCTTTGCTAATTTTAACTTGGGAAAAATTTTAACTTTTTGATTTAATAATTAGCAAAAATATGGTCAAAAAATCTCGTATTTTAGTAATGAATTACAAAAGTTAATTACACTACTAGTTACAAACTTACGGTATACTTTAAAGTACATAGTTTAGACAGAAAAAATACACTGCAAACCCGCTCCCCCCATACTTGACAAATCCATCTGTCTATAAAAATCTATATTATTTATTATTATAATTATAATCTATATCTATATATCTATACAAATATTATTTACTTATTTATTTATTTTTATTTATCTATACAATTGTCAATATTTTAACCTCTGGATGTTTATGGATATCGACTCTGGAAACAGTTCATCAGATTATTTTCGGATAATGTAATTCTAAATGAGTATATGATATTGATTTACATCGCCGTAACAATATTCTAAAACTTCAGTCGCTAGCTCGCAATCAGTTTTCGTCACCTCGTTTTCAAAATTTGTTCAAGTATGGATGGTATAAAAGTGTATGTATTGACCACCGACCAGAAAGTTTTGAAAACTCTGTATCATATTGCTTTCCCAAAGAAGAAAGAGCAGCACCAAAGTATAGTGTATGTGGTAAACCGGCTTTTATAAGATGTGCTTGGTGTGGACAATATTTTTGTTTTGAACATTTTTATGAACAATATCATTATTGTGTAAATTACAAACCTTAAAATATTGACAATTGTATAGATAAATAAAAATAAATAAATAAGTAAATAAATAAGATTGGTATAGATATCAGTAAAGCATGGGGGGGGGGGAGGTAGTGTATTTTTTCTTTCTAGACTATGTACTTTAAAGTATATCGTAAGTTTGTAACAATTCATTGCTAAAATACGAGATTTTTTGACTATATTTTTGCTCATTATTAAATCAAACAGTTTAAATTTTGCCAAAGTTAATATTAACAAAGGGTGTATTTACAGAAATAAACTGGTGTGATGTAAAATATATTAATTAAAAATTCTTTTATTTACACATAACAGTCTCCTCTTTTACCAAAAAATACCTGTTAAAATTAGGGGTTGGGGGTGGGGGATGAAACCCAATGATTTTATAACTTTAATTTTGGTATCATAGTAAAGATCTTAAAGCGACATTTACAAATATATATATAGTTTCCCTACCAAAGCTCTTACAATTTCCGAGATATTTAAGAAAATTGAAAAAAAAAAAACTCTAATTTTCAGGGGTAAGTTTCACCCCCTTAAACCGCTTATGGGCACGAACGAAATATGGCTTTGGACTTGTTTTAATAAGATCTACAATCCACCAAAATTTCAAAAATTTTTGAGAGATACAGTTGGATACCTTTCCTTGTTAGTATTACAAATTTATAAGAAAAAAAAAAATAACTTCTATTCTTTTTTCTTATGAGAAGGCGTGTATAGTGAGAGAAAATGTCATGTCCGTAACAAAAGAATGGCTGAATACTTATTTTTGATAATCTTATCGAATATACAAATATTTCTTATTTTTTCGTAATGTATTGGTCAGGGGCGTATACAGCCGAGCTTCATGGGGAGGAGAGGGGAGCTACGCGGGAAATAATAGGACTAACAAAAATTTCTGAGACAATATTAATTTCAATACCGCTGACGACCAGAAAAAAACGTCATCTGGTAAATTTACCGATATGCTGTTTAAAATTAAATAATATCAAGTGTATATTTTTAATTCTGGGGGGGGTCATGTCCCCTTGATCCCCTCCCCCTTATATACGCGCTTAGTAGTGGTAGATATTTCAAAGATAACTAAAGACTTGTTACGTAGTATAGAATTCCAAATAAACACTTGGAATTATATTCCCTTCAAATATAAACTCTTCCAACGCTCCAAAAAAAAAAAGAGAAAAATTATTACTTTGTATCTTAGCAATTTTGTTAGAACAAAATTCTACTCATTAGAAATGAATTGAGGTTTAAAGTTTACATTTTAGAAGCTGACAGTAGTATAGCAACATATGTAATGTCTAACTTTATTTATATAAATGACAGTTTGAGCGAAGAATTAAGCATTTCAGCGCCAGCACTGCAAATATTCGATCATTATGTCTAAATAAGTATATATTGTGCACAATTTTTTTTTATTTAAAATTTTTTCTAGTAATCTGTAAGTAGTAGAATGCATTTAATAATTCAGCCAAAAAATATATGTAATTTAATGTCATGTTACAATTTCTGGTAGCCGCATTTATTATAGTTTATATTAAATAAAAATGGGTCATGATACCATAACTCGGATACTTTTGGATCGATATTTATGGATATACCTAAAAAATATACAGAGGTGAATATATTTCAAAACTGTCATATATTTCCCAAACTGTCTGTTATCCGAGCGAATTAAAATAATATTTGTCTTCGATAGGATTGTTTCTTACTGTATCTGGCAAATACTGTAGGCGTACTGGATTTGCTTTAATTCCAACGATTTCATAACTTACGTTAAAGATTAAGTATTTTTTAGAAAATTTTTAAAAAATCGTCTCAGTTATTTACTTAAAAAATACTTAGGATCTGGAAAAATATGAATTCGGTTTTTAGTATATCTGATACATTTGAACGTTATTTTATGGTTTTCCATTTTAAAATAAAAAATAATTTTTACTTTTTAGATACCACATTAAAATTTTAAAGAGTATAATCGGGTTTTTATTGGCAGTGTGCCGGAAATAGCAACCAAAATTGAATAGTTACGGAGAGGACTAAAAAAAATATCCAAAAATAACTGCTTTCATCAAAATTTGTTTTTCTCGGTAACTATTCGACATAGGAATGTAATTCTATATCCACATGAAAGCAAATACTATCGAGAATATTAGACATCTTTTTAACGTTCCAGTTCTCGTTATTAAGATAATAAGATGAATTAAATCCGATCCAATGTTATTTTTATAAATTATAAGGTTCCTATTGAGTGACCACAATAATACAATAATTGTGTTTTAGTGTACTTTATTACCATACAAAGTTTCATATAAATTTAAATGGTGCAACATAATATAACAAAAAAAAAAAATTTTTAACTTCTAACTTGTCGAACAGCCCCTCCAGTAGGTCCGACCCTGGAATTAAACATGTCAGTCGAAAGCTCTTTAAGAACGAAGGATTGCGTCTAATAAATTGTTTTCTCTACTGGCTATAATTTTCGAGATAATCAAGGAAAATCGAAAAAGGGTATAATCAGATACGAGGGATCTGCCCTTGAAGGAAAGTCGAATCAGTAACTATGTTGTCGTTTAGGTTACATTGTAGGTATCTCTTGTAGACCAAAACGAAGACCAAAACGAATCAGTTATGGAACGGTTGAGAATGAGATTAAAATGGTCTTCTAACACCTTGGTGCCTCGAGAAGGGCCCAAAATAGATATACCTACTTCTAAAACTGTTGATATGTGTATCTACCTACACAGAGATCTTACGGTACGGAAATTAGCCATGCTATTGAAATATGGAAATGGTTATTTTAGAGTCGTTACGCAAGCAGACTCAGGCACTATAAATAGTTGTTTTTGAACAGAATTTCGGAATATAAAAAGAAACCGCTCACTGAACAGGACTCTAGTTGTGCGAGCTCGCTTCGCATTTGACCGATTTTTTTTTATTTTATTCATTTTTTTTAAATATGGAAAGTCAATATTGCAAAACGAAAAAAGTTTGGAGGGAAGAACAATGTTGCAATGATATCTGAATATTTCTAGACCTTTGTTAACTACTATATGCAACAATTGACGATAGTTCAATATCTCTCCAATTAGAAGAGTTTTAATTTTATTTCACTCTTGAAACTAACTAAAATTCCTAAAAATTCCATAGCTTTGTTCCGTTTCCAAAATGATAAACGGTTTAAATAATAATGAATTTGTCAAATACGCATGATCGAACTGAATTATTATTTGAACTAATAATTCTGAATTTTTAAAAAGGAACGCAATAAATTCTAAAAATACTCTATAGAGGGCATAGAAGTGTGACACTACCATCATAGAGAAAAGCAACAAAAATCTCGATGAGAAATAGGGTTATAGATATAATATATATTCAAGTAGCATCAGTGTCAGTCGCGTCAGTTAGCGTCAATTATTTACAATTTATAATCAACAAAAATATTTTAATTTTTATAAAAATATAAATTTGAATAACTTTGCACTCGTATGACAACGTTACCACGCTAACGACGCTAACCGTAGATATCGTAAATATGGTAGATAATGGGTAGATATCGTAGATATTATTCTTCATTAACTTTTTTTTTGATAATTTTTTCAAAACTATACACAAACTAAAATTCTAGTTCAAATTCTTGACAAAAATCCCGGACTGATTGAACTGTTTTGAACTCAGTTCAAATTCAAATTCATAGTAAAAGCAACATTGAACTATCAGTACAAGTAATACATATATTTTTTTAAAAGGAACGCATTATTTTCAACTTTTCCAACTGCGCATGATTTTTACTGATTTGAACTAAAAATTCGTGAAAAAGGAACAAAGCTCATATATAACATATACCATGCCCATCGTTATTTCTCTATTTTATACATTGAATAATAGCGTTGCAGTTGGTGTGTATACCTGCGTTACAAAACAAACAAATTTAATTTAATTTTAATGTTCATTTGATAACCTAAGTAAACATTTCGGATGTAATTTCTTTTGAAAAATGATCCTTAATTAAAATCAAAAGTAAAAGCAAAAAAATGCTCGCTGGAACAATTTTATATGGATCCAATTAAAATGATTAATGAGGTTTTTCGCGCAACACGTAAATAAAACAATTTAACTCTATGCGTGCCGGACTATCGGATGAACTAAAAGACAAGCGTATGAATGTTAAAAAAGGAGAGGCAATTGTTTACATACAGATTTCCTTTAATATTTTTAGTTTTGAAATTTTCTTATTCGGATTCCCTTCTCTCATATTGATATAACAAAAATAAACATAAAAAATTTTTTTTAAATACATATTTATTATAAAGTCAGTATTAAACTAGCAGTTTAAAATTTTAATTTTCTTGAAAAATTAAGTAGAATAATTATTAACACGTTAGTTGTCGTGCATGCTGTAAAGCGTAAAGTGAAACTTGACCAATTGCCACACAACGCTGTACCGCGTCAATAATTCTATATAAAATGTATTAACTAGTTGTTAAAATAATGTACGAACTGTACATTTCGTTATCATAAGTTTGATCCTCAACATGTTAATCAGATTTTAGTTATCAATTATCATGTATATTACAATTTGATGATACCATCACAAATTTTTAAATTTCAGTTTTTGTTATTGTGTATATACCTACCATAAAGTAATTCATTTATAAAGAGTCTGGAACCATCACCATAGGTGAATTTGCCCAAGAAATGAAATTCAACGATATGTATGCGATTGTGTAGCTTAGTGAAAGAATAAACCATACGTATGGATTTTTCTCAATATCTTTACATTTCGCGGAGTTATAATACCAAATACCAAAAAATAGTGATCTTATTCAAACTTTTTTTTCTCGTACACTATTATAGATAAAACGATGAAACAAAATCCATATTGTTTGGTATGTCCAGTACTTTATTATATATTTTTTTCATTTAAAATGGACATTAAATACCCTTTATAAAATATGAAAAAAAAATTCATTAGATTTTTTTAGCTACTTGTACAAGAGTGACCACTTTCTTATTACTACCAAAAGAAAGCTCGCAAGCACTTCCATCATTTCCCTGAATTTTATTTTTGTCAAAAGGGTGGAACATATTGAAAAAAAATAAGAACATATATATTTGGTGATGTTCATGGTATGTGTATGTGCAGGTACAGGTAAACAAATCTGACTTTACCTATTCAAGGTCATTAAAAATGCATTCTTAAAGAAGTGAGATAGTACTTAATATAAAGAAAAAATGACCTTGAAGCGGCGAAGTCAGATTTGTTGAACTGTACTTACTTGTTTTTGAATTATGTTTTTAAGAAATATTTTGAATGAATAAATGAATCATTGAATGTTTTTTTTTTTATTACATGAGAATCTGATGCCTGCTCTACACTCTCGATCGAAGTTCCTCGACGAAGTAATCGCTAAAGTTGGCTGAAGTCGAAATACCGTTATAACACCAGCCAGGAAGAACCATGGAATAACCTTTTACACTCTCGTACTCGGTCCACTTTGCGAGAATTGAGAGTAAGCATAAGGAATCTAATATGTTTTATCTTCAAAATGTAGACTTTTTTCATATCGGAGTTCTAAGAAACAATTAGTTACGAAAAAAGAACTAACTTCTCTTATTGTTTTTAACGTATTACTCAGTTCTACAATTATTTCGTAAGTAAATCCAACTAACATTTTTACTTACCCGTTAGGTAAACTAGAACTGTTTACTTGATCAATTAGTGATGTATTTAACTTCATCAGTGAATTTAAAATTGTAGACTTGAGAAGTATGTTAAAAGCAATGAAAAAAATTAGTTCTTGATTCGTAGCTGATTATTTTTTAAGTCTCCTATGTGGAATGAGTCTACATTTTGAACATAAAACATATTAGATTCCTTATGCCTACTCTCAATTCTCGCAAAGTGGACCGAGTACGAGAGTGTAGAAGGTCATTTCATGGTTTTTCGTGGCTGGTGTTATAACGGTATTCCGACTTCAGAAATCTTTAGCGATTACTTCGTCGAGGAACTTCGATCGAGAGTGTAGAGCAGGCATCAGATTCTCATATAATAAAAAAAAAAAAAAAAAAAAAAAAAAAAACATTCAATAATTTATTTATTCATTCAAAATATTTCTTAAAAATATACCTAATTCAAAAACAAGTAGGTACAGTTCAACAAATCTGACTTTCCGCTTCAAGGTCATTTTTTCTTTATATTAAGTACTATCTCACTTCTTTAAGAATGCATTTTAATGACCTTGAAGAGGTAAAGTCAGATTTGTTGACCTGTACCTGCACAAACACATACCATGAACATCACCAAATATATATGTTTTTATTTTTTTTCAGTATGTTCCACCCTTTTGACAAAAATAAAATTCAGGGAGGTGAGAGAAGTGCTTGCGAGCTTTCTTTTGGTAGTAATAAGAAAGTGGTCACTCTTGTACAAGTAGCTAAAAAAATCTAATGAATTTTTTTTTCATATTTTATAAAGGGTATTTAATGTCCATTTTAAATGAAAAAAATATATAATAAAGTACTGAACATACCAAACAATATGGATTTTGTTTCATCGTTTTATCTATAATAGTGTACGAGAAAAAAAAGTTTGAATAAGATCACTATTTTTTAGTATTTGGTATTATAACTCCGCAAAATGTAAAGATATTGAGGAAAAATCCATACGTATGGTTTACTCTTTCACTAAGCTACACAATCGCATACATATCGTTGAATTTCATTTCTTGGGCAAATTCACCTATGGTAATGGTTCCAGACTCTTTAAATGATTAATAAATTGTTATCATATAATACCGACTTTATTAAAGCAGGTAAGGTTTTGTTTTTTTATTCGTACTATCCTATTGATATTGTTTATATTATACGTTTATACAATCATAAATTCCTAATCAGTATAGGGTTGACCGGGGTAGCAGAAGCTTGCAATAAATTTATTTCTACAATTTTTGTTACTTTTATTTAACCTTGATTTTTTGTTCAAATTTGAGCTATGGGTAACTTGCAAACAAAGGGCAATTGTGAACGCTAAAGTATGATAAAAAATTTTCAAAGTGGGGTAAATGTGAAGAATTTGAGTTGGGCTTTATTCTTATGTACCTCAACTTCTCTTGTAATGCATTCTAAATAATTTTTCTGATGGCATTCACTTTTATCCCAAAATTCATAAGATTTGCAAAACCGTGCCGGGGAAATGTAAATGGCTTATAAAATTTTTGTTTTTCATACGAATTTGCTCAAAATTTGTGTGGTGCATCCTGAATAATATAGAATTAAAAATAAATCAACCATAATGTGATATATAAAATAAAAAATACTTAAAACAACGCTTTTATCTCAATTTATAAAAATCCATTCACAATTACCCCGGTCAACCCTAATCAAAATCATATATTACAATTAGTCGACAGCCCAGAATTTTGTCAACAGCATTCTAATGCGATCCCTTGTATGTGTGTATGTGTATATTTTTATTATAGCTGATTGTGAGTGTTGATGTTTCTGTGGTTGATGAAATGATGAGATGGTCGAACCGTGTGAAAATTTTTTGCTAACAATAATAAACAAGCTTCCTCATATCATAGTACACTATAAATTCAATTATGTTAACACATTCAAGAAAAATTATTAGAAGCAACTTTTATATTTTTCGGTAAATATCTAAATGTTAATTTATTCACAGTATTATTTTTTTATTATTATTTCATTTTAAAGCAAGTTGGGCAACTAGAGAGTTATCAATTTACCTTTAATTTAACATTTATTGGGGAAAAATTTCTAATAGGAAAATAACCCTAGCGTGGATTTTTAGTGTACTTGTAATTTGTTTTTATTATAAAACTGAGGAACAATATTTTTCAATCTAAACCATTCAAGTGCAGCTCAAATAAAAATGTCAAAATGATTAATGAATGAATATAGTCTTGTCTTTTTTTGTAAGATATATTTCCCTCTTTGTTTCCTTTGGCATGTTAACATGCCAATGGCACTGAATCGGTTAATACATAAAAATTAGATACCGACATTATCAGGAAAAAAATTGTTTGTTAGAAAATTTAAAGAAGAACAAAGAAAAAAATTAGACCTAAATTTTTGATAAATAAAACACCGACTTTGAATAAAAAAAAATATTAAAAAAATATAAAGTTGATAGAAAACCAAAAAATAATGACTGTTTAGACTATTACAACTATTTTTATAACTAATTAAAATTCAAACAAGTGCCATAATCGGTTTTATAATATAAATTACTACAATTTTGTTTACATAAGCCAGTCACAGCAAAAAAGTGTCTAAGTGGTTCAAATTAGTAACATTTTTATATAAACTTTTTTTGTTATTAAAAAAACCTTAATCGTTACGTCAGTTCGGATTTTTACATAACATTATTGACGTTAGAAATTTTGTCGGTCGAAAATTAAATCACTATATAGCCCGCACTGGATTTACACTAGGGGTCCTAGAGGCTAGTTTGGAACATGAGAACGTAGAGGCTCGTGTATTATATTTTGTAATTTTATTTCCATTTTTAATAGGAAAAAGAATAGTTTTTTTGTTTAATCGCCACTTATATTTTTAGGGAAAGTTTTAAAAAATTTAATTTTTCCCCAGGAGTCCGCCATTTTTTCCATGGCCCTAGCTTTAGGTAAAGATAGTGATGAGCAAATGCAAGACCAAGACCAAGACTGCCAAGTCTTGGTCTTGGTCTTGCTCTTGCATTTATAATATTGGTCTTGATCTTGCTAGAGCTGTTTGAGTCTTGGTCTTGGTCTTGCAAAATGCAGTCTTGGTCTTGGTCTTGGTTTTGGTCTTGGTATTGCTAAAAAATCTTGCGCTTTCTTGTAATTTTTTATTAGCGAATTTTTTCCTTCTAAAATCAGAATTTTCTCTCTTTACGGTATTAATTATACTTTCAAACTATTTAAATAGTTTTGCAAGAGTCTTGCTTCCTTCTTGCTTTTGTCTTGGTCTTGCTCACTTGAGTCTTGATATTGGTCTTGCAGCCATACTTATAGTCTTGGTCTTGGTCTTGCTCTTGGTATACATAGTCTTGGTCTTGGTCTTGGTCTTGCAAAAATGCAAGGCCAAGACAAGACTGCAAGACCAAGACTAATTTTGCTCATCACTAGGTAAAGAGGCAGCACTTTTTACGGCGCTCTACGATAAACATTTATTGACGTATTCTTTAATAGCAGGAGATATGTGAATTCTCCATCTAAGTTGATGTTTAAATTCATTACTGTACAAGAGAGAAATTCTATGCCATCGAATTTAGAGATTTGTTAAGATCGGGTTTTAATAATATAATCGGTTTTCTTTTTTTTTTTTTAATATTCAGTTACTTTAAAAATTAGCATTTCCCAGGCTAGTGAAAATTATACGATATTTTCTTTAAAATTTAAAATTTTAAAGAAGTTAAGATAATTTTTTTAAATTTTTTTTCGTTTAATTCTCTAGGTCATAGCTGTATTCATTATAGCAAAAACAAAATTCAGACAAGTTACTTTTGGTCGTTGATTCATTATTGAATATACAGGATGAGTCGTGACCACGGCCCCAAATTAAAACTGATGATAGGCCACAAAAAGTTGAACAAAAAACCTTAATACCACTTCTTGCTAGAACCTATAGTTTCGAAGAAAATAACTTTTAAAAAAATTTTGATGACCACTGGTTGCCTACCTTTAATAATGTTGTATATAGCTGAACATACTGAAATACGCCAACGTCATTTCGTATTATTTTGAAGACTTGCT
This sequence comes from Brachynemurus nebulosus, assembly GCA_035578155.1. Taxonomy (NCBI): domain Eukaryota; kingdom Metazoa; phylum Arthropoda; class Insecta; order Neuroptera; family Myrmeleontidae; genus Brachynemurus; species Brachynemurus nebulosus. Next base: position 147,467,054 of record JAPWDM010000001.1, read on the forward strand.
GTATTCGATTGTTCAAATCTGCAGCATCACTCACTTTCACGTAAACACACAACCTATCACGTAATAAAATAATTTTTTAAAAAGCCTAAACACTAAACTTAACTATGTAAAAGTTACCAATAAAAATACTAATGAGGCTAAACGTTAAAACAAAAATACTCAAAATAAATATAAGAATAACAAGATGAAATTAAAGAAATTTACAATTAAACTTTAACTATGCGCTTCAACAAAAAATTAACAATTAAATAAAAACAACACGCGTTAACTATCAAAATTTGAATACAAATAAGACCAACATGGTACATATCATTGTATCTGTCGTCTTATATGAGTATGCATTGCGTTCGGGTATTCCCAATTTGAAGGTCATATGTATGTTTGGTATTATGTACCTAAACAACCTACCGATAGTCATCAGTTCATCACACATACACATATAAACCAATGTGTTTTTATGCATGTTAAAACTGCTAGACCAGTGATCAACAAACAATGGCCTGGAATTTTAGACATTAATTTTTTCGAAAACTAAAACCATAGAAAAAATTTCTATTAGGATTTTTTGTTCAACTTTTTGTGGCCTATCATCAGTTTTAATTTGAGGCCGTGGTTATGACTCACCCTGTATAGGTATTATTAGATATTATTGGTAAAATTAAGTTTTAATTTTTAAATATTCATAAAAGTAAAATTATTTTGGTTAACTGATATTATAGAATCTATGCAAACGTATGGTACTACAGCAAAAAAATATGGAATTTTTACTTTGAAAATTTTTCTCGAATTACCGAATTGTTAGGCAAAGTAAAAATACTTTTAGAAAGCCTTTACATAAACATACAAATACACAAATAAAACTTATTTTGAGTAGGTCTTTTAAGGTATACATTTTATGTAGTGATGATTGGTCTATATCAATTCTTAACAAACTATCGTCAATTTCTAGCTACATAAATATTCACCATAGTTTTAGTAGTGACGAAAAACAGATACCGACAACAAGCATGCTGATTTCTACATCTACACATATTCATGTCCTCAAGCAATCACTAGACAAAAAAAAAATCGTCAAGATTATCTTGATTTCGGTACCGAATGAATGTCGAGTCCTTGTCATTTAGTAGCCAATCACCGCACTTATACGTACATATGCATTATGATAATCACCAATTTAATAATTTATTATCACGCAATGATGGCAAATAAGCGTCGACATTGAAAACTGGTAAATAATTTTTAAATAATTTATTTACACTTTGCATACAATGAACGATATTGATGATATTGATTGCACCTATATCTAAAATATAGATCTTATAATACTCGCAGTAAGCGGCAATTACTGTTACTTTTCAAAACAAAAATACTTTTAAGCAAGAATTAATAATTATTATTACTTTATTATAAAATTGTGCCTTCCAGCTGCAATAATTAACGATCACTATTAATTATATCGTTTTCGATGGAGTTTTATAGGTTGCACATTAAATTATATAAATCATTGTACCCAGTGTATATGATGCAACCAAATGAAAATTTATAACGTACAATTATAATACATTAAGTTACCTAAAGTTTGTATGTATTTATGTACAGTTACAATCAAAAGTAACTAAATATTATATTCAATTCAAGAACCTCATTGGAAATTTAATGAAAAATTAAACCTAAATATTTGTTTGGTCCGTCGGCTCACCAATAGTAAACTTGTACCTATTTTGAAGATATTTTTGCACTTAAATTTGCTGGATATTGCTGTCCATTTTATAATTATTTCTAAATACAATAGTATATTATACACCAAGGTGCAACTAAAGCGTGACTTTTTATCCAGAGTGTGAAGTTTGTTGCCAGAAAGTCTACGAAGGCTCAAGGGCAACAATACACACGAAGTATCATAAGAAATACTTTAGTTTCGTGGCGTATATACCTATTGTTTTAACACTGAAAACGTTTATAGGGACTTATTTCAAATAATGCAATTATACTACTTATTAGAATACTTCTACTAGTGCCAGAAATCTAAAATTTGGTATTAAGTATTGACCTAAGAGAATTTAAAAAAATCTTTAACTTATATATTCTATCATATCAAACAAATGTAGCAAAATTTGACGTACGAAGTTTTCTGTCTTCTTTTCTTTTTGTTATTTTTATTATTTATATTAAAGTAACTATCGTAACTTAAAATCGTACGTCTGATATTGCTTGATCTATTAATGATGTTAGGCCAATTTTAGTTAATTTGAACTATAGTAACATATAAAAATTTAAAATTAAGAGACCTATATACAATAATAGATAATATTTTAAGAAGAGATATCTTTATTTTAAAATTTTGCTTTCGAGACTACAAAATTAGCGGAAGCATTGTGCCATAACCTCTGAATGAAATTTGATAAAATTTTCGAAAATTTTGCGGTTTGGTTTCTAGGTAGTCCCCTACCAATTTCATCGCAATCGGAGTAACGGTAGCTACACCGCTACCATGATATTCCATTAATGTGTCATATCGCACTAAGTGACATAACCTCTGAACTAATGAATTCTTTTTGATGAAATTTTCAGAACTTATACGGTTTGGTTCACCTAGATGGTTCCCTACGAATTTTATTGCTATCGAAGTAACGGTAGCTACGGCGCTATCGTGACATTCCGCTTAATGCCAATATCTTATTTGCTAGTGGTCTCACTTCGCTCAAAAGAGGGTGCATGTAGGTCTATATTGTATGGTCCACAGAATAATGATAGTTACTGTAAATACATGTAAAAACGTAGAACAGGGACCTGGGCATCCAAAAAACGCCCAAAATAGACGGTTAGACGAATCCTAAACGAATTTTGTGCAAATATTATTGAGACCCCGAAACATTTTCAGAGATCAGAACTCTTCGTGAGTTTAGAAATATTCTCCCCGATTCAAAAGAATCAGAGATTAAAGTATTCCTAAAATTAACAATACAGGTATCTACGAAAATGTCTCGTGACGTGAAAATTAGGTACGCTATTAAAATATAAATATAACTACTTTAGAGCCATTGATCTAACGGAACGATGCACTCTCTAAGGAACTGATTTTCTATAAATTTGAGAATATAAAATTTAAATGAACATATCGTCAAAATGGCCACGAATGCCACCAAACAGGACCCAAATTAAAAAAACTGACGAACATTTGACAATACCTATTCTGTTCAAATACTACAGAGATTTCGAAAAAGATGAATATTGATAAAAACAAAGTTTTAATGACATCTTAGGACCTTGGTGCCACAAGAAGAGCCTAAAATAGAAATGCGTCTAAAACTATTGGTATAGGTATAACAAATACCTTGAGTTGCAACAAATTTTCATGAACTATACGACGAAAATATAGTTTCTGAGTACATATTAGTTAAAAACATTTATATATTAAAGTATTTTCTGTTTCATACAGATCATTTTAATAATATGATAAGGCATGCAATTTAAGACAAGAAGCAGTTTAAGGACAAAATTAATTTAAAGATTGTCTGTTACAAATACGAGGAAGCTACATGCCACAACTAGTGTATTTTATTTATTTATTTATTTATATATGCCTATTTTTTCTTTTTTTTTTGAAACAAAACTAAATCAATTTTGTAAATTATCAAAACTTTAACCACCAGCTTGGAAGTACGAAAAACACAATAAAAGTACTGAATTTTTCACCGATATTATTGTTTTTAGTACAAATTCAAAGATAGATTTAGTTTTAGTTATAAAAAATACCAAATATTTTAAAAAAGAAACGTCATAATTTTTTATCGTATTAAGGAATAACGAAGCGAGAATAAAATTTGGAATTACTTAAATTTTATAGATAGAAATTTAATTTTTTATATATGCATATATTATATGTACAAGTACATATATATGTACTAATGCGTACCTCAAGAAATATCCACTTACTTTTAACTCTGACCGTATTTACAAGTGCGCGTTCTATGTTACATTTATTAATAATCGAAAGTAACATCTTGAAATTATTCAAGTTTGTCGTACGACACATTCAAATGATAATGATATCAGTTACTGATAATAAAATAACTGGATTAATCGACGCACGCAATTACTTAAAACAGAACCGGTTATTTGTTTTAAAACTATTTTAATTAAATTTAAGAAATAAAAATATTCTAGATATTTTTCTTTTTTTATGTGAATTTATAAAGTCGTTTCCATTTCCGTTCTCTTACACTGATCTAATCCTACCTCAATATGGTAAAGTAATTACATAAACTAACAATATCTACGATGTTGGAATCGAAAATGAGATCAGTTTCAGAAGTAAAATTAAAAATAAATTGATCATATCTGTATATTATATTGTAAAATACAAGGAAGACTGTGAGTGGGAGCAAACAGGTCCAAAATTATAAAATCTATAGACAGATATTAAGTTTACTATTTTATAACAAAATTGAATTCTCCTAGAAATTGTTTTTATAAAATTAGTTTCGAAAAATTATACCGTATATTATAGTAGCAATGCCAAGTCCGCAGGAGCTAATCGATTATTTGGCCAAAGTTCTTTTCTAGACAAAATTAATTATTAGTGGAAAATATAGAGGATACCACTGAATTTTTAGTGGAACTCACAAACACCTATAATGTTTTCTTTTCAATTTAGTTACTGATTTTCAAACAGTTTCTATTTTTTTTCTTTTAAATTTATAAAAGCAAGAAATATATCTGTCACATTGTATCAATTATATTCACTGTCAATAGAGGATGGTCCACAGCTTCCTCGTACTCGTTAATAGATTTTTATCCAATCTTTAAAGTGATTTGCAATTTATATTTGTGTTTTATCATATTACTAACGACATGTTTAAAATAAAAATAATTTTAAGGTATAAGTACTTTCTTTTTAATTTTTTCTATTCATTTTCGGTTGTATAACTATAGCAACTATTATACTGTGATAAACATATATACAGGGTGTCATCAAATAAAGAACATGATTTTTAACAGTGTATATCAGACGTAAAACAAACGCGATTTGTCAAAAAAAAAAAAAAATTAACCATATTACGATTTACGAAAATACAATTTACCAAGAAAATGTTCTGATCAATTTATATAATAAATGAGCAATGATTTTTTGAAATTTTCATTCCATTTATGTAGAATTAAAAGTGCGGAGCATCCTGATAAGCAAGATACTAAAACTATAATAAAATAATGATAAAACTTAACTATAAAATTTGTAAAAAAAGGAAATAGGTACAATAAGAAAGAGGAACAGGTCGTTTACTTTTTATTACAAGAAACCATGAATCCAAGCAGGTTTCCGTATCGTTTTGCTGTGGAATTAATCTAGCTACAATTAGTAATAGAAAGGACGACAAGCCCGCAAAAAAAGTGATAAAAATCACCACATCAAATTAATCAACAAAAATTTAACAAAATTTTTATTATTTGTATCTGGTGTGAAGAATCAAATTTTTCCATATCATTATGAAAATGAATGGATAAAAAAGCTTCAGATTAAATTACACTTAAAAATTTGATTTTTCACACCAGATACAAATAAAAATTTTGTTAAATTTCTAAATTTTTTATCTTTGACAATTTCAAAACGTTCTCTTAAATGTTGAGTTTGTTGACTGCGATTTTTGGTTCTGCTGTTTTTGAAAATGACTGTTAATATAGTCGAAACTAGTCAAACTTGACCTTTTTTTCTTTTTTATTGTTTAATTTCTTTTCTTTTTGTTGATTAATTTGATGTGATGATTTTTATCACTTTTTTGCGGGCTTGTCGTCCTTTCTCTTACTAAATGTAACTTTTCCCCGCAGTTAGTTTGATTTGTGTAAGTAATCTAGCTACATTTTAAATTCAGTCTCATAGTTCTTGTTTCTTATTAATTTCACCACCATAAACTAAACTTTTATACACGAGGATCATATCTGTAAGTTTTACGTTCTAGTACCGTGCCATTCTAGTTTAATCAATACCGCAGTCACAATAAACATAGGCACAAGCACTAACAATGTATAATTTATTTAAAATTACTACAAATAATTTCGCAATAGCATTCGGTAAATTGACGTACACTCAATGCGCTTAGTATACAAATTTAATTAAAAAAATTTCTTCGTAAATTGTATTTTCGTTAATCGTAACCTAGCTTATTATGTGACTTTTGTTAAAATTTTTTTTTGATAAATCGTATTTGTTTTACGTCTACTATACACTATTAAAAATAATGCTCCTTAATTGATAACACCCTGTATATGTCTTATGTTAAAAATATATTTAATCAATGAAATATTACAATGTATTGTAATTAATCAACCTTTATAATATTTCTGTGACGATAGACATTCTTCTTAATTATTGATCCTATTGTAGATACTTATTCTTCTTAATAGTTGATCATAGACTGATTTTTAACATATATCTAAAAGACAGTGTAATAGATGCCTATAGAAATTACGAAAATAAACTTTTAAATTTTCTTTTAATTTTTCTTTTCGCATTTCTGAATTAAAAAGTGAATATTGCAGTTGTAGTTATAGAAAAATATATAATTTTTACAACATGTAATAGTACCTATGTTTAATTATTGTGGTTGTAAGTTGCATATTACACACAAGCGAAAAAGTACAAGAGCCGTGGAGCGACGAGTTCGTAGTTGCGTGAGTGTGTAATGTGCCTAACAATCGAGTTACTACATTTTGGTAATTTCTATTCTATTCATCTATTTCACTTTTCCGTTTTTAAATTGAAAAATATCTTCACAATCGTCAAATTACAGTTTCAAGATGTTTTACGTAAACATAAATTGTATATTCTCTAATATTATATAAATCAAGTAGGTGCTACCTATTTTAAAAATATACAAATTTAAATTTTTTAACCATGTGATATTATCAACTTACTAGCATTTACTTCTCTTGTGTCTCATTTCATGTCCTATAAAAATAAAGCAGACACCGTTGCTAGTCAAAATTGACCAGTAACGGACATTAGTTAACCATTGATAATTTTAAATGGAAAGCACCAGTACCGTGCCATCGGGGCCTTTTATTTTTCCTAATTTCTCTATTTCCAATTTAAGAGAAAAATGCCAAGAATACTTTTCTCTCTAAATGTTTGAAAATATTGGAATTAGGCGAAAAAAATTTGTTTTTCTGGATGATTTCTCCGCAAACTATTAGAGATAGGGGTAAAAGGGTGGTATACTTTTTTTGTAGAATCGAAAGATCTACAATTTTTATTTGAAAAATTTTTCCATATCTCGCACACTTCGCGAGATAATTGGAAAATAACCTTTTAGGGTTTTTTTCTACCCTTGTCCGGGATCAGAGCACTTTTTTTATAGGGAGAATTGTTCTTAGTGACTCTAAGAACATTCCCTACAATTTTCATCCATATACCCAGATTTCCCGATTTCACCCCTATAATTTCACTGGACTATATGAAACTATGAAATATATAAATTTACGTAATGTGTGTACATGTTACGGAATGGGACATTTTTTCAAAGTGAAAAGTATCTTAGATGTTGATCCAGATACAATTTTATAATCACACCAAATTTCATTAAAATTCGTCCAGTAGTTTTTACGTAATGTGTGTACAATATACATGCTCAAAATAGTTTCTCCATATTCCCGTGGGAATGAGACATTTTTCCGGAATAAAAAGTATCTTAGACATTGACCCAGGTAATAAGTTATCATTACACTAAATGTCATTAAAATCCGTCCAGTAGTTTTTGCGTGATGCGTGAACAAATAGACAGATAGACAGACAGAAAAACAGACAAAATTTTTAAAAATCGCTATCTACATCGATAACTATTTACAGTATCAGTACAATTTTCAAAAAGTATTCCATGTACAGAAACAGTCTCGTTTCAGTTTTATTATATATGTATAGATTTACAATACAAACTCCTTCAACATTTGAGAAAAATGAGACTCATAGTAAGTCAGATGTCTAGATTTAATCGGAATTAACGATGGCATCGTGGCTATACCATTACTCCGATTGCGGTGACATTTGTTCTAAAAATTTTATCAAAAACCATTGAATACTTTCGACGTTATGCCACTTGGTGGAATTTTCAATCAAACCGATGGGCAGGCAGCACAAAGTCAAAATTTTTTCAGAAAGTTTTAAAACGTCAAATACCTGTGAAAATTTTCATTTTATAGGGAAAAAAATGTTCATATTTTAAAAGTGATGAAATTGTTTCCGCTACTTTAGTAGTATCGGAAGCAAATTTATACAAATGAATTTAATAATTTATTAACTCTTAATTTTTCGAACCTTTTACAGAAAAAATAGAATTTCGTTTTTGGTAAAAATATTCTTTTAGTCATCTGGTCCAACGTAAAATAATCTACTGAGAACGACACAAGTCAAACAATATTAATCGACTAAAGAGATTAATCGATTACCCAATACACACTTCAGTTCACTAGTGAACAGGAAAATCGTCTTGAAAGTTTTCAACCGAATAGAGGAGTGTCAAGCTTTAAAGTAAGATAACAAACTATCATTATATATAATACAATGATAGTTGATATATTCTATATTATATTTTAGACTATTTGATATGTCTAGCTTGAGAGGTAGATAAAGATGTAATATTGTACATACATTATTTAGGAAAAACACCGAAGTGATTTGAATATCGTTCTAACAATATTTTAATATTTTATCAAATATTTTTTCTTGAAATATTTTAATAATAATTTATCAAATAGATTTTCGAATTTTATTCGAATAGTTCTAAAGGTATTTCTCGCGCGTAATAAAGTTAAATAATACGAATTTCTAATAACGACTATAAATACAGATAACATTCCTTTTTAGATTTTTCATTACAATTAAACATATTTTTCATAAATAATCTACCACTTACTAATAATTTTCACTATGTTCATATCCGAACAGGTAATAAATTTACTTAATACAAAATATAAAGTAGACATTAAAAACAATTTCGTAGTAATTATGTTTCAAACTCTACATCAAAATTTAGAGCTCATAAATTATGTCTTTCTTTTAACTCTATGCGTGCCGGACTATCGGATGAACTAAAAGACAACCGTATGAATGTTAAAAAAGGAGAGGCAATTGTTTACATACAGATTTCCTTTAATATTTTTAGTTTTGAAATTTTCTTATTCTTATTCGGATTCCCTTCTCTCATATTGATATAACAAAAATAAACATTAAAATTTTTTTTAAAATACATATTTATTATAAAGTCAGTATTAAACTAGCAGTTTAAAATTTTAATTTTCTTGAAAAATTAAGTAGAATAATTATTAACACGTTAGTTGTCGTGCATGCTGTAAAGCGTAAAGTGAAACTTGACCAATTGCCACACAACGCTGTACCGCGTCAATAATTCCATATAAAATGTATTAACTAGTTGTTAAAATAATGTACGAACTGTACATTTCGTTATCATAAGTTTGATCCTCAACATGTTAACACTTTCAGTCCCATGGCTTCGGCATCCGAAACCAAACAAAACATCCCCAGAGGCCGACCGCGATCAATGATTAATTGATTAGTAAGTTGGTTACGTATTATGTGTGCGATACATACATATGTACCAACACATACACACACAAATACATACCAACACACACTACTCTTTTGGTTTCTATGTACGTATAAAATATAAAAGATTTTAAGATAAAAAAAAAAATGCATAAAAATATAATTTATGTTTTTAAATAAAATTGATTTGAATGTAATCATTGTATAATTATTAATTATGTAGTATGTACATATCACGTTTATGTGTGCGTTTATGACTGTATGTTTACAGTTTTACACATATGTAAATGTTGAACGGTATTGAATTTATTCAGTGTTTGAATCATTTTATTTTATGTAGGTATTTGTTTATATAATTTTTTTTTTCAAATATTGCCGGCTTCCGGGGAAGTTTGCTGTGAAAGTGCTCGGGCCTCATAGTGTTAATCATTGATCGCGGTCGGCCTCTGGGGATGTTTTGTTTGGTTTCGGATGCCGAAGCCATGGGACTGAAAGTGTTAATCAGATTTTAGTTATCAATTATCATGTATATTACAATTTGATGATACCATCACAAATTTTTAAATTTCAGTTTTTGTTATTGTGTATATACCTACCATAAAGTAATTCATTTATAAATTTAAATAATTAATAAATTGTTATCATATAATACTGACTTTATTAAAGCAGGTAAGGTTTTGTTTTTTTATTCGTACTATCCTATTTATATTGTTTATATGTATTATACATTTATACAATCATAAATTCGTAATCAGTATAGGGTTGACCGGGGTAGCAGAAGCTTGCAATAAATTTATTTCTACAATTTTTGTTACTTTTATTTAACCTTGATTTTTTGTACAAATTTGAGCTATGGGTAACTTGCAAACAAAGGGCAATTGTGAACGCTAAAGTATGATAAAAAATTTTCAAAGTGGGGTAAATGTGAAGAATTTGAGTTGGGCTTTATTCTTATGTACCTCAACTTCTCTTGTAATGCATTCTAAATAATTTTTCTGATGGCATTCACTTTTATCCCAAAATTCATAAGATTTGCAAAACCGTGCCGGGGAAATGTAAATGGCTTATAAAATTTTTGTTTTTCATACGAATTTGCTCAAAATTTGTGTGGTGCATCCTGAATAATATCTGAATTAAAAATAAATCAACCATAATGTGATATATAAAATAAAAAATACTTAAAACAACGCTTTTATCTCAATTTATAAAAATCCATTGACAATTACCCCGGTCAACCCTAATCAAAATCATATATTACAATTAGTCGACAGCACAGAATTTTGTCAACAGCATTCTAATGCGATCCCTTGTATGTGTGTATGTGTATATTTTTATTATAGCTGATTGTGAGTGTTGATGTTTCTGTGGTTGATGAGATGTTCGAACCGTGTGAAAATTTTTTGCTAACAATAATAAACAAGCTTCCTCATATCATAGTACACTATAAATTCAATTATGTTAACACATTCAAGAAAAATTATTAGAAGCAGTTTATATTTTTCTGTAAATATCTAAATGTTAATTTATTCACAGTATTATTTTTTTTATTATTATTTCATTTTAAAGCAAGTTGGGCAACTAGAGAGTTATCAATTTACCTTTAATTTAACATTTATTGGGGAAAAATTTCTAATAGGAAAATAACCCTAGCGTGGATTTTTAGTGTACTTGTAATTTGTTTTTATTATAAAACTGAGGAACAATATTTTTCAATCTAAACCATTCAAGTGCAGCTCAAATAAAAATGTCAAAATGATTAATGAATGAATATAGTCTTGTCTTTTTTTGTAAGATATATTTCCCTCTTTGTTGCCTTTGGCATGTTAACATGCCAATGGCACTGAATCGGTTAAAATAATGACTCATTATAAAATAATAATAATATCAATTATAATATGGATGAATACATTATTTAATATACATAGGTATACCTATGTATATATTTGTCTTTCTAGTATCCTTTAAAAAAAATGGATATCTATCTATACATGCATAGAAATATCTTTTTTAATCAATAGCAGTCAATGATTAAAAACGAAAAAAAAAACCTTATTGTCCATAGATAAGATAAAATTTAAATTAGATAATTGTAGCTGATAAAAAGTAGTTCTTTGGTATTTCAAAGAAAAAAGTAATTGATGATGAAAGGAGAGATGGTACAAAAAAATTTAAATTAAACACATCAATAAATATTTAAATTCAAATTTTATTACTTGAACCCCTATTAACATATTATGTATGTAGATTTGTCCGTTGTCTGTGGACCGTTGTGGTTTTCAACTGGAAATATCTCATTGAAATATCCCCACAGTAAGTGTGAGATAGTTGTAAGCCCTGTGTACACATTCATGTTTCACAACAAGTACAAGATACAAAAACAATTTTAATTTTGGATGTTCCTAAAAGAGTATGGAAGATTCCTTTCAATACTTCAAACAATTGTCATTCTGGACATTTCTTATGTAACCTTGGCAACATTTTGGGAATGTAATTGAGGCACTTTGAAAAAGTGTTCAAAAGATCTTCTAGTGATACCTGAATACAGAAATACAGCTGAAAGTTTCCGGGGCTTAAACTACCCTTAAATTTTCAAAGTGGCAATTTTTTTTTCAAAAGATACTCTTGAAGCACTTTGAAATTTTAACAGAACAATATTAAATTTGTGACTAAAAAAAGATACACACAGAAAGACAAATCGTTTTGATGGAACATTTTACCTGCCAGTTGAGTGAAAGTGTTCAATGTGAGTGTGAATCAATAGTGTTTATAGGTAAACGCGAGAGAGCGCATATATCGCCGCTGTGTCTAAACAGCTTACACTTTCGACCCCTGTCGCATCATCCTGCATAACATAGAGAATTGCCGTTTACAAAAATTAGTTTTTCTCGGAAACCAGTTTGTATAAAATAATGGTTTAAAGTAAAGACCTTTTTTATGTGATAGGAACTGTAAATTTACATTTTTCTTAAAATTTTGAATTAAAAATAGCGTATTTATAGAGATTTTAATCAGTTTCCTGTTCTCATTGTTACTTATTTTATTCAAGATACTGCAAAACAAGACCTCTGTAGATGTGAGAAACACTTATATATTCTGGTTAAATTACAAAGTGTGAAATCGGCTTTATGTTTCATGAAATAAGATTTGCCTCTATTTTAAAATTATTAAGTTAATGTACAGAGTAATCTACCTACATATATTAAAAGTTAAAAAGTATATTATTTCAACGCTTAGTAGCATAGTACTTATTGATTGATCCATGCTCAACTCTATAATGATAATAAATCGATATCTAATCAAATATTTGAATACTTGTTTCTCACACCTTAAACTGAAACAAAAATTTACAGGTACAGATACAGAGAAGAAAAACTTCAAAAGCATATTTCCTTCCCTTAAATTGATACACTTTACTTAAAAATAAAATTTTTTTTAGTGCACAATGCTGTTAATCTGTCGCCTATTCTTAATATGTTTCCAGCAAATTTTTGCCATTTTCAAAGGGTTTTTAGTTGATCATTTTAAATATATATGGATGAAACTAGTGGAAGGATTTCGTTAATCAGTTTTCTAACATTGTAAGATTTTCTTGCTATACACACCTGTCACTACCGACATTAAAAAAGTGCACATATTCTAGCGTGTACACAAATTCCCTTGCTGTTCTTCAAGTAATATTTCCTTGTGTAATTCTAATTTTTGTTCCCAAGATTGTGTTAAATTTTTTTGGTAAATGTTTTTATATTTTTTGGATACATCGTAGAGCCAATATTTTTCAAGACCAATAAATTCAAACTTACTTTTATGAAACAGGCGGGCCTTTTTTTATATTCCATATATTTTTTTCTTCTTATTTTGTTTACAAATTAGATGAAGAATGCATGTAATAAAGCTTTGTGTACAAGAACCAAAATACTTGTTACTTGATGCTGTTGCAATACATGTTTCAGTAATTTTTAATTCAATTAATTTTTATTCTAAAAAATTGTTTTGTAATACTGATATATTATTTAAGGCCTGATGAGGAGATAGCATTGCGTCTTGAATCGCTGCTAGAAAGAAATAAAAGTCCTTTACAAAAATTCCGTACGTAATAAATATTTCAATAATCTTACTAATAAAAAGACTAGCCGTTTAGTGAGAATCCTTAAGAGGTAGCTGGTGTATTGATATAATCAGTCGAGTGAGATAGTTTTTAGCGAAACATTATTAAAAATAATTAATATTTTAAAGGTTTGCTTTGTGAAAATTCCTATTAGGAATTATGAGAATGTTTTCTTTGTTACTTTTCACCAAAAATCAGATTATTAGATTAATAGCCAGTTTTCGAGAATTACCTCATCATCAACAAGTATAAGAATTTAAATTTTTATAATTCCGGTAAGAACCATTTATAGGGATTTGCAGGAAATATCTTGAATACAGGGTAACTAGTCCATTGTTATAGTAATAGATTTGAGCGTTACTTTATGGTATTCCATATTTGTAAATAATAAACAAATATTTTACTTCGCAAAAATACCACTATTATTTTGAAACAATATTGTCACAGTTTCAAAATAAAAGTGGTATTTTGCGAAGTAAAATATTTGTTTATTATTTAGTCCATTGTTATTAATAATAATAATGGAAATGACAAACGAGTAGACGCGACATTACGGTGTTTGAATTTTTTTTTTTTATTTTTTGTATTCATTTTGTTAGGGTTTAATTAATTTAATTTTTATGGTTCCAAACGTTTTTAAGGCTCCGAAGAAATAAATTTCTGAACTCTGATATGTCCGTCTGTTTGTTTACAAAATTCATAATGCAATCGCCATTACATTACTGTGTGTAAATTGTATTGCTTGCAGCGACTTTTGTTAAGTATACCTTTTTCACGTAAAAATGATAGAGGAATCGATTTTTCTTCTAGAAAATCTGAGACATAGACATGCACGACAAAGTTGTGACTCCTCAAAAGAGACAAAGACCTGTTTAGGTGGTGCACCATACAATTAAGGGCCAAACTAAGATCAAATTTGAATTTCGCAATACCAATTTTGGTCCAAATATCGACATTAGTTTAAAAATAATTTACGAAAAATCAAAATGAAAATAAATTTTTAACACCATGTATCTCAAAAATGAAAGCCTTGCGGACCCATGCTTGTTCGAATTACTTTACATTGTTTGCTAGTTAAAGGCCAAACTTCTAGAAATTTACCTTAAAAATAAATCACAAAAATTGAATGAATGTCTGGAAAAATACCGATATTATATTATGTATATGGTTTTGAAACTTTAATAATGAGAAGATATACGACTCATACAATATATAGGTACCTAGTTATTGTATGCTAAATATCAAAATTTAAAATTGTTTTATTTGTCAATCAAAATGCACCACTACTTACATATATGTATTCATTACATGCATCGCGATATAGGTACATATTTTTGTTTCTTTTTTCGCTTCACCCGCATGCAAGTGCCCAAGAGTGCGCCATCCAAGTGCGTGGCCCCGGCGCGACGTACGTGTGCACGTAATATGTATATCAATAATAATGTATGTATGTGAATAAAGTAGGTACCTACCATATAATACGTGTGGGGTGGCAGGTGCTAATACGGCTCAGCCCGGTGTACCGGTGTGTACATTATTTTAGTGGTGTACATCTGTTGAATTTAATATTATGCATTCTAAAATGAAATAAACATACATACATACATATAAGCCATTTTTATTTACTTTTACAAACATGAGGATCAAGAACTATATTTTCAATTGCGGTAAATACCTATGTTTATAATATTTTATTGGTATTAATTACTTAAAAGAATACAGTAAAATGGAGTTAAATTGACATTAAGAATAACTTTACAATTTCTGGAGATACAATAACCAGAGTTGTGCCATGTGATGTAAAAAAACAGTTTTTTTTTCATTTTTATGTAAAAAATTGTAAAATACGTAAAAAACTGTAAAAAACCGTAAAAATTTGTAAAAATTGTAAAAAATGTAAAATACTTAAATCATTTGTCATTTCACTGACAAACAATTTATTTTGACGGTTATTACTTGTTTATAAGTTCACATGAAAAAACGTGTAAACAAAATGTCGACACAAAAATGATTTTCTGCTGGTGGAAGGCCATCCACAACTGACTACAAAGCTTTAAATTTCCAAATTAACAAACTGAGTTGTGACAGATCAAAAAAAACTACTATATATTTATCTCTCTTTAAATTATAATAATAATAAAATCATTGATGATAATGATGATGAAGATGATTGATACATTTAATAAAATTTAACTGAATAAATAAAAATCTTTTTAATATTGAATTCTTAAATAAACTATTCTATCAAAACTAACCTTTCCTTTTCCTGTTTGTCCCCATTTATATTTTTAATTTTCAAATTACTTAATTATTAAGTTTTACTTTGCAAATATAGCAAATACTTCAATACCAAATATGGAATACCATCAGTAACGCTTACATATCTATTAAATTTAAAAAATTTAGTTTTTTACATTTTTTACAGTTTTTTTTATCAAAACAAGTATGTGTAAATTACAAAGTTTTTACATGTAAAAAACTGTGTAATTTACCCGAAGTAAATTACACGCACAACTCTGACAATAACAGACTACCTTTAAACGCTCAACCGATACTTAATAGTACCCTAAGTATTTCAGGGGGACCACTGTGTGACCGCCTGAGAAAAAGGTGATTTTTGGGAATTTTTTTAAAGAAAACTACTGTGTGGAATGTTTTAATACTTTAGGAATATACTCGCTGATATATAGTAAATTCATGATCAAATTTTTGGACCAAACAATTGAAAAACAGTGAGTTATTCGCTATCCCCCAAGGCTCCAAAAAAAAAGTTCCCCCACTGCTGCAGTGATAGCGACCTTCACAGTGCTTGAAATCAAAAAAACCAAAAAGCATATTAAACTAGAAAGTATTGCCCATGCCATGAACCTCAATCGAAAAAAAGTTGTAATTTAACAAAATGGCGGAGTTTTTTTAAAAAAAAGTTTAAAAATTTTTGCGAAAATTTGATGATTTTTGGCCTGCAAAAATTACATTTTTTATTCAATCGGAAAGCTGGAGGTTCTTGGCATGAAGAAACATATATAAAAGAAAATGCAATAAGAATCAACTCGATCGGATGATTTGTCGTCGAGCAAAGTTGAAAAAATTAGTTTTTCTTTACCTTTTAGTTTTAATCACTGAGAATTTTTACTAAAATTATTTACGATGTACTCACTATAACGGTCACAGTAAAACTAGATGAGTCTTTTAAATATGCCAGGGTTTAACTTCGCCACAACATGTGACTGGCACCCACGTCCAAAAACTCCCGAACTATCAACCTTCATACATTTCTCAAGATCTCAAAGTTAACAATGAAAATCAGAATCCGCTCTTCGGATGGCTGTAACTCAAAAACTATTGAGATATGCACTCAATCTCAAAAAATATTGAGAAATTTGAGTATGTTATTTTTAAAGGTATAGACTATCGAAATATGCAAAAATATTCCAATACTTTCAAAATGTCACACTAGTTGTCCCCCTTAATATTTTATGTAAAATATTTTCTTACTCTAACAATAAATTTAAGTATAAAAAGTTTTTTCAGTGGAACCTCTGGACATGAATTTCACGTGAAAATTTCTTTTAAATCAAATACCCTAAAATTCTGCAAAAAGTCACTTATTTATTCTTCGTTCGCTAAAGGACTCGAAATTAGTAATTTTTAGCCAATTCCGTTGTATTAAAAATACGACTTTTCAGTGAAATTTGATGCAATGTGCAATATAATTTATAAAATTTTGAGGTGAAGTTATGAATTATTTCGCGTTATTATAAGAGTTATTATAAAAAATATTGATTTGTGATTTTTTTTTTTTTGAAGCTAGAAACCGATGAGACGTCTTAGCTTAATTCCAGAGGTGGATTTGGATTCAGCGGGTCCATCTAGTTATAAGAGAAGAATATACAAAATGCAGGTTTCTGTTTTTTTTCTCGCATATTTTCGCGTCTTTTTACTGTCTTTTTCTTTTTTTTAGATTAAAAATGTGTGGTGATAGCTAAATTCTAACACCGGATTTGTATTTAGGAGGCCAAAATATGTCGGAAATCCCATATAGCACTTCACAAGAAAATTGTGAACAAAAAAGTTTCAAAACATGTTCAAAGTATTTCCATCTTACGATAGTTCTTGAAGACACGTGTATAAAATTTTTACTGTACCTATACAGAATGAATACAGTAACTCAGTTTCTTTTTTCTTACAACAACTTCTGTTATGCTATCCTTGTTGTAATCAGAGTACGCTTTTGTCTATCATAGAAATAAAAATAATTTTTGTGCACATTTGCCTTGTACCGTTTTAGGCTACTTACTGGTAGTCAGGGCCGATTTTAGCTTCGTGTCGCCCCAAGGCTGCATGAAGCCTGCCACCCCCCTCCACCTCCTTCCCAATAAATAAGGAAAGAAGTCGAATACAGTCAGTGTTGTACAATAATTATCATACATGTAGGATAATTTGATGGCGACGATCGCAATTTACTATATCTTAAAATTCGAGATGTTTTTAAGCAGGCGTGCATCAGGGCTGCCAGTAAAAATTTTTAGTTTATACAATCAGGTCTCTGAAAATATACATAATTGACTGCCATTATACAAAACAACTTTTCGTTACAAAAAAAGAGAAAAAAAATGAACCGATTTTTTTCCAACTAAACCGTAATTATTAAATTTTAATCATTTTTTCAATTTTGTCAGAACGAAAGTAAATTCATATACACGTAAGGGTGTATGTAGTTTCATTGGGTCGAACGTGATGTCACATTAATAAAGAATTGCAACTGCTATGTTCAGCGTATTCAGTCTAAATTTTCGGTGTTTGTATCCAATTATACAAGAAATTTCCTTATACAAAGAGGACACACAAGGCAACTAAATTATACAGATTTTGTATCCAATTATACAATCTGGCAGCCCTGCGTGCAATATTTTAGATTTGTCTGTTACTGAATTCAAAAAAAAGCTACTTAACCTATTTGGAAAATAGGCCCAGCTGGTAGCACTGACCACCGTGCGCAAATGACTCATGCCCAGTTTTATATAATTTCGTATTGCGAGTTTAAATTGGAGGATAAAATTTGATCTCCGCGCGTGAGTCATTTGATTCTTTGAATATATTATCATTTGGTATGTGTATAAACTTTATTACATACTAAATATTTTTCACGAACTATTTCGTTTGGTATTTTAATAGTAGAAATCTACAGTCATCTGTATACTCTGTATATACGTGTAGAAAAAAAAAATCAAAATTTATGTATACAGCTAATTAATAAGTAATGATATACAAATTTAATTATGATACCTTTAATTTATATATATTTTTAACTGGTTTTCCTATTATAAATAAATTAACTTAGATTATAAAGCATATAATTTTAGATATTTATCAATTTATGTACATACAGATGTACTGTGGTATTAAACTCTTGCGTTAGTACGCCTATTGAGAATGTATTAATTTGAAATAAAAGAATTTGTAATCGAACTAAAATTAATAGTTAAAATTTTCCAACACGAAAGATAAAAATTATATTTTACCGGTAGTACAAAATGTTGTTTATTTCCCACAAGTATGCGATTTGAGACTTGTGAATACAGTCGAACTCCAAGAAGTACAACATAATGGTGCCCTTCCCCACCCGAGTCGCACTTCTTGAAGTTCCTGTGATGGTCCAAAGAAAATATATTTTAACGTAACTTGTAATAAAAAAAATAATTCTCAAGGTTAATTTTACTATGAATTTGAATATTTGAATGCAATCAATAATTGCATTGTTTTAATAATAATAATATTATTATTATTATTATGAGAAAGTTTAACGAGATAACGCGACTGCACTTCAAAAACCCCCAGGCGGAGGTGCAGCGTACCAGGTCAGGTACTTCAAAGTCAGGTACGTAATGTCCGTCATACAGCATCCCCTTCCTGATCTTCCCTACCTAATAAATCCCCGAACCTCGCTGCAAGACCAAGCAGTGGGAGATTCGTGGGCAGGCCCAATGGATGTCCGAGGACCCCGTCTAAATGCGGCATGGGGTTCAAAGGTGTTCATGAACTCCCGGAGAAAGTCGTCTCGTGCGACCGAAGCGTGCGAAGCGTCCCGATAATAACTACTTTCTGCATTGACGCTGCTAACATGTTCGCATGAGATCTACAAGCCGGAATGATGTTTAAGTTGCAAACAAAGGAGTTATGCATACCCCCCAGACATCCGATTATATGTACGACCAAGCGGACAGTATAGCCCGGGTACAGTTGTTTCAGTTCATGTATTAGATTTTGATATTTAATCCTTTTTTGCTCCTCCTTTTCGACTATGTTAGTTTCCGCCGGAGCAGATAACTCGATAACATACATAGTTTGAGATGTTAAATCTTGGAGCACAACATCAGGCTTATTAGCGCTCAATTGCCTGGTAGTTGCAACCGGCATGTTCCAAAAGATCTTGCACTTTTGGTTGGCAACAAAGGATTCTACTTCCGCAGGATCGTAGGGACAAGACTGGTGTTTTGTCAACTTCGTAATGATGACGAAGATAAAAGTAGAGCACACGCAACGCTGCATTATGGCGATGAATATAGGTGGATTTAGCGTAACAAGAACAACCTGAAGTCAGGTGCATTAAGGTTTCCGGGTATGCTTTGCATGCCCGACACGAGGTACTCGAAACCTCTTTATTACCCATCACATATTTTTGGTGTGTTAAGGTGTTCCACACACCATCTTGAGCTGCCATGATAAAGCTTTCCGTTTCCGATTTAAGTCCATTAGCTCTCAAGAAAGCCCAAGTGAGTTCGCTCGAAAGGCCAAGATTGTCATGGTGACGGTAGAACATACCCTGGTGAACTTTGTCGCGATGCTGATTGAGCAGATGTTGTTGCTCGGCTCTCTTGATTGCCGACTTTTGGCGCGACTGTGATAGTGAAAGAATGTTATCATCACCGTCGCGATTACGTGGATCGCGACGCTGTGAATAAAAATGCGCCTACGCCAGCAAGCTCGTGGTCCCTGACGAGTTGCAAAAGCGGGTCTGAACTGTTAAGTACACGACAAGCTGTACCTAAGACTATACGATCATTTATCGACTGACTAGGAGCCCACGTTCGACTGACAGGAGCCCCCTACCCCCTTGGTCTCGTGGAAGGTAAAGTCGTTGTGTCGATGCGCGTGGGTGCAAGCTACGGTTGATATTCATTATTTTTCGCGTGTCTCGGTCTAGTTCCTCCAATTCATTCACATTCCACTTAATTGAGCCAAAAGTATATAAAAGGATGGGTATGGCTAACATGTTTGTAGCGCTGGTCTTATTCTTCGCCGACAATTCGGAACTCCAAATTTGGCGAAGAAGGGGCTTATATCTACTACTTAAGGCGGCTTTCATGTTCCGCAAATCTTGGATATGACTTTCGACAACACCAAGATACGTATAGGTCGCTCCTTCATCAAGGTGTTCTATGATGCTTCCATCCACTAATTGGGCGTGTGAATCAAAATTCGGAACTACATCATGTTTACAGTGCACCACTGCGCATTTGTCCAGTCCGAACACCATACCGATCGCGTGCGTGTATTTGTGTGTTAATTTTAGAGCGCAGTTGAGATCACTCTCCGACGAGGCATACAGTTTTAAGTCATTCATATAAAATAAATGTGTGACTTTATGCTCGCGGTTTCCTACCGGGCCACACAAGTATCCGGGTTCCTCCCTTAGGCTGATTGACAGGGGCAACAACGAGATGCAAAACAAAAGTGGGCTGAGGCTGTCTCCTTGGTATACGCCTCGTTTGTATGTCACCAACTCCGTTGACACAACGTGTTCACCGGATGTTATTGTGAACCTTGTTTTCCAGAGCGGCAACAGGTGTTCAATACATTTAATAATGTCGGGATGGACTTGCAGACAATGGAGCAAATAGATAATGAGCTCATGTGACGTTGTGTCAAATGGTTTTCGATAGTCCACCCAGGCCATGCTCAGGTTGCGTTTGTGCTGTCTAGCGTCCTGACAGATACATCTGTCGACCAGCAAGTTGTCTTTGCAACCCGACATTTCTCTTTTTGAACCTCGTTGTTCATAGATCGAACTCCACACTGGTTCAATCGCCTTCAAGATGCGTTCGTATAGAATGGAAGTGAACGCTTTATACACAGTGTTCAGGCACGTTGTCGGTCTGTAGTTCTGTGGTTGTGATAGGTCTCCTTTTTTCGGTATTAGGACCGTTCTTCCCTCAGCGAGCCACGATGGTATTGGCTCACAGTTAAATAACCAATTTGAAAATATACGGGCAAGGTGGCGGTGGGTACTGGTGAACTTCTTCCACCAAAAATTCGTTATTCCATCAATGCCCGGAGCCGAATAGTTCTTCTTGCCTTTGAAAGCAAGTTCGATTTCCTCTTTATCAATAGATGTTATGATGGTATGAGATGGCACTTTGTCCAGCTGTTGTTTGCAGTACCATCTAAGCTGGCTGATGGGAATACAGTCCAAGTCAGTCTGTTTAGTTGTCTCATATAACCCCCGCCAATAATCTTCTACTGCGTCGACCGTCGGCGGTTGCTCCACGACGGGGTTTTTAGATGTGAACGGGCGTGAAGGGTTCGATTTAAAGATCTTATTTTCACGAATGCACCGTTCACGCCGGACTAGTTTCTTCTTGGCCAGGGCCAATGCGCGTATCTTATCCAAATGTGTCTGTTTGATGGTCAACAGATTGCCCAAATTGATTGTGTAATAGTGGTACCGTAGTTCTCTGGCAAAAGCCCGTACCTTTCGCGTAAAACGCCTGTTGGTCTGAATATATTCTATCACACATTGGATACGCGATACCAGCTGTCGTGTATCTGACGGTGTATTTATATAAATTTTTTTAAATTTTTTTAAAAATATTACCGGTCCCAGGGCAATATGAAGGTTTGTGGACCGTAGTGTTAATATAAAAACGGTAAAATGAAAGAAAGGGGGAGAGAAAACTAAGTAATTTTGTTTTATTTACTGCATTTAGTTGATTACGTCATACTATTTTTAGTCGATTTTGTCTATAGATATTTTCGAAACAATGCGGATATAAAATGATCTTTTTCTCAAATTATATTCGTATATTTCCTCCAATCAATTGTTTAAACGTTTTCAGTGTTGAACAGAATGAGTGCTAGAATTATTTTTGCTTCATCGAAGAAAACTCGACGGCCAATTTTTAGCTTTCATTTGTTACAAAAATACGTAACTCTATCCTGTTCTAGACACGTTGACACAAAAAAGCGTGTTTATAATATTTTTCCTTTAATGCCTTTTATGCAAATTATTACTTCAATTTTAGTTGTTTTTCAGTATAGTTTAAATTAATTACTGCTTACCCTAACTTCTGATTATCCGTGGAATTGGTTGGTTTTTCGAATTCGATAATTCGAATTGGTCAATAAATATCAATATATGATAATTTTTTTGTTTTAAATACGATTATACTAGAGATTTGGGTTCAATAAATAGTTGTTGTAATTATCTGCTCTCAACAGGCGGTTTAAAACGGAAATTTATTTTATGTTCACTATCTGAATTGAATACAACAAAATTATTCCAGTTTTCCTTCAGTTTTATTAAGTTGATTATATTACCAATATCAAAATTTTTAATTAATTAAATTAAACAAAATTAAGTACTAAGTTATTTTAAACAAAATTAGGTACTAATAAATTTAGTCTTAACACAAAAGCAAAACAATACACATTTTTGTACAATATTTTGATACTGATCAAAATCCAAGCCTCCATTTAGTTATTTGCAATATTTTTGCCTTTTTAATTTGAACGTCCTACCTGTGGTAAGAAAAACCCTTTTTCTATTAATACGTTTAGATTATAAATTCTCAATTAATTTTTTATCTAAAATTAAGATTAAATTTTATTTAAATAGAAACGAAACAGCTGCAAACTTTTTCACATACATATAGCAAATTATAATTTACATATACATATATGTATGTATATATATTAGCAACCTTACATTCTAATTATTTCAGAAATGATTTGGATAAATGATTAGAAATAGGCCAGTATTAGGTAAATATGTTCGATTATTCATTTGATCAAAAATAAAATAATTATGTAATACGTTTAGTTTACAAACGGACAGACAGACAGACCAATACACAGGTACCGAATCGAAATTATTCAAGAAGCTCTGCAACATGAATACAAATTTTGATTTTGGAGAAAAAAGCTTTTACTTCACAAAAGTGATTACAATACCCAAACTATATGGTTGACTTGGAATAAACTTAGATGAATGTTAGAACGCTTTTAGGCGAATTTTTTAAATTATTTAATATTTAAAGGACTCTGCCCACTACAACGTATCATACCATGGCCGTAACCGTACCGACACATGCAAAAACTATTCTTTTTTAGGAATTTATATACAACAATGCCCATTAGACCGTTCCGTTACCGACCAACACCGTAGCGTGCTATGACCAGACCGTTAACAAATCGACGGCTAGAATATTTTGCCGTTGGTGATACGCTCCGTGCATGATACGTGACGTTACAAAGCCGCGTTTGCTACGGGTTATAGCCGCGTGTCCTCTGCGTTCCTACTTATCAGACGCAAGACACTAGTAGTTCTTTGAATGAAATGAATGTACCCGAATTAAATATGGACGACAGAAAATTAATAATGTGTTCGTATAAATGAAAAAAATTTATCATCAACTAAGCGCCTAAATAATGTCTACTATTCTCCCACGGTTTTTCGTTCTCTTAGAGAATCGTGAATCCTACAGCGTCGAGTCTTCTTTTGGTTTTCTTTTTCTTCTTCCTCATCCAAAATCATAACAATCATTCTCAGTTGCTTAACGCTTAATTTTCTAATATACATACTTATTTGATTATTTGTAAAAAATTGACAACATTTCATGCATGCAAAAATCATATATCCGGTTCTGCACGGTTATTGAACGGGTTCCAAACGAATATAATTCGGGTTACATACGGGCATAGAACGCTGTCGATCCGTTGCATTTATAAAAAAATATGTGTTGACAGTATCGTTTAAACTCCTGTCACACAAACTAGAGAACGCATTTAGAAAATATTAGTAAATGTATTTACTGAAAATATGTATAGTAGAATTTATATAAACTGAAAATGATTCATTCAATAAGAATGCACGTAAATTTATGTATCAGACACGCTCGTAATATAGCTGTCTCTCACAAGATCTACTATCTAATATATTGAAAAAGGATTGTAGAAAATATAATAACTTTTATATGTGACAAAATTTCATTTTTTCATTCTTAAGGTGTGAATCATTTTCATTTAATATAAATTTGCCTAAAGATTTTGTACCGCTTCTAACGAATAGTAATACTGTACTCAACGTGCGGGCTATTTGATTATAAATAAGTACATACTCACACGCTTGAAAAGTGGGGGATGTGCGAGTTACGGCGGTCGACTTCTAAGCATAGAATTATATTGACTTACAGCCCCGTAAGCGGACTGATAACGAAAGTCGGCTGTACTAAATTAAATATAGGTACCAGCTGACTGTGAGTTGCGCAAGAAAAATAATTACACTTAGGATAAATTCACATTATTTGTTTGAAAAAAGGGTTAGGTATTTATATACCCACATATTATGAGCTATAATAATCCTGTAGAGAAAACACTTTGTATCTATAGACGGGTACAAATACAGCCGTTAATAATAACATTGTAAAAATATTAATTTGTAAATCTGAAATCTTATTAACTATCAGATTAACTTCAAGGGCGACTGTTGTCGTCGATCAATAATGTTTTGTCGATGGTCGTCGGTCATTTGATGGCATGTGTACTTGACAAACACTTACAAAGCAACATATCGATTATTTATAAATAATTATAATATGGATAAATACACAATATCACGCGGGCAAATACACAGTATTGGGAGTTTTGATGCCTCCGTCGCGTCGTAAAACCTTTATTTAGTTAGGGTAGAGTCATGTAATATGGCGCAACTTAACATTTAGATGTCTATAGGAAAAAATTAATAGAAAATGTCATAGAAGTATATTATATTTATGCTAGTGCCTCTGATTGATTAACGCTATAGTAAAGGATTTTAAAGTAAATATTAATTCATGATAAAAACTTTAAACTTACCTAGAATGTCGGAATTTTGTTGTAAACCAATATTTTTTGGTGAACAATTACAGATACCGTAACACTTCAAAACACGATTGAAGTTAGTTACGTGCTTCGTTTTTGTTTCGAAAGAACAGGAGTATGCACTCTTACCAATCGCACCATCTTACACGACCCTATTGTCCTATTAAATGTATATAGCTTAATTCTTTTTATGCGATGAATAGGAACCACGTAAAACAAAATCACTCAAAAGAAGATCGGTATGGTATTGAATTTACCCGATACGGTTATGGTATTAAATTTTACTATCTATTCTATGCTTGTTATAAAATTTTATATTTGTTTCCACACAAGGCTGAGCGTGCTTAGACACTGGTACGCCGGCTGGTAGGTCGAGGGTTCGATTATCACGCTCGGCTATGCTCGTGAAGGTTTTCTGTAGTTTCCCTTCACAAATGCACAGTAAAAAAATTAGTGTTCAGCGTAAAAAAAAAAAACTAATGGTTAAAATTTTTGTGTCAAATAAGTAACACAACCCTGCGTTAATGTGAAATTTCATGTTTGTGTTAAATGAAAATATTAACACAAATTTCGATTTAACAGAATAAAAATGTTAAGTCGACAAAGAAGTAACACAATATTTGTGTAGAGCAAAAGAATGTTATAAGTACGTAACCTACATTAGAATATATATATATATATATATATATATATATATATATATATATATATATATATATATATATATATATATATACCCAAATACATATAATAAAAAAGATGAAAGTAGTTTTTATTATTAAACAATACCGAAAAAATTATGGTTATTTTTTAACTTAATCTGTAACAAAATAACCTTAAAATGTAAGAAAATTGTTTCATTTTTAAACGTTTAATAAAACTATGTTCGTCAATAACTGAAAAATCTTTTAATTTTTGGGTTTTGTTTAATCATAAGAACTACTCTCATCTTTGTTTATTATATCTTTTGGTACATATATATGGAAACAAGTAAGAATTTTTACAAAGGACTGACTTACTTTGCGTTCTTGAGTCTCATTTATAATAATATATATGAACAAAATCGTTATAATTTTTGACGATTTTCAAATATCTTAAGCTGCAGTGGAAGTAAAATATTGAATAAAAAAGTTTAACAACTAACTCTGATAAATCTGAAAAATTAACACAAAATGTATGTCCTCTTATGTGTTAAATCATTGACAGAAATCTTGTGTATAGATTTGAAGCATATACTTTGTGTTAAAATAACGCAAAAAATTGAGTGGACCGTTCTGGACATGTGAAATGTGTTAATTTTAACACAAATTTTTTTCATTGTGTGCAGATGAATTTAGGCATAGTTCCTTAAGAAGACGGCTGCAGACGCCTACCTACCAAATTCTAGCCTTCACACTACTTCCTTTGTCCTCCACCCACTTCATAATGAATTGTACGAGGGTTGTTCAAAAAGTATCGGACCTTCTGTCCTGCCGCTTAAACGAATAAGGCGCTTGCGGCCAAGCTTAGTACGGATGTGGAGGGGACTGTCATGCACGCGCATGAACTGTTTCGTGTCATGACAAAGCTTCAGTCGCTGGCAGTTAGCCTAGTAGTGTAGACCTCTCTGTTGTACTCGGCGATTTTTATCAAGTTATAAAATGACAGAAAAACTTGAGCAGCGTTTTACTGCATTAAATTTTGCCAAAAGCTTGGCGATTCGATCGAATTTGTGGGCAAGAAAAGAGTTTTCTCGCTAAAAACGGCACTCCTCTGGTTCGTCAAGCTCCGTACTCCCCCGACATGGCTCCCTGCGACTTCTGGCTATTTCCTAAGCTGAAAATGCCCCTGAAAGGAACTCGATTTCAAGAAAAAGAAGACATTAAACAGTATACGACGGCCGAACTTAACAGCATTCAAAAAGATGCCTTCCAGAAATGTTTTGAACAGTGGCAGAAGCGCTGGGAGAAGTGTGTGTATCACCAAGGAGACTACTTTGAAGGGGATTAGAGGTTTGTAGCTCTAGTTCAATAATTGCACTTTTAATTAACAAAAGTCCGATACTTTTTGAACAGCCCTCGTAATATATGTAACGAAATAATTAAAGCTAGGACAATAATGATGCGGATGGTGTCTGTTATAGAATATTGTCTGAAAAAAGGAAGTTAAACCCCATTAACATTATATTTGCTGCCACTATAAGTTAACATTGAAATTAACGCAAAATACTAGATGCACTTAGTGTAAACTGGCGTAGGTATCACGTTTGTACCAATAGTGTAAAATTACCCATATAGATTTATGTATAAAACACACCAAAGAAAAGTAGATTAATAAGAGCTGACCGTTTGAACAAGGAATACAACTCGGGTTTTATGTTAACCTTTAAATTATTTTAGTTGTTTTCTGTTTCTGACAAAAAGTAAAGTAAACATTAACACTTCATAACTAACAAAAAACAACAAAACAAAATTATGAATAAACGAAGATGTAAAAACAATTTGTGTAAGTGTATATAATTATAAGAAAATATAAATATAAATGTAAAGATTGCTACAGAAGTGCAACACTAAGGCCCGAACAAAGCGGCGCGGCAGGTCGTAACGCGACAGCAACTTGCCGGATTGTGATGCGTGGCACAATGTGATCAGATTAGACATAATTTACACCAATCCCATCAAATTGTAAAATTATTTTGATAGAAGTACGGTACAAACGAAATATAATGATACTGAAGTATTTATTAGTTTGTAGATGACAAGCACAACTTTGAAATTATACAGGAGACCCATTATAAAAGGGGCTATCAATAAATTACGTTACAGAGACCATTTTTGACTCCCTAGTTGGACCCTTCCCCCAAGGAATCAATTAGACTTATACCTAATGAAATTTTTTTTTTTGCTCACTAATTGTAATTTGAAATATTTCTTTATTCGCCGAATTGAAGTATTTCTTTATTCGCCGATTCCCCTTCGCCCCATCTGCTTATATAATTTATGGACGACCCCAAAGAATGCAATGAAATGAATATTGGTACATACTTCTATTCGGATATCTCTATACGAAGTTTTAGTAAAATTTAGAAAAATATTATCAGTACCTATATAACATTTGAAACAAAAATAGACATTACATTATTTGATGATGATGATCGCCTGATATTTAAGGGGAGAAATATTTTTAGAGAAAATATTGTTAATTTCAGGAATTTTTTTAACAAGAAATAAATTGATCCAATCAATCATTGAGGTTTCTCATCAAAGGACACAGCCGGGTAAGATAGGGAAAACGGCCCTTGACGTAAAATTGGTTGTTTTTATTGGAAATAATACTTCTTAGCCCCGGATACATTTCTGCCAAATTTCAACCCTCCGAGGCTAAAAGTTTGTGAATACACAAAAAGAAAAAAATTCTCAAAAATAATTTTTTTTGACGAAATTACTGAGCCGATTTATTTGAGTTTAATATATATTGTATACCCACCTCAGTATACCCATCCCTTTATTATACTAAATTTTTAAATTTTTTTAAATATAAATGCATGCCATGTTCGGTACTACATATATTACTTATGTATAAAAAAGACCATAAAGTTAAGTACCTACCTTATTTCTAAACCACAGTAGAACTTCAAAAAGTGCAACAAAATGTTCCCTCTCCCCTTAAGTTGCAGTTCTTGGAGTTCCTGTGACGGTCTAAAAAAATATATTTTTGACTTGTTATAAAAAATATGTTTTAACTTATAAAAAAGTAATTTTCAAGGTTAATTTTGTTATGAATCTGAATATTTAAGGATGTTTAGGAGGTACAATCGGAGATAAAAGTACATGAAATTAGAAATTCGTGAATAATTGCGTTGTATAACGAACTATGAGGTAAATAAATAGTTACGACTATCTTTCTTAAATAATAGCTATTACTACAACTGATTGTACAATACATCAAACTATAACTCTCAGCTGAGTACAAGAGCTGAGTACATTTTGAGGATTTTTCGGAGAATTTCAAAATGTTACGAGACGATTGAAAATTTAGTAGAATGTTCCTCATTAAATACTAAGGCCCCTGTGAATATTTCACTCGTCGCTAACGC
Source organism: Brachynemurus nebulosus (assembly GCA_035578155.1). Taxonomy (NCBI): domain Eukaryota; kingdom Metazoa; phylum Arthropoda; class Insecta; order Neuroptera; family Myrmeleontidae; genus Brachynemurus; species Brachynemurus nebulosus. Next base: position 147,496,928 of record JAPWDM010000001.1, read on the forward strand.
GTAAGTGACAAAAAAATTTACTTAAATTAAAAAATTTTGAAAAATTAGTGTAATGAAGGGATATAACGTTAATTTTTTTTTTTTTTTGTTACTATGCCTAAGGTGGGCACACAGGTATATATTAAACTCAAATAAATCGGCTCAGTAATTTCGTTAGAAAAATTTTTTTCGAAAATTTTTGTCTTTTTGTGTACCTACTCATAAACTATGAGCCTTGGAGGATTGAAATTTGGCAGGAATGTATCTGGGGCTAAGAAGTGTTATTTCTTATAAAACCTTACCCGGCTATGCCCTTTATTTTGTTGTTCTTTTATGGCTATCACGTCGGTATTTCGAAATTTTTTTGTTGCCTTACATCCGCATCTTTTATATAGATATAGTATGTACCCATAAAGGATTAATTACATCTACAGAATCATTCAATATTAACTAAACGTGACAAAATGGATTGTAGCTCACTCCAAATCTGACCGGATCTTCGACCGTTACTGATCACATACTTAAATACGTACACTTAAATATATGACGTATTGAACTGACCGTGCCGTGGACCATTCGTGTAATGTTACGGTCGGCCGTATCGGTCATCGCTCATGCAGTTATTATTTTTTTTTTAAAACAATTCAGGTTAAAGCAAAAAAAAAAATTGGGGGAACAGGTCTACCCACACTGTCAACTTCCCATTGGCGGTCCTTAAAGACTAGAGACTACTGTACTTTCATTTCCTCGAGCTCCTTCCCTGGGCCCGCGATACAGGCTTTGCCCCTTGCACCATACCAGGGGCTTCGTCCTCTGTACCTAACGGTGAGGGCCTTTATCAAATAAATGTCATCATTATTTATTCCCAAGACATGCAAGACAAAAAATATTTCATAAAAAGTTTCTTATTTCGTTTTATTAATATTATTTTTTTTAAATTTTATAATAAAATATTGGAATTTTTAACATCAAGGAAGGTTCTTAGGCCATTACATAATAATGTTATGCTAAAAAATCCATATAATCTATGTTATGTTAATAAAGTTAATTCCGTTTTTTTTTTTTTTTTTGCCACAAAAAACAAACCGCTAATCCGAATTTGCTGAAAACTTTATCCGGTCTTCATTTTTTGATCACGCATCTAATGAAATTAGTCCGGAGTTGATATCATCATTTGCTCTCGAAATATGTGAGACGAAAAAAAATTCACGAACGAACGAACGCACACACAGACATCACGCTAAAACCATCGATTCGGATTTTAGTGACCTTGAAACGTGGAGATACATCAAAATTAGGGATTCGTAAAATCGGACCCATTACAATAACTTCTAATGGGAAGTTAAGAAACCTTAAATTTTTAGTAGAAACTCTGAGTTGACACTGTATCTAAGCCAAAAGTTGCAGTATATTTCACAGTAGGCGCCCCAAATTAAGATAAAATTATCTTCACATTCAATAGGCACACACTGACAGGCAAGAGTGTATATACAAAGAGATGTCTTATTCTTTACAGATACAGAAACGTTTGTGGTACGAGTCATTTTATCGATCATGGGACACATTGTAAGTTAATTTATACGTACGTGTAAAATGTGTTTTGCGAATTTTTATTGCAGATTGTGTTATTTTATTAAGGTCGTTCGTATATGCTGCCGAGACTAAATAATATACACACACATGACTTTGTGTGCCGTGCGTATGTATATATATACGTGTGCGTTAAAAAGAAAGCAACACAACATCATATTTATATATTTTTGTAATAAAAATGTGATTTTTTATTTGAGATGTTTAGCGTGCTTAAAATAATAATATTGCGCCTGTGTATGGTGTACCGTGTTCTATAGGCAGATGATTCTCAAGGCAAATATTTCGTCATAATGAGACTTTATTTTAAAAATGTTAATTTTCTTCTTTTTTTGTAAGTTAAATTGTAGTACGTAGAATGTGCTGATGTACAATCAACATCTATACAGTGCATAAAATTGCTTTAATAGCATTTTGGTTTCATCATTAACAATCTCGTTATCTCAATTCATTTTGTCATTTAATAAATACAAAGTAGGTATACTTAAGGAGAGAGTAAGGTTAATTCGTACAATAAAAGGCATGTTTTTGTTATTTTTTGTGACGACACAGTTAAAATCTCTTTATTAAAACCAATGGTACAATAAAGTATGACATTCGAAGATATAATATATAAAGTATAAAATATATAAAGTATAAAATTTTCACGAAGAAATATTAAAAAAAAATGCAGTAATGGCAGCAATTATTCCGATGTGTCTCGGAAAAAAGTAGAATTGCGGTGCCCCCCATAACTTGGTGCTGGATCATCCGAAATAAAAAAATGGAAGTTCATTTGTTAGATAATAGTTTTCCTCAGGTAACGCTGGGAGGGTTTTTCGAAATTTAAATTTTTCACTTTTTTGGAACACTTAGAAAGGAAAAACATGATTTTTTGCCAAAAAATCGGGTAATTTGTTATTGTAAAATAAAAATTATTAACAAATTTAAAAAAAAAAAAACTCTCCAGCGTTACCTCGTAAATTATGTACAGAAATAGTGTTCAAAATTTCAAAAGAATCGGTGCTGTAGTTTTGAAGTTATGAGGGGCACCGACTTTGAAAACGTGAGCTGTGGGGAAAACGCTTTAAAGTTCTGAACGCTTAAAAATTCTTGTATAAAACTGATAGTTACTGCTAAAGTAATTTTGTACGCTACACTGACAAAATATACAGTACAGGTATAAACACGTTTGTACTTGCATTGAAATTTCTATAACTGAGAGAGAGAAATATATAGAGAGTGAAACATCTGCCAGGTAACAACAAAAGTGCTTATAACTTCGTCAATTTTGCTCCAATCAACTTGAAATTTTGAGACATTATTCTTGAGATATTATGCATTCAGTTAAAAAAATAAAAAAAGCAAATTTGAATAGCTTACCCTGCCCTTAAATATTTATATAGAGTTTATTTTTTAGTAAAATGTAAAATGGTAATTACCTACAACCGTGGATATTTCAATTACTTATATTTTATAAATATTACAGAACAGAGCAAATTTAGGTTTCCGTGAATGAACCAGATCTTTGTCATAGTCCCGCGCTCAGGTCTTATCAAGAGATCAGCTGCAGTAGCAGAATTTCCAGAATGGAAATGCGCTAATAGAGTGTATTTAGTTCTTACTGTGCTTAATAAGATTATCTTAAGATCGTCGTTAAGTTTTGCAGCACCTTTGTATAAAAACTAAAAATAAATGAAATGAAAAAAATTAAGATGGATTCCTATTTAAGTTTTCAGTTTTATACTTGAGTAAGCCTTTGTGGGTTCGTAGCCGCCTATTATATAAAACAGCCCTGGTAACTGTTTCTACGAATAGTTAACGCAAATTTAACACATGAAGGATTAATTTAGCGGAACAGTAAGGGTACGCTTGGTCAGCTGCATTAAATTAAATAAGTCACTGGATTACATTGTTAATATTAGATTGATTTCAAAAATTCATATTTATTCGTATTTGGGTTAGAAATATTATAAAATTGGCAATATATTACCGAAAGTTTTTCGTTTGCATTCATTTATTCTCGGGTATCATATCTTTCCCACTCCTTAAATATTACATCCGGTTGACACTATTGTTCCTAAAATAGCATGTTTTTAAATTATTAAATTTAAAAAGTTTTAAATTTAAATTATTTTTTCTAATCGTACTTAATATAGGGTAACTTCAAAAATGTAAACTTTACCGCATCGATGCAGCATCATGACTTTTCTGATGCGTCTAATATTACATGATGCGCTGCTGATGCTCTCTTTAAATTTGATGCACATTAGATGTTTTTGAACGGGATATTGGCATCATTTAGCATCTGATTTGGCTATAGATAAGACAGATAATGTAGTATGATAGACTATAGATAATATAGCAATACAGTCCTTGTATAGGTATATTATCTTTGAATTTCAACTTGAACTTACTTGAAATTGAAAATATTGAAATTATTTGAATAAAAAATATTACAAATATTACATATTTTGAGTGCAAGATGTATTCAAATAGTTTAAACAATTTTAATCAAAGGTAAATACGTATACATTCACCTTTTTCAACAATTTGTTTTTCGGAATTATTCCTGTTGGTGTTAATACCTACATTACATAATATGACAAGTAGTTATAATTCTACATTATGCACAAGGCATGCATCTTTAACACGCATCCGGCATCACCAAATTTCTTGATGCATTGTTTTGACGCATCAACTGCAAAAATGAAATTTTTATTTTTCGTTGTGATGCGTCTGATGCGTTTTGAACTTTTGACTCTGCCTCATGCAAGCAGTGATGCATTTTTGAAGTTAGCCATACCTATTCATTCCTTTTGTACTAGTACCTACTTTAATTTAATTAAATTTTATAATAATAACGGATACTTATATAAAAAATAAGACATTAAGTAAGCAGTCTAATTAATAGGTTTATAGTGTCAAAAATCACAAGCTGGAATTTGTCATTATTTTTGGGTTATGGTTTATAGTTTATTCGCTGATAAATAAGACTAAATATTTATTTGTTATTGGTTCAACTTAAGATCAAAAATTTAAGCTAAGGATGAGGAAAAAATGAAAATACACGTTACCAATTGTAAATGGTATCAACTATAAAATTTCCATTACCTTCATCAAACCTGAATAGTTACCTTTTAAAATTCACTGTTTTTTAAAGTACCATTTTTAATTATGTTTTATAATTACTTATTATAATTTACTGATATTTGGTGTCCACGATTGCCGCCGCAGTTTTTATCTGAAAAAAAAATCAAATAAATTATCAATCTATAGGTAAACCGCTATGTTCCGATGGAGGCTGTTTTTGAAATTTGAAAAAATCGCGGCGGTTTGAATAAAAAGTACAAAATTTTGTACAGTTTTCTGCGTGAAAAAATAGGAAGATTTAAAAAAAAAGCTCCCATAGGAACATAGCGACTTACCTACAGATTGATAATCTAGTTGATTTCTTTTTTTTCAGACAAAAACTGCGGCCGCAATCGTGGGCACCAAATATCGCCCTTTTTTAAGGACACTTTTTTAAAAAAATTATAATAGTTATAAAAAAAATAAATAAAAATGAATAAAAAATATATTTTTGTATCGTTAAATAGTGGTATTAATCGTAAAAGAAAATTCATCCCCATTCTCCCATCCTATACATCCCAAAAAAATCGAAAATTGACTATTTTTCGTCCGATCACACTGTGATCGTACCTTAAGTATCAGGAATTATGTTTTCAGCTTCCTCGTACATTGTGCTTACTTATCTTACAGCTACAAAAATTACTTAATTAAATATTAACTCTCTTTGATGTGTATATGACTAGATACAATTGCAAACACGGCTTCAAATATAACAATAATGATAATAATAATACTAACTACTAGCTTTCTACAAGCCTATTGAATGAATGTCGTTTTAACAAGGGAATCTTTTTTAATTTTTCCACAAAAATGTCAATACCTGTAGAGTTACAATAAATACATAGGTACAGCATCAAAAATTTGATATAACTGTAAATTAATATAACGTTAACGACTCGATCAAATAATACCGTCACCTGTTCACCAATGGCAATATTTTCAACTAATAACTCATACATGTATGTATGTACCTACAGTGACTTGTTGGACGAAATGTACTTTGTGTCCAATTTTTGCGTACACTTACTTTTTTCCAATTCCTTGAAATTACGGTTGAAAAGATTTTTCGAAATTTTAAAAATGGATTTTCGTTAATAGCAATAGAATTGATTGAACAAAAAAAGATACTATCCACCTAAATTGCTTTTTCAAATTGGTGACCAGACGCCGACATGACTTTGTCGGTAGCACCATTTCTACATGCACTATCTTTACCAAATTATCAAAAACGGGACAGACTATACATTGTAAAATGAACAATTTCATAAAAAATTATATCCAAAGTCAGTAATTTAAATTTAAATATTTATTATTTTGTATAAATTAAATATCAATTATAACGTAAAAGCCCCTGTACCGGAACACTATTTTTAGGTGAGTAATTAAACTGGCTTATAAAAATTGACAATTGAATTAAACATCCATTTTTTTTTTCTTAATAAACATGAGGGAAAGTTTTTTGAATCCATTGAATAGGTTTCTAAAAAAATACAACACAAAAATTATTATTTTTACAAAATGTCGACATCTATATCCAAACAAAGAAATATTAAAGACACTAGGAGTTGGGAACCGATATACAAACAGACCTGTAATATTAGTAATATGACACATAGAGTGACATTTAGACGTCAATGTAGGAAACATGGAATGGTTTAAGTATCAGACGTAAATAAAGGATCAAAATACTGTATTCAACAAAAATTGTTTAATATATATGTATAAATATGTATTTCTTTAATGTAAGGAAACGTTAAATGCGAAGTGAATTTAAATTGAAAAATAATCATTCTATTAATAATAATTTTTGTTATCAGAGGTTTCTTTCAGAAATAACTTCATTAATATATAAATGTCAAAACTGTTCGGACATATGATCGCGTTCCGGTATAGGGGCTTTTACGTTATTTACAAAAATAAAAACGATTTGACTAAACACTATGATTTAACTACAAGCAGGTTAAGTAAACCCTACTATAAAACTTTTTGAAACATATTTAGAAAAATTTATACGTATCATGACAATTACTGCCGGAAAATTTTTTATCAATTGAATTTTTTCACTACAACTACACTTTTTGCTGTGTTTGAATGGAACCGCTCGTTACAGTAACAATAAAATGATTATGATAATCTTATAGCAATTGATTTGAACGTTCGTTGAATATAGGTAGCAGCTATCAGAAAAAAGCAGTCGTCCGATGATGCACTCACTTAACAATGTTAGACGAATGTTATTTGGTACCTATATATATATTATTATATTTAGCAGTTTGTTAGTTACTCTCTTCATTCCTGACAGCAGATTTACTATAATAAAGAATGTTAACAATAGAAACAAACATACGTATTATTGTCAAGACAACAGAACGGTAATAAAAAAACGCACGCTCCAATTTTGATAAAAATCGAATTATCAAAAAGACTGGATTGATGTTAGGAATACTAAAGAGGTTATAGAAAACCGTGCCCAGTGGTTACTACAATTTAATGGCCACTATGTGTGCTTTGTTAATTGAACTAAAAATATATAAAAACAATAAGTTTATGAAAAAAAATAAAAAATAAAAATTTCAAAATACAGTAGTAACCCTCAATAGTGCCCACAGACCAGTGAACATTATATATTATATTATATAGACCAGTGTTTTTCAACCTTTCTCATGGCGCGACCCCCCTTGTATAAAAAAAAATTTCGCGATCCCTACCCTCTGCTATTTCTAACTTTTATTCTTTGTTATAAATATCGAATCCGTTCATCATTATTGATAATTTTCAATTAGGTGTCAATTAAATACGTAACAAAGGACTTTAAACAGGCATATTTTTATATCGACATCGAAGTTGACGACTTACAGTAAGCTTCAGAACGCGAGATATAGCGCATCGTAATGAACGCTGCGTGGAGCATCAGGCGAGTAAAGGATGACACTTTTGAATTCTTTGAATTGTGAATTCACTTTGAATTGTGTTTAAATTTATCGAATTGACTTGTTTGTTTAGTAGTTGCTCACTATCTTTTATTGTCTGATATCCAAAATTCTGTGCTCATTGTAATTTTAATAGATTTGAGCGTTACTTTATGGTATTCCATATTTGTAAATAATAAACAAATATTTTGCTTCGCAAAAATACCACTTTTATTTTGAAACTGTGACAATATTGTTTCGAACCGTCAGTTCATTTTTAAACAGAATAAATATTACGAAGATAATGAAATATATTTTTTCTAAAAACGGTACAATATTTTACAAAATTTTAATGTAATTACAATACTTCACTTAATTCTAGGTACCTACAACTAGTGCTTAACCCTAACCTAACATGTACAATACTAAATAATTACAATACATAAAAAAACTTAATTAATAGTGACTCGATACAAAAGAAAATTTTCAAAAAATCTTTAAACATGTAAAAATAAAAATGATAAAACTTAACCTAAAAACACTTACGCACACACTTTCTCTTCACTTACTCCGTTCGCACGTACACATTTGACCGCCCCCCGGGGCCGAGGGCAGTCACGGTGGGGAGATATCCATCGGCAGGATGAACTTCTTGCTCCGCTTGGACAGCGTCTTTGAAGGCAGGAACATGTCAGCAATTCGGTCGTTGTGGTGAAGACGGCATCTGGCCAGGTGACGTGAAGTTAGTGACATAATGTAGTCAAGAACAGGTTCAACGCCTGATTCTTGATGTAGTTGACGTACCGGGGTACGTCACGGGGAGTTCAGGATAAGACGAAGTATCCTGTTCCGGAACAGTTGCAATTTGGCAATGTTGCCAGATGAAACAGTGCACCACACAGGTGCGGCGTATGTGACGATGGGCCGGATGCACGTCTTGTACAGCTGTATCTTCTTCGCCGTCGGGATGACATTGGAGATAAGTAGGGGCCGCAGTCGGGGAGCAGCACATTCGCCGGCGATTCGTCGTCGTGTTACAGCTGTCTTGAACGTGAGCTTACGGTCGAGGTACAGACCGAGGCATTTGATGACAGGTGATGTGGTGATTCGGGAGTCGCCGCATCGAAGCTGGGAACGTGGAAGCAGCCTGGAGTGTGTGAAGATGGTCGCCTCCGTCTTGTTGGAGTTTACTTTGATGCGGTTCTCCTGGAAGTAGTCCTGGAGGGTGGTGAGCGCCTTTTCAATCCGCCTATCAGCAGTCGACTGGTTCGCTCTCGTTGATAAGGTGAAGACGGCAGTATCATCAGCGTACAGGGCGATCTGGACCTTGGGTGGCATCTTGGGGATGTCGCTGATGTATAAGCTGAACAAGACTGGCCCAAGGATCGAACCTTGGGGCACGCCTGCTGGTATCTGGAAGACGCTGGACTTGGTGAGGCAGTTCTGGATGATCTTGGTGATATACATTGGTACATCATGGGACTGCAGCTTGGCGATGAGATTGGCGTGCCATACATTGTCGAAAGCTTTCTCGATATCCAGAGATACCAGCGTCGTGTTCAGCTTCTTGCGTAATCCGCGGGTGATGTGGTCGGTAATCCTACCGAGCTGGTGCGTCGTTGAGTGACCGGATCTGAAACCAAATTAATCATTTGGGATTAGTTCATGTTCTTCTATGTGTGATAGAAGGCGGGTATGGATGACTTTTTCAAAGAGTTTGCTGATCGAGGGAAGCAGGCTGATAGGTCGGTAGCTGGTGGGGAGGTTGGGTGGTTTTCCCGGTTTGGGAAGAGGAACAACTTTTGCCACTTTCCATTGTTGCGGAAAATAGCTGAGTTGTAAACAACTGTTGAAAATGTGTTTCAACTGAAGAAGAGCTTTCTTCGGCAGCTTTTTCAGGTGCCGGTTGGAGATGGTGTCGGCGCCGGGGGCCTTACGATTTCTTGCTTTTCTAATATGTTTACTGACCTCGCCCACAGTTGTGGGTTTGATAGTAGTCGACAGGACAGACGCATTCGCGACTTCGGCTGCTGCTCGTGCAATACCCTCGCTTTCACGTGGATGTGGCAGCTGCTCTCCGATGCGGTGCGCCTCCTGGAATGAATCCGCGATAATTTGGATTTTCTCCGAAGAATCTGTAACTAACAAATTGTCTTTGTTTAGTGCCGGTATTGTCGCGTCACGTGGTTTGAACGAGCGAATTAGCTGCCAAAAGTCCTGGTTGGAGTCAATCCGCTGTTCAAAGTAGTCGTTAAATAGTCGTCCGCGTTCGTCGCGTATTTTGTCACGTATCTGTCTGGTTAGGTCCGTCTGTAAGTCCTTGTAATATATCTGTCTTGTCCGCTGGTACAGTCGTCTTTGTCTGTTCCGTTCCCGGATTAGTTCAAGGATTTCGGGACTCGCGTTATATGTGTAGGCGCTGGGGACACGTTTGGTCGGGATACAATGCTTACTGGCTTCGCCAATTTCGTGCTGCAGCTCCTCCAGGACAGTGTCGACATCACGAATAGTTTCAATATCCTTTCGAACATTGATACCTTCGTTTATCATAGTCCTGAATTTGCTCCATTCCGCATTAGCAAAATCCGGCATGCTTACGGGTTTAGGTTTTTTCACACGAAAGCAAAAGTCCGTAATGACAGGAACGTGGTCGGATTCAGGTCCTTGGATGGTGTAGGTATGACAGGAACGGGTATTCATGTTTTTGGTGATGGTTAGATCGATGGTGTTGCAAAGGAGTCCTTCTGCTCGCGGGTAGTGTGTGGGACCGTCCGGGAACAGTAGTTCGGTTCTAGTCTCTTCGAGAAGCCGCATTAAAGTCCTCCCGTTGCTGTTGATGTCAGTCGTTGCACAGTCGCTGGTATTCCAGGAGGGCTGGACACTGCCGGTAATTTGCCGGATGTGACTCTCGGCAGTTGGCGCAGGTGGCTGGAGTATCCCTGGTCTTCGTACAGGTCTCCGTGGCGTGCGTGGCTCCGCATTTCACGCACCGGTGTTGGCTGCCACAGTTTCGGGAGGCGTGACCATGCTTTTGGCACCTAAAACACTGGGTTGTGCTGTCGCTTTTCCTATAACGTTCCCAGTATGTCCGGGTTCCCAGAACATACGGGATCTTCTTGATTTGGGACAATGAGGTCCCATTTGAGAAGTTAACCTTATAACTTCCCATTGAGTTACCCTTCATTTCGAAGACAGCTACGACGCTGTACTTCTCGACAAGCTCCTGCTTGATTTCCTCGGCACTGTTGGTCGGCATACCCCGGAGTACCACTTCCGTCGGTTTCTCTTCAGGTAAGGTATAGGTGTGGTGATCCACCTTTCCTTCTAATACCTTCATGAGGTTCATACGATCGGCTGGGTCCTCCAAAAATATGCGGCACTCGGACCGCGAATATTTGAAAGTGTATGACCTGACACAACTCGACAAGTTGCGCGTGGGAGGCAGGGCGTTCGTGAAGAACGATTGGCGGGAGCCGACGTCGGGAAGCGGCGGCACTGGAAGTTGTGGCGGCGGCGGGCGCTGCGGTAGCGGGTCCGGAAGGTGGTTTTGGCACCGGCTTCTGGGTATCAGCAGTCGGGACCGCGGCGGCGGCGGCAGGTGGCTGGAACACCAGAGCTACAAATTTATTCGCATGCTCCAATGGGGCGGGGATAGGAGACGACGGCGGTCTCTTGGACGTCTTCTTTGGGATTTCAAATCCCGAGTGGCATGGGTCCGTTTCCATCCTGTCCGAAGCGCAGGATGGCTCTTCTTTCTTCTGTTCGGTTGTCGCCAGCCGAACGGTCTCCTTGTTGATACTGGCGGCAGTGAACCGCAACTTGTTCCCGTTGATTATCTGTCTCTTGTAGACAGTGTTGTTGTTCTTCAATTTCTGGATACCTGAAACAGAAATTTTGAAAAAATATTAGTAAATTTAAATTTAAACAAAATATGATACTGTGCAACAAAGGTACATATAAATGCACTAATAGCAACACAGTCAAATACTCAGTAATAATTATGAATATAAAAACTCCAGTAGTATTCAGATAAGCGAGACGATCTTCACTCAATCGAATCTAATCTCTGAATGTAAATATTACATTCTTTACATGCTTTGTATACTAATTTTATCTACCTATACTTATTAAGGGGGGTGGTCTGTGATGTGGAAGTGGAAAGGGTGGGAGTGATAGGAGAATCCAAAAATCAAGAAAAACAAGATCACTTTACATGTGACAAGAGGCAAACAAACACGTGGCAAAAGATTGAACTTGAAAATGACAAAAAGACAATATTACAGTAAATACAGTTTTAAACAGAAATTAAAATTTAAATAAGTTATAATATTGAAAATAAAGTTGAACTCTAAATATCGGTGTAATCATTTAAAAGGTGATCGGAGCTATGTTTATTCATTTCTATTGCTTCTAGGATCGTTAACTTCTGTCCTTTGCTTGCCTCGTGTAACACAGTAATTTCCCGTTCCGATGTGTGTCCGGTGTCTATTAAGTGCCTCGCAAAAGCAGAGTCGAATTTCTTATTCCTATGGCCGTCGAATTTCTTATTCCTAGGTTTTGGTTCTGGTTTAACGGAGGGGTAAATTTCTTTTAAGATTTGTTTAAATTCTTTCTTAGCTATTAATTTATCGATTAGGTTTGTATTATATCCGTTATTATTCGCTATTATTTTAATATTATTTATTTCTTTTTTAAAATTTCCTTCCGACAAAGGTATATTAAACGTGCGGTGGATCATTGAATTGTAGGCTGCGACTTTATGTTGATACGGACTTATTGAATCATTTGGAATTGTAATACTTGAGTAAGATGGTTTTCTATATATATTGAAATCAAGCTTATTATTAATTTTGGTTATAGTCAAATCTAAAAATTTATACTATTATCTTTTTCTACCTCTAAGTCAAATTGAATTTTTGGATCTAATGAATTTAATGATTCTACAAATTTTTCTAACTGGCGGATCGATCCTTCGAAGCCTATAATTATGTCATCCACGTATCTATACCAAAATTTTACATGTTGTTTGGTTAGTGTTGTGTATTATTCATTATTATTTCTTCTAAGTTCGACATATAAATTTCTGCCAAAAGAGGGCTCAGAGGTGACCCCATTGAAAGGCCACTTGTCTGTCGGAAGAATTGATTGCCGAACTCAAAGTAATTTTGTTTTAAAATTGTATTAAAGGTATTTATTAACTCGGATTGTTTTACTGGATTTTTTATCTTATTGTTTATTATTTCGCTAATCAAGTTTAGACACTCCTTGGTAGAAATATTGGTGAACATACTACGTACGTCCAGGGACGCCAATTTGTACCGACCGGGAAAGGATGTGTTATTTAACTGATTTACAAGTTGGAAGGAGTTTTTGATGCTATGTTTGGAGGTTAATTGGGTTTCGATTTTAAAAAGGAAATTAGGTGTTGTGATAATTTATGTGATGGACATCCAATATGGGAAACTACTGGTCTTATTGGGTTGTCGGGTTTGTGCGTTTTCACCAATCCATACAATCTAGGAGCTCTCGGGTTCATCTCCACCAAATAATGTCTATCCTTGTCAGTAAAAATACTTTTATTATTATTAATTAATTTTTTAATTTCTTCGTTATATTTGTTAGTAGGGTCTGTTTTTAGGCGTATCATTTTTTCTTTTTTAAAAAAATCGCTTATTTTATTTGAATAATCTTGTTTGTTAAGAATTACGGTAGAATAGATAGAATAGAAGCTTTTTATTTTCTTGTGAAAATATATAAAATGGCGGCCTCTGATAATTTATTTTTGGATTTTCCAGGTAAATTAATTAGTTTATTGTTTATAAAAAATACAAATTTTGTTTTAAAAAAAAATCCTTCGATCGGGCACTAGATTAACTATTTCACTAATGATTTTTTTTCTTTTTGATTGTTTTTAGATGAATCAATAAAATGTAGTGATGATCACCGAAAAACAATGCGGGGTCCAACAAATATGGCGATAACGTGAACTACAATAAATATTTTTTTTTTAATATTTGTAAAATAATGTTAAAATATAACATAATAAGCCTGTATTATTTGTTTTATAAAATAATTTAAACTATTGTCAAAAAAAAAGAAATTTTTTTCACATTGCTGACTACCCGTAACCCTTTAAACTATTTTCCATGAAGAAGGCCTTGAATTACTCAAACAGTGCGATTATATTGACACAGTCACCCCATAGTTAACTACCCTTAGAAAATATTAGAAAATTTAGCAAAAACAGATCAGTTAGAGTTTTTTTTACGTAGATTTGAAATCTGTAAACAAAATATTAATATATGTACCGTAAAACCGTCTAGACTCGGACACTTTTTTACATTTTTTGGTATAGTTTTATGTTTATACATGTTTCCTTCATAGATATCACCAATAAAAGTATTACCATTAGAAAGAGTGTATATTATTTGTTATATCCCTGATCCATTTGTTTCATTATAAGTAAAAATAAAAAATAATTTGTAAGTGTCCGGGTACACACCCCAAATCCGTCTTGACAAGGACACTTACTTAAATAATGTAATAACATGCAAACTAACCTCTCTCGTCGGGTTTAGGACAGTGTTTTAAATCGTCTGATGTCTTTGAACCTGTTAAGGACTTCAAAGTAGGGAGAGGGGGCAATGCATAGTATGCCTCTCTATAAAGTAAACATACGATATGACACCAGAAGGAGGCATAAACCGCGTAATTCTGGGGGGAATAGTAACGTATGGACAGTGGAAGTTACAACTGGTGCGAATCGCGGCCATAGTGTAATAAACTGATGTGTCCGGGTATAAACGGATATATATATATATATATATATATATATATATATATATATATATATATATATATATATATATTTATATATCATATATTTTTTTGTATATACATCGAATATAACTTCAAACATCATTAAGTGATGCGCGATAAAATTCTGAACACATACATGTCAAAACTAAAACAATATAACAATTATGACGAAAATTACATGTCTAAGTTAGACACACATTTTATTTCTTTGAAAAACTGTAGAACACTAATCCTGTTAAATGAGATAGTAAATATTAATAGATTTGAGCGTTACTTTATGGTATTCCATATTTGTAAATAATAAACAAATATTTTACTTCGCAAAAATACCACTTTTATTTTGAAACTGTGACAATATTGTTTCGAACCCGCAAAAATACCACTTTTATTTTGAAACTGTGACAATATTGTTTCGAACACTTTTATTTTGTTTAGTGATTCTGTTTGAAAATGAACTGACGGTTCGAAACAATATTGTCACAGTTTCATAATAAAAGTGGTATTTTTGCGAAGTAAAATATTTGTTTATTATTGAGATAGTAAATGTTGAAATCCATAGTTTTTATTGGTACAGCTGTTTAGAGGATGTTTTTCTCTCCCTAATGACGTCAAGAATAAATATTTATTGTTGCAGGTTAATGTAGAAATTATTTAATTTGAAGATTGGTGCAAAGTGTTCGGGTCTAGACCCCCTGTCCCGGTCTAGACGGTTTTACGATATTTTATTTTTCCCCTCTTTTCGCAAAATTAACCCCTAAATTTTAACACTTAACGATCCCTGTTGGTATAATTTGAACAAATTGCATATCAATAACTGGCTCTTTACGAAAGAGCAATATCGGCAATTTAAACTTTTGCTTTATCTCTTACCGTTTTCGAGATATTTGAAAAATTAAATTTTAACCCAATTTTTTGAAGGCCGATTTCACCCCTTAAAAACGTTTTTTAGCAACAACTGATATTTTTTATGTTATTAGGTAGTCATGTTAACAATGTTTTAGATTTTTTTTAATTCTCAACTTCTTACCCTTTTTCTGTAAATTTTATTCTAGGTATTATTACAAACCTCTGTTTAGTTAGCTTAACAGAGCTTTAAGCTTAACTATTCATTTCTGTTTCGATCTGTAACTGTTCGATAGTATTAGCCCTTTATGTTTAATTTTTGTTGCTGGTGTGAATGACATTATTCAGATAGAGTGATATACATCTGGTTCGAAGAATTTATTTAACTTTTATTGTTTATTTATTGTTTTATGAATGGAATGACCACCACACTCGGAACGAAACTGTGTGGCGAAAATGACAAAACTCCTACTATGATGTAGGGAAATGGCATTAATAAGAGCTGGATAATTGAGAGCTTCTACTGTACATCTGGAATCATTTGTAAATACTAATACGACGAGCGAACTGTTTTATGTAATGTTTCTTTTTTTTTGGTTTTATCTTATCAAATCACTTATACGCTCATTATTTTCTAAATAAACTTATAACAGACGGTAATTAATTCCAAACAATACAAATTAGACGGAAAACAAGTTGGTATTCGACTGTGTAGTAAATTAGTAGTTTTATAATTAGTGTATATTTCATACGAACCAGTTTTACCACTGAATTGATTACTCCACATTTATATTTCAAATATGTAACATTTATTTTGAGAACATATCTTCTCCGTTTTGGTACTCAAAAAATGTACCATACACAAGAAATTATATCAGTTCAAATCAGTTTATATTGACGTAATTTTTCATTTATTATCTATTTAAATATTTAAGCTACTAACAGAGAATTTTTTTTATGTCGTCCACGACTACTTAAAGGCACCGAAATTGTATACTTACTTGAAGACTTTGGTACGCATTTTGTATTTGTTGGTATGTGTAAAAGTATAATGATTTAAGTAAATGTGAAATTAACAGAGCTCTAATTGATTACACTAATTTTTTTGAATGTATTTTAAACCAATTTAAAAAATACTCTTCAAATAATTATAAATAAATTATATCTCTAAAATTATTGTACAGATATTACAACATAAACTTGTTTTCATTAATTAAGAAAATTTATTTAAGTTTGGATTTTAAAACTGATTTATTTTATGTTATGAACCGTCACTGTTTCGTTAAATATATTATGTTGTATTTTCAGTTTGGCTGTTCTAGTAGGAACTTATTTTTGAGGACAACCTCGGCTTTACATAGTCGACAACCCATTCTCTGTCAACTTTGCTTAGAAATGTTTTAGTGTAAAAATGTTTTTAAATTGTTGATATCTAACGATAATATTTATCCACCCTTAAAGGAACTATTTAAAAAATTTCATAAAAAACTAATGATTTTGACAGTTACTGAGCCACGTAACGTTTGAGGTAATACCGTTTAAGAACGGTTTTTACTAGAAAAGTTTAAAAATTCTTTCCTTTTACATTTTATAGTTTTACATTTTACAAACTGCTACATTGGTACATTATAAAAGAATGTCCACACTCATAACGATAGATGACGATATAGCTGCGTCCCTCAGTATAAGCGCTAATTTCTAGAAACTTATCTTAAAGAGTTTTGAAAATTTATTGTGGAAAGTTATTCAAACAGGACAGGTATAAAAGGAAGTAAGAGATTTTTTCCAAAAATCCAAATAAGGATATCTCTTTAGCATAATTTCTCATTCTGCAATTTTTACTTTAACAAAAATACAACATCAGGATATGCGTTCCTCCTTCCAACTACTGCCACTTTCTTAATAAGCCTCTCACCATGAGTGAAAACTAATACTCATGGATTTATGTCGCTGACTTGGTATGATACACCCTCAGAATACCGATTAGGTATGCTTGAATTTTTTCATTTTCAAATCTACGTTATACTTAGGTAGAATTTTATTCGACGATAAATTTTAAAATTAAATTATTTTTAATTTTGATAGGAATAGAAAGAGCTCAATTTTCTATTCAATGACAAAATGTACGAGTATAAATTGGGTAGTTATTCTCTGGTAACAGAAGCCACCCAAAACTCATAGTTTCAAATTTTGGTAAATTTTTTATTTTTAAATCCATAAATGTGGTATAGTTGTGTAGAGTTATAAGTTATTCAGATATGCACTTGTTTCTATAGACATAAACATGGTAATAGGTAGCATACCTAAACTCAGTTTAAGTTGAATCTAAACCTAATAAATTTTTCACCTGTGCAAAATTATCAAAGTTGGAATAAGAAATTATTAGTTAATTTTGAGAAATCTAATTTCATATTAATATCATCAAAACCTTTAAAAAATCCAACTTGCAGAATTAAGATAAAAATCATTAAAATTTTGTAAAATAGTTCGGAAAATGTTCAGTATAGGAGGAGAATATTTTTAAAAAACTGGAACTCAGTATACATTCCAAATTTGTTATCAAAAGTACCATATTCAAAAATATTTAAGTTACTGTTTTGACATTTTTATAACAAAGTTGCTCTCACTTCAATCCCACATTTTTTCAGTAATTTATAAATTTAAATCTGTCATATGAACAGAAGATTGTCTAGAAAAAAATTTTTTTCCCGGCGCTCTCACCATTGTCGTAATTTTTATTATGGTTCGAAGAGAAACGAAGTTTCCTCTTCAAACCATTATAATTTTCTGAGAATTCATGTTATTCTTGAAACATCAGTAGCGTATATATATGTTGTTGGGGCTCGGTATTTGCAGTCAAAATGTATTTGTTTTTAATTCAATTCAATTGTATGTACGCCGAGTGCCATCACCTATCCCGTTCAATCAGGTAGCCAACAGAGCTATGCAGACGGACCTGGTCGTGCACCGGATATGCAGACGGATATGAATCGACACCGAAACTATCAAAATAGTCAGTATGTACTAACTAGTTAGATGGGCAAAGACAACCAATCAGTCAGGTCATGTTGAACCATTCTTACCTGTTTCTATGATTGTTAATAGTGCATATTGACACACTGCACACCTCATCCTATATGTATGTATATTAGGGATGTTATGGATATCCGTAACCGTAACCGAAACTACCGGATATCCGAAATAATTACATATCCGAAACCGAAACCGTATCCGAAAATAAAAAATTCGGACTTGTTTCGGATAATAACAGACAACTGCCATTAGAAAACTGAGGTTAAGTCGAAGCAAATTTTTGCTACATATATTTCCCTTGATAGATTTCCGTTGATTTGTGTTTGGTGTTCACTTTTTGGGGTAAAATTCTCCTCTTTTTTCTAAAAAAAAAATGTTCACTGAAAGCAATTATCCGTAACCGTAACCGTATCCGAAACATTATCCGATATTATTACATATCCGTAACCGAAACCGAAAAGAATGTTTTTAAATATCCGTGTCCGTATCCGTATCCGAAATTTCATATCCGTAACATCCTTATTGTATATGGATGTGTATGTGAATATGTATTATAAAACTGATTTAGTGTTTTTAACGGAAATCATACATTACGAAAATAATAGATGCATAATTTAACTATTTATACATAATATTTACCATATTTATTTTTATTATTATATGTATGTTATGTACTATGTACAATTGGCTTTTTACAAAAATTATATTCAATGATAGTGATTTTTTTAGGATTTTAAATTTTTTTTATTTTTTTAATAGAAAGAAATGTTTACATTTTAAAGGTTTCAATCATAGAGATGCAATTTATGATGAATTTTTTGCGAAAAGTATATTTAAAATTTATATGCATATTTTTTTTTTTGTTTTGCAATTTTGCAATCAATATAAAATTTTTACATGTAATTTTAATATGAAATGTTGGAATACAGTCTGCATTACTAGGTGTATAAAATTCTAAAGGAAATAAAACTCGCAGGAATGAAATTTTAATTAACTTAAGAGAATATAATAGTCAAGGAACACTTCCAGTTCGAACAACATTACTTGAAGATGAAATTCGGCATATTTATTACCATTCCAAATACTATATCAAATGAAGTTCTACATAAAAGAAATTTACTTGAAGTATTAATAGGGGTTTTTGAAAAGAACAGCTTTAAAAATTTGAATTGTTCCATTAATCACGAACGTAAAATTTTAAAGTTTAATACTGGGGTTAATTTCCCCAGTGTGAAAAATATCAACAATATGCTATGTCAACCTAAAAATTGATCAATATTTTCAAGAGTTAAATATCAAATCGGCGACGAGTCGCGCGAATGACGTCGTGGGTACAGCCAGTGTTCTATATTATTCGTTTGTACTGTAAAATCCTACATTTTCTAAGCTTTAAAACTTACCAAAATGAATTTTATGAAAAAATAAATTACCGGAAAATTGCCAACAATAATCACTGACAAGGACAGGTTTTGAACTGTCAATTCGAAATTTTGATGAAACTTGGTATATGTGTAGTACAAGCGAAAATAACAGACCCGTATTTTTTTATCTGCCACCGTCGCCATTTAAGGAGTGAAATCACCCCTCAAAATTAGGGTAAAATTTTAATTTTGTTTGATAACTTGGAAACGACGACAGATAGAAAAAAACTTTAAATTAACAAAACACTTAATTTTTAGAGAGCTTCCTATCAATATATTAAAATTTGAATAGCATATATGAAAACTACATGAAAAATACTAGTTTTTACCTGTTTTTGCCCAAAGCTGTAATTTAAAGTCTAAAATCTCAAAACTGGACAGCTAATTTGAGGTGCCAATCGTAATTTTACTGACAATCAGCAAAATAAAAATATTTCTGTAAGGTTTTCAGCAAGTGAATTGTCTTGTAATTAATAACTGGTCAAAATATATCAAATTATACTTGTTGATGTCTGACTAAAACTTTAAATTTTATACGTAAGTAATATTAAAATTTGATTTTGTTAAATTATGCAAGAATATTATTGCATATAGTTATAGAAAAAATTAACTTTATAAAATACTTCTTTTTTGTCAAATAATAAGGATAAGGTAATTTGTTCCAGTTGGGCATAAAGCTTTAAAGAAGTTTGAAAGAGTCTGGAACCATTACCATAGGTGAATTTGCCCAAGAAATGAAATTCAACGATATGTATGCGATTGTGTAGCTTAGTAAAAGAGTAAACCATACGTATGGATTTTTCTCAATATCTTTACATTTCGCGGAGTTATAATACCAAATACCAAAAAATAGTGGTCTTATTCAAACTTTTTTTTTCTCGTAAACTATTATAGATAAAACGATGAAACAAAATCCATATTGTTTGCTATGTCCTGTACTTTATTATATATTTTTTTCATTTAAAATGGACATTAAATACCCTTTATAAAATATAAAAAAAAATTCATTAAATTTTTTTAGCTGCTTGTACAAGAGTGACCACTTTCTTATTACTACCAAAAGAAAGCTCGCAAGCACTTCCCTCATATCCCTGAATTTTATTTTTGTCAAAAGGGTGGAACATATTGAAAAAAAATAAGAACATATATATTTGGTGATGTTCATGGTATGTGTATGTGCAGGTACAGGTCAACAAATCTGACTTTACTTCTTCAAGGTCATTAAAAATGCATTCTTAAAGAAGTGAGATAGTACTTAATATAAAGAAAAATGACCTTGAAGCGGCAAAGTCAGATTTGTTGAACTATACCTACTTGTTTTTGAATTATGTTTTTAAGAAATATTTTGAATGAGTAAATGAATCATTGAATGTTTTTTTTTTTTTTTTTTGGTTACTTGAGAATCTGATGCCTGCTCTACACTCTCGATCGAAGTTCCTCGACGAAGTAAGCGCTAAAGTTGGCTGAAATCGGAATACCGTTATAACACCAGCCAGGAAGAACCATGAAATGACCTTTTACACTCTCGTACTCGGTCCACTTTGCGAGAATTGAGAGTAGGCATAAGGAATCTAATATGTTTTATCTTCAAAATGTAGACTTTTTTCATATCGGAGTTAAAAAAAAACAAAAAAAAAAAAAACATTCAATGATTCATTTATTCATTCAAAATATTTCTTAAAAACATAATTAAAAAACAAGTAGGTATAGTTCAACAAATCTGACTATGCCGCTTCAAGGTCATTTTTTCTTTATATTAAGTACTATCTCACTTCTTTAAGAATGCATTTTAATGACCTTGAAGAGGTAAAGTCAGATTTGTTGACCTGTACCTGCACATACACATACCATGAACATTACCAAATATATATGTTTTTAATTTTTTTCAGTGTGTTCCACCCTTTTGACAAAAATAAAATTTAGGGAGGTGAGAGAGGTGCTTGCGAGCTTTCTTTTGGTAGTAATAAGAAAGTGGTCACTCTTGTACAAGTAGCTAAAAAAATCTAATGAATTTTTTTTTCATATTTTATAAAGGGTATTTAATGTCCATTTTAAATGAAAAAAATATATAATAAAGTACTGGACATAGCAAACAATATGGATTTTGTTTCATCGTTTTATCTGTAATAGTTTACGAGAAAAAAAAGTTTCAATAAGATCACTATTTTTTAGTATTTGGTATTATAACTCCGCAAAATGTAAAGATATTGAGGAAAAATCCATACGTATGGTTTACTCTTTCACTAAGCTACACAATCGCATACATATCGTTGAATTTCATTTCTTGGGCAAATTCACCTATGGTAATGGTTCCAGACTCTTTGAACTGGAAATATGACGAGACAAATTATCTGCGCAGGAAGTTTTCCAAATTTTAATGACCATAAAATATATTCAGTTCTACCGGATTTTACGGTTTTCCACAAAAAAAGAAAAAAATATATATACCTCTTTTCAGATAAAATTGATCATGAGTTTTCGTTAAAAAATTTAATAATTCTTATATTCGAAACAAATCGATCTTCTATTCTTTTCTAAAAATAAACTGCAAATTTAAAATTTACATAAACGCAATAATAAAGGAGATAAAGCCAAGAAAACGGAAATTATTTAAATTCAAAGTTACGAAGCATGGTTAAATTTAACTGAAATAGACCATATATAGATTTTTTTATTTGGAAATTTACCACATGATTAAAAAAAAAACGGACGTATGGTTATTATGCAACTTTATAAAATAATAATTTATATATATTTTTTCATTTTCAACCAGTTTGTGCGATTCTTTTTGCGGTAGATAGGGATGGATAAAAAAATTCCTAGATTTAAACAAAAACTATATAAAAAGTCTGGAGCTGCATTTTGTGCTTTAGTTAAATTTCAGTATTTGTGAATTTGTTGTTGTGTTATAATTTTTTTTTTTTTTTTTTTTTGATTTAATTGTGTTCAGTATGGTGAATATTAATTTAGCTAATGTCATTCATATGTTAATGACAACATTTCAAATAAGAAATTTCGTCTCATACCCGATAACATACCGGGAGATTAAATTACATGATATACTTACGGACATAATTATTCGATCAACTGAAAATCGTTTATTATTGACCATGATTTAATGTTAGCATTTAATTCTGAATTTAACCAAAATACCCTGGAACATTTCTTTCGTGATTATGATGAGGAATCGGATGAAAACATATCCAGAGAAGTTGATAAACCATCATGTTTATATGGAAAACAAGATTTTGTAGATTTCAAATATAAAGAAGAAGCTCTTAAATTCTGGAAAAGCGGTACAAAAAAAAAAAAAAAATCTTTTGAAACAGTAGAAAAAATTTCAGAAGAGTGAAACATTTGAAGCAGTTATATCGGTGGGAAGAGCAAGTTGAAGAAGGCGGAAATAAGAGAGACAAAGTAATTTTCATTAATCAGTATTTTTAAATAATTTTAAAGATGCAGTAGATAGAGGAGCGATAATTCATGACATGGGTCTTCGACGATGGGCACTAGACGCCAGGAATACAATTGATTTTTTTCAATTTAAGGCGTCGAAATCATGGCTACTTACATTTAAGAAGCATTTTGGAATAGTATCACGAAAAATTGCAAAATTCGTTACCAAATCAAGCCAAGAATCTTCAAACTTAAGTGAAATTTGTGAATCCTTTATTAAGGAAGTGAAACCCAATCTTGAAATTTATAAATTGCAAAAAGTTTTTCGGTTAGAGTGGTTTTAATTCAGAATTATATTCAGGTCGAACATTAACGGAAAAGGGTGCTAAAAAAGCCGAAAAAGTTATTCAATCGCTGTCAGTAACAACATACAGTTATACTATACAGCCAACAATTTCAGCCGAGGGTCAGTTACTTTCTCCCTTATTTTTAGTTTTAAAAGAACGTACCGGGCAACTAGGCTCTAGAGTTCAGCAGTTATTATTTAAAGCAAAGAATGTATATGTTTCGACATCTAAATCAGGAAAGTTAACAACAGACCATTTTAAAGAGTGGATTCAAAATATATATTTACCACAAACCGATAACAAGTTTTTATTATTACTTGACTCGTGGAGTGGTCAGTGCCCAGCTGTCGTGAAAAATATCATTCCTAAAGGTAAAGAAGTAAAAATATTAAGCATACCGCCAAAAACAACAGCACTTTTACAACTATTAGATGTATATGGCTTCCAGTTTTGGAAGAATTTCGTTCGAACATTGTCTGACTTTTTTATCATATCACATAGTGATATTGATCTACATTCTAGGAATAATATCATAAAAATACAATCCCTAGCACATAATCAGTTCTCATCACCCCGCTTTAGAGATACATTTAAATACGCCTGGTATAAGAGCGGATACATAGAACAAAGACCAGATTACTTCGTTAATCCCGTCAAATATATTTTTTTTAAAACCGATGTAGATACTCAACCAAAATGTCATATTTGTGGAGAACCCGCTGTTGTTAGATGTAGTTGGTGTCAAAAATTTCTTTGTTTAAAACATTTTTTTGAACAGTATCATTATTGTGAGGATCATAAGCCATCGAATACTATATACGCCTTATTTTATTATTGTAAACTATTTTAAATTAAAGTTTTAGTCAGACAGCAAAAAGTATAATTTGATATATTTTAGCCAGTTATTAATTACAAGAAAATTCACTTGCTGAAAACCTTATAGAAATATTTTTATTTTGCTAATTGTCAGTAAAATTACGATTGACACCTCAAATTAGCTGTCCAGTTTTGAGATATTAGACTTTAAATTAGAGCTTTGGGCAAAAACAGGTAAACTAGTATTTTTTATGTAGTTTTCATATATGCTATTCAAATTTTAATGTACTGAAACATATTCACCCTATTTCAAAATTTACCCTCAATTTTACCTGAACAGCCCCTCCAGTAGGTCCGACCCTGGATTTATACACATCAATAGGAAACTATCTAAAAATAAAGTGTTTTGTTAGTTTAATTTTTTTTTCTATCTGTCGTCGTTTCCAAGTTACCAAGCAACATTAAACTTTTATCCTAATTTTGAGGGATGATTTCACCCCTTAAATGGCGACGGTGGCAGATAAAAAAATACGGGTCTGTTATTTTCGCTTGTACTACACATATACCAAGTTTCATCAAAATTGCGAATTGACAGTTCAAAACCGTGTGAGAACATACTTAATGCGTGTCAAACACGCACTTGACGACTTTATTTTAGGTAAAACTAAAAACAGTAATAAAAATACAATCTAGTTATTCTCTCATTCTGCAAAGACGTTTAAATATTGAAAGCAGATTATATAGAACATAAACTATGAACTACTTTCTGTTCTAAGTATTTACTGAAAAAATTCGAACTAATTAATTTAAAAAAAGGCAAGATATAAAAATTCACTAAAAAAAAAAAAAAAAAAACTTAAATACTATTAAACCATGGGTGTTCGCTCTCTGACAAGTTTTGCAAAAACACTGACCCCTTCGATAATATAATTAAAAAAAATATAAAAATTAACACAAGCCGGTTCCGTCCAAAATACCATCAAAAAAATTCTTTTTGACAGTATCGCAAAAACTCACGTAGCTAACTACTACCGCATTTAACCAACCTCTCAATTTGTTTAAAAACAAAATAAAAAGTTGTCATACATAATTAAATCTACATTGTTGCATGCAATAAATAGGTAGACTTTGAAGTTGGTCAAATAAAAAATAAAAAATTCATCTTCAAATAATATAATACATAATTCTGTTGTCCATTCGATTAAAACATTACTAAATGTATGTATTCTTTGGACGGTGTATGTGCTCATTTGACTTTAGTCTAAAATATAAACCGTACCTGATCTATAAATATAAATTGTAAGCAAGCAGGTGATACAGACGAAATTGTTTTATGTTAATAACAAACCGGCTCGTGTGATTGGTCGGTGGACACGAGCCGGCCGATACACATGTACCAATACATACAAACACGTACGTACACACACACACACACACATTTTACTATTTGACTGACCAACAAAGTACACGTGTCTTGATATAAATTTTAATTGATTGTATTTCTATACCATACTATATATACGTGTGTTTACAGAACGAATCTTAAGACGGTTCTACACGATGCTACGAACACCTTCCAACATTGGACGTTGGATGGTTCATCGCATCGTGTGGCCGTTGTTCGAACCTACGAGTGTCCAATGTTGAGCATCAAACATTCGCATTTGGCCATGTCCCGCTCGATGTCGGTA
Organism: Brachynemurus nebulosus; assembly: GCA_035578155.1. Taxonomy (NCBI): domain Eukaryota; kingdom Metazoa; phylum Arthropoda; class Insecta; order Neuroptera; family Myrmeleontidae; genus Brachynemurus; species Brachynemurus nebulosus. The sequence continues at coordinate 147,522,883 of JAPWDM010000001.1, forward strand.
TTCTTGCACCGAGTCAAATGGATGCTTCGAACGTTTGAAGGTCAATGTTGGTTGCGTTGGTTGGTTCGACTCAGCAGCTGCACGACTCGTTCATGTGAAGAGAGACAACATCAGTGATAACATTAGATATCACATAAGACAGATGACATCATAGAGTAATAGAGACAACATATCTATGCCTACACTACTGGAACCAGTGTAACATGTAAGAGATAGACAATATGTTGTATACACACACTGGGTTTACATTGTATTAGTGCGATTTTGTGTATTTGTGTGAGTAACGCATATAGTAGGTGCGGTCACGTGGGTCAGACACCACACGCATGTACTAAGGGATGTAACCGATGCAACAATACCAACAACAATCAAGTCCATTATCGTGTGGTTGATCTTCAATCATCGACTGCTACTGACAAACTGACAACTAGGAAGCCTAATGAGTACAGAAGTACACACTCGTGATTTCAGAAAAGAGATAGTTGCGGGGTCTCTATCCTCTGTGGATGACATCGTCGTCCACTGAATAAACGTTTGTCCCAACACATTATACAAGAGAGACGACATCAGTGTATAACATTAGAGATAACATCAGACAGATAACAGCCTCGTCCACTGAGTACCAACACATCATCATTCGTATTGGATCAAACATTCGATTCACCGTGTAGCAGATACATTCGTCGCACCAACTATCGAACTTAATTGCCTCAAACGTTGGAAGGAACGTTCGTAGCATCGTGTAGAACCCGCTTTATTATGGCTTAGCAAACTCTATTCTATGTATACACACGTACATGTGGGTATGTACGTAGGCAGCTATTTATTTTTTACAGAAGTTTCTTTACACAATCGTAAATGCTACTTGTTTCAAACAAATATAAATATCATTTAAAAGTGCATTTGTATGAAGACTGGACATTTATATTTCAATTGTTGATTGTACACCACCGAATGTTAACACTTTCGTGGGTTTGGATTTGTGTGGTCCAAAAACAAGACGCCTCTGGCTTCGTTCAGTTTTGTCAATTTTAAAAATCTACAGGTTTGTATAATATGCTCATGTTGCTGCTTAGTTATATATATTGTATAAAAATTATTCAGATTTTTGTTAATGAATTGAAAAAATTCTAAAATGTTGAAACAAATTTAAAGCGCAGTTATACGAATGTCGCTCAACTTGCTTCTGCCACAAAAGTACAACATTTAGATATACATATTTATATAACGTCGCTATGACGTAACTTTCTTAAAACACTTCTGAATTTAACAAAACTTTATTCCATTCAAAATTTGATGTAAGGTAACTGCGGGTAATAAGGCCTAGCTAAGGGAGATCTTAAATAAAATGAAAAATACTGCAGATAATCAATTTTTTTTATTAATAAATCAACTCCAAAAGTGTCAATCAACCAACAAAAATTTAAATTGGGAATTAAAATCTAAAATATTTAACATTTTTGAAAACTCTGTTCTTAGGCCTTATTTTACCGTGCGTTAGCAGCTTCTTTTAATACGCTTAATTGATATTTGATCAGAATGAACGTTTTCTTCAGATGTTGATACCACACGTGATGAACACGGCTATGGTGAGTTGGCTTTTCATTCTTAATTATCAAGGATTATTTTCATTGAAACTTTGGACAATATTGAGGGCGTAAAACAGTTTCAGGTATTAACATTACAAGGCTTATATGTAATTTTGATAGGCCTTATTTGCCGCCGGCACGCAAGTAAATAAAAAAAAAAATTTAATTATTTTGACAAATATAAAATTATTTAATGAACTGAATTAACAAAAAAAAGGAACTGAAGAACAAAATTAGGTGAACAGAAAAATAATTAACGGCATTAATAATATAATTACTTGAGATAATTTTCGTTGAAATTTTATTATTCGAGCGACAAAATCTCATTTTATGATATTAGCTTGTTACTGGAGATAAGGCGCGGGATGACGGCAAGTGGCGCATATGTTGCAACTTATTGGTGTCTGAGGCTTGCATGCGTCAAACATTGGTACGACTGTACGAATATTTGGACGACTTATGAATTTCAGGCCTTCTTACCCGCAGTTACCTTACATGCAGTTTTGGTAACTAATATCTATTTACGAAAGGATCTTACTATCATTCTTAATAGCAAATAATAGTATACCTACTCAAGTTAAGTACAACCCGATTAAGGTTCTTCATAGTTTTAAAGTTATTGTTTATTAGAAAGTTAGGTTATGTCTGCATACAAACATTTGAAGACATAGAAACTAAAATAATAATAAAATAATGTGTCTAAATATCCATTTTTAAGACTTGTTTATAACGGACACCACCCAAATAATTATTATTTTCGAGACTACTAAAGTAGCGAAAACGTTATGATCACTCTTGAAATACAAAAATTTTATGTTTTAGATCTTCCTGAATAATTCTGGTTTCGTGTCTGCCTGTCCGTCTGTGCGTCGCCAAAATCGCACCAATTGACATAACTTTTGAGTTATTCGATTCTTTTCGATGAAATTTTCAAAAATTTTGCGGTTTGGCTCCTAGATGGTCCCCTACGAATGTCATTGTAATCGAAACAATGGTAACATGAAATAGGGAATTGATAATTCAAAAAACGCCCAAAAGAGACGGTTTGACGAATCTTAAGTAAATTTTGCTTAAATATTATTGAGACTCCGAAACGTTTTCAGAGATCAGAATCCTTCGTGAGTTTAGAAATATTCTACTAAAATCGGACTTCAAAAAGGATCGCAAATGAAAGTGTTCGTAAAATTGGCAATATGGGCATCTGTGAAAAAGTCTCATGGTATGAAAATTAGATATGTTATTAAAATATGATTATAGCTACTTTAGAGTAGTTAGGTGGGTGAAGCGATGCACTATAAGGAACTGATTTAGTAAATAATTTTAGAATATCAAATTTAAATGAATATGTGGTCAAATGTATCCGTCGGTGTCACCAAATAGGACTCAAATTAAAAAACTAAAGAACTTATATGACAAAATGCTAGTCAAATAGGTACTACTGAGATTTCTAAAATAGAATAAAGTAACGTTAAAATAGTATCCCAGGGCCTTGGTGCTGCAAGAAGTGCCGAAAATAGAAATGCTTCTAAAACTATTGATACGGATATCATAAATATACATTGAGATGCAACAAATTTTCATAAACTGTACGACGAAAATATGATTTTCGAGTACACTTTTGATGGAAAACTTGGGATTTTTATATCTTAAAATATTTTTTGTTTCAAAGATTAATAATAATATAAGACACAAATTTTAAAACAAGAACCAGTTTAAGCATAAGATCACTTTAAAATTTATAAAAGTCTGTTACGAGTACGAGGAAGCTGTGTGTTACATCCCATTGGCAGCATATTTTTATCTTTTACTGATAAAATTTTATAATAACTAAAACAATGTTCGTAGAAAACTAAAGAGGTATCCTGTGAATAAGCTTTCCAAGGAAAACGAATAAGTATAGTAAAATATTCCAGAATAATTGTAATACCTCTGTAGTTCTAACTAAAGTAATCAACTAGCAAGTAAAATTAAAATAGTAAATTTCTTAGATTTAGTGCTCGTCGCCTAAAATTATATTTTAAAATTTTTCATTATTTTATACTTTTATAGGATTATCCACATAAGTATTATACATACGAATAGCCCGAACTTACATATGTAATATTAAACAATTTGCATAATATCTAAGCAATTTGATTTGTTACCTGTTTATTAACCAGTGTTCTTTTTTTTAAACAAAAAAAAAGGAAAAATCTAAAACATATTTTTGCTTCTTGGAAATGGAAAGTTCGTCGACTAGTTTAATGATAATTCCAATTGATTTATTTTACAAATTATAATATATTATTGCTGTTGGGAATTATCTACACAAGAACTGTTAAGAGCTGTCTACTATGGCATTTTGATAAATATATCACAACAATGGTTTCAAGAAAACAGGTATTTTTTTAAACGAAATAGGGTTATACATAGGTACATGTATTATATAATTTTGTATTAGCTAGGTATAGCTACAGATATTATATTATTAATACATTAAAAAATAATGAATTATCTTTTAATTTAAATCCATGAAAATAAATAATTTAATAATACAGAGTTGTAGAAAACAGGATTAAAATTTTTAGACCAGATAATAATAGTTTCGTGCATTGCATGTAGGTATCAGTATTCTTTTAGCGTAAAAATGAGAGGAAAAAAATATATATCTTTTTCCTTTCATAGAAGGAAATTCGAATTCGTTTGGTTGAAAATAGCATCATTGCTTAACATTGTTAGGTACATACGCAAAATTTACGCTAGATATTTGTTTATATAGTACTTTCTAGACTGCTTTTTATGCCGAGTTAATACTACCGTTGAATTGTTGGTATAATAGCTACATATCTTACACACTCTTTCTGAAGATTGCGTTTACTACATTTAATATTAAGAGGGTTCTCCCGTGTGACATAAAAAAACTAGAACTGAAACAAGAGCGGAGCAATCCATTTTGAAAGAGTTCCAAGAGGTAGAGGAAGGAGTACTCTATAGACCAGACATTGCAGATTGATGGTAAGATAAGATAGTTTTAATCGTACTTGAAACTTTAAACGCGTTTTTCTCAAAACTATGTTTTTGAATCTTTCCTCCATCATATCTTGAGAATGGTTTGACCGATTCGCTTGAAATTTATAGGGTAGACTCAGCACGTGTATACGCATGGAGTGAACTAAAATCATTCAAAAATTCCGAGTATTTCTATTTTTTTCGTAACGAAAAATTTAAAAACAAACTATGAAATTTAAGACTTTTTATTCATGTCTGCCAGAAACCCAATTTTCAATATTTTCAAATGATTCTATAGTTCATTCGATGCATTTAGGCTTACAGATTAAAACGCCGTTTTTTTTTTCTTTCAGATAAGCCAATCAGCTTGGAGGAAGTGAGCGTCCTTTTTTTTAAGGCGGATGTCTTCGGAGTGGTACAACTAACGTTCTAATGAAGATTTTTACTTGAAATTTATTCTACATACTCTTGACGTAGTAATAAATAAATGATAAAAATAACCTCAAACTTTTACCTTTTCATTGGTCGTCAAAATTCCCAAAAAATGCTTAAAAAACAGGCCGGGACACGAGGGACCCCCTTAATATACATTAAATGTTCATAAAATATTAATTAAATTTTAATTATAGCTGTGTTTAATTAAAAAATTCTTTTCCGTCGTTTTTGTTATATCATTTTATCAAAATTTTATCAACCAATACATTTTCTGATACCTAATAAGTTTAGTTAGGATAATGTAATTCTCCAAATTAAATATTATCCTGCATTTGATTTAACCAGTTCTGTTTAATAAAAATAAGATTTTACCATAAACCAACGAACACTATTATGATATACTACCAGACCAAAATCATTTCACTGATTAGTATAATATAGTAAACAGGTTGGCCAGTTACACTAGCTTTGTGGTCCCAGTTTTCAAATGCATATACGAGGGTAAGGTGAAAAATTGTTGGTCTGACAACGAAAGACTGCAATTTTCAGTTAAAAAATGATTTCACTTTTCTATATAATCTCCCTTGACTTCAGCACACTTGGTCCAGCGTTGTTTCAAAATCACTATTGCTTCTCGAAAGTGGGAGTCTGAAAGGCTATGAAAGTATTCATCTACGACTCCCTTAACTTCTTCATCGGACGTGAAGTGCTTCCCGGAAACAAATTTCTTCAAGTTTGGGAACAAATACGAGTAAAAGGAAAATATATGTAACTGGTCTGCTCGTCTAGCTCGTCTAGCAAATAGAGCAAATAGTGTCAGATTAATGTATCTTGCTACTAGACAAAGCATAAAGTCAGTTTGTAGACAGTTTCCTTGAGGCAGGTAGCGGGTTGAGATGGGTGAAATATAAGAAACATAATATGTTGTAAACAGGACTATGTTTATTGCCGGACATAATTTGTGTACGTATGTATTTCGAAAATAAAGTGAATACCACTTGTTTCCTTTAAAATTTTGCAGTTTTTTCTCGAAAAAGTTAAATTTTATTATCAGTATTATATTTTAACAATAATTATTTGAAAACGTTACTACCGATACCACGGTTATTGAATTGATTACAATATTATAAAGTTGCATTCTGGTCGTATTTTGGTCGTATATAGGTGCTTCATTTATACACTGATACAGTCAGTCTATGGAATATATATAATACAGTATGTGAATTTTACTAATTCTCCAGATATATAATTTAAAAGCTAAACAGCAAGAACGTGTTGGTGGTATCTTCTGACACGCATATTCCACACACTTCATATTTCACCTTTGTTAATCGATGGTTCTTAGCTTTATTAGTTGTAAACATACCTTAGTCTTAGTTTTCTAGCTCAATGAGGTACAGATTTTTAAAATTGCTGTTAAATTTAAAACAAATCTTAATTACAGGGTGGTCCATTCGGTACTACCAAAAAGTTTTGTTTTTTTCATCAGAGAAAGGACAAAATTTGATAAAGCCAAGGTATAGGAAGGAAAGGGTATATACCTAATGCAGTTAAGAATACATTATTTCGAAATGGTTTCCCTCTTTTACAATTACTACAGTGAGTCGATCCTTAAAATTGCTGATTACCCGCATGCAAAGGTTAACATCTATCGAGTTAACTGAATCGATTATGGCATCTTTTAGCTCAGGAATGGTTTCCGGATTAATCTTCCGGACCTTATCTATGAAAGTCAATTTATTTGTTTTTCGTGCTTCTTTGGAAAGTCAAAACCGATCACACCGTGTTGAAAAATGTTGTCAAGCACGTCAAAAACTTGATCGGTGCGATGAGGTTGCGCCCCGTCCTGAATAAACCAGTGCTGACCACCGAGATCTTTTTCGCGAATGAAAGGAACGATTTCATCTTTGAGCATCATGACCATTTTTGTCCCATTTCTTAACTTTATTGATGTCTTAACAGTAGGTGCATCCTTTATGTTTCTTGACGTTCTCTATGCACGTTATACGGCTGTCCATAAGCAGTGAGATTTGAAGGACTCTCCAATCAAAAACATTCGATCTTTCTTTGAATACTTAAACATTTTTAAAAGTTAATTTTTGGTAGTACCCAGTGGACCAGCCTGTGTATAAAAAGTATCCACCATATACTATTTTCCATTGGGTATATCAAACTAAAGTTCCTACTTATATCTGAATAGTGAAATGTAGTCAAGTAAACGTCTCATGCAAAATAATCGTTACTAAAACATGCAAAAAATGGTTCAGGTTGACATAGCTATAAAAGAGGAAATAATTACAAAAATATTCAAACAAATTTCAGATTTCCTTCTACGCAGTAGATTACCATAACTCTTTAAACATGAAACAAGAAAATATTCATTTAAAAATATTTCAATTCTGAATGAAGTTGAGCATGTATAGTTATGTTGTTCTTGCCTTTTAGAGAAGCACGAAGTGAATGCACTAGAGTCCGTTAGTTCTCTTGAATTATTTGTTAACAATTTAGCAGCTTCCAAACAATCATTGTTTCTTGTTTCATTCAGAATGATGCTCTTGTATTGTGTAGATATGAATGGAATATCTCAGTTGAGTTCAGTTCAGTTAAATCAATATGAGAAGTAGCGTGTTTTAAATTCCATATATAGCATCATATCTTCTTGTAACCTAGCATATTAATTGGAAATCTGTGTTCATTAAAATTTTATCAAACTTAAATTTAATATTAAGAACGTGAATGAATTTTTTTTTTAAAAATACAGGTTTGATGATGATTTGGTAGGTACGGATTTAAGGAATAACACCTATGTAACTGGTTGAAAATAACTCAGTGCTATTGAAAAATTACTCACGTAAATTTATTATTCATCTTATTTAGGGGTACAAAAAGTAATTTTTTTTATCAAAAAACATGCCGAAAATAACAAAATTTTAGGTGGAGAGTAGAGCCAGTGCATTTGATGAAAAATAATCCACGACAAGTAACATAAGTCCTTCAATTAGTTATCTAGAACAAGAACACAAGTTTTTCCTTTTTAGTGTTCCGTACGGAACACATTTGAGATCACTTCGATGTTTGTCCGTCTGTCACAGGTGATTTTATCCGAATTATTCGATATAAAAATTTTAAATTCGGCACAGAGCAAGCGTGTGGTAGTCCAGTTATAGCGGTGAAATTAAATTTTAATTCTTAATTTCATGGGGGGAACCTAGAAAGTGGCGAAAGATTTTTTTGCAAGAGAAAGAAAGCTTAAAGCCTAAATTAAAGCTTATTAAAAGAGGATTTTTTTTATAATTATATGGATATTATATTGAACGGATATTTTGGTAAAATTTTTACCAAATGAGTTCTAAAAATTAAAAAAGAAGGAATAATTGATAAATCTGAATATTATTTAATATTTGTAAGATTTTATTAATCTGTCCATAGAAATAATGTATCCAAAATATTCAAAGAAATTAATAATAATATTTATGTAAATCGATTTTGGATTAAAACTATTGAAAGAAAAACAGGTAGCGAACGTTGCTAAATTCAATAAATACCTCTTTTTTCTGGTAAGTGAAAACAAGCCAAGTAGGGAATAAAATTTCCTCGTCAGGAAAAAAAATTTTTCTACTTTCATGTGCTATTACATTAAATCCGTAAAAGCCACTTGTACGAAACACAATTTGCGCAACTAAAAGTTACACTTGATGACTTGCTTTATTTTAAATTGAGTGAAGTATGTATCCATTTTTGCAAGTATATTTTGTTTTAAAATACTATGCAGCTCGACTATAGCTACCCCCTCCTGCTATGTAGTCCAGTGTAGTTTTCATCATAAGGCATTTCTTCCCCCAACTAGACTTCGTAGTTTATAGACGCTCCCTTAGGTATCAATTTTAACCCTTTGCACTCGAACCATTTTTTAGTATGGGTACTCAGCTACTCGAGAGTAGTTTTAATAAAAAATTGTAATACATCAAAGACAACAACAACAACAGTAGTTTACTTACATATTTTATTTTTATTTGCATATTACAAACATTATATTTTAATATTAAATTTTATAATTTTCCTTAGTATGATATTTGAAGTAAAGAACAGGATGGCGCCTGAGAGGCGCCTTTCGAGTGCAAAGGGTTAATCTTTATTTAACGAAATATAAAGAACTTATTCCCTATAACAGAAGTAACTGTATAGTATAGTGTAGACTGTAGGTATTTAAGACTAACTAATATCGATGGTCCTATGGTGCCATCGATGAAAGCGTGCTATATATTTAATGAAAATACAGATGTTCAACACTGAAATCATAACAGAACTATTTTAGCGATGTATTTAAAACCTTTTTTTTACAACCAGGTCTCGTTCCTCAAGTAGAATAGAAATATTAATAAATAATAATAAAAACAAGTAGACCAGATCCAAACCGAACTTGAGTGGTAAAAATTAATCGCCGGAATTTGTTTACAGAAAGTTAAAAGTTCATGTTGCCACCTGGCAACCTGGCTAAATTTTCTTTAAACCGAAATTGTTTATGCTATAATGAGAAAAATTAGCAGATTTACATTTTTAAAATTTGTTAGATATTCGTTGGCAAACAATTATGGCTTTGTCAAATTTTGCTACAAAATTGTTATTTCCGAAGTTATATCTTTTAAGGGGGACCACTAGTGTGACCACCTGAAAAAAAGGTGATTTTTGGGAATTGTTTTTAAAGAAAACTACCGTATGGATTGTCTTAATATTTTAAGGATATATTCGTTGATATATAATGAATTCATGATAAAATTTTTGGACCAAAAAATTGAAAATTCAGTGAGTTATTCGCGATCTCCCAAGGCTCCAAAAAAGTTCTCCGACTGCTGCAGTGTTGGCCTTTACAGTGCCTGAAATCAAAAAAAAAAAAAAAAACGCCTATTAAACTAGAAGGTATTGCCCGTGCCATGAACCTCAAACCGAAAAAATAGTTGAAATTTAATAAAATGGCGGATTTTTTAAAAAAAAGTTTCAAATTTTGCGCGAAAATTTGATGATTTTTGGCCTTCAAAAATCCCCTCTTTTATTCGATCGGAAAACTGGAGGGTCATGGCACGAAGAAACATATATGGAAAAAGCTGTAACAATTATCAAATCGATCGGATGATTTGTCTTCGAGTTACAACTGCAGCAAATTTGAAAAATGTAGTTTATCTTTACCTTAAGAGACTAATTGTTGGCATTATACGAAAAATTATGAAAAAAAAATTAAAAATGTAAATAAGTTTACTCTTTCTTACCAGATTGCCAGTTGAACTTTTATTATAAGTACTATGATGTACGAGTATTATAGAACAAGCTTATAAGAGAACAAATTTCGGGCGATTAATTCTGACCACTCAAGTTCGGTTTGCCCCTGGTGTAAATGGTAAGCAGTTCTTTACTTATCACTGATTTTTTTTCAATTTATGAATTATACATAATAAATTAATACTTTAAGCAGCACAACGAACTTTATCAGTAGAAAAATGTAAATTGTATCTTCAGGTATATTAATATTATGGTAATATTTTATTTTAATAGAAGTAGTTCTAATAGCAGTATTACTAATAGCAGAAGTACGTGTATATTTGATAATTATGTTTTTGAAACACTTTTTAAAAAAATGTAAATATTATGTTTTGTTCATAGAACAAAAATGAATCTTTTAAAGATGCCTTTTTGCTAATAACTCTCCATTCAAGAATATCGATGTTTTCAATTCTATTATTATCGATCATGCATATAAGAATATCGATTTTCAATTTTTAGTAGGTACAGGACCAGCGAGAGAAATGACAGGCCCCCGGGGCCGACAAAAATTTTCAAACATTTTTTTCTCAAAATACTAAAAATTCACATAGTGTTTGAAAATTTGTCAAACTGGATCGGCTAGGACTCGAACCCGGATCTCTTGGTTGCTAGCCAAACGTCTTACCAATTAGGCTACCGATCGCTTGTTCGAGTGTCACTTCAGTTCGAGAATCAATCAAGCACATCTTCGCTTTAATGCGAGACGCAATTATATTTTTAATTTCCAATGTTATAATACTGTTGACGACATCTAACGGACATCTAACTAAGACTCCTGGCCCCCTTTTTAAGCCCACCCCCTCTTGCTGGCACTGGATAGGTACGTAATAGTTAACAGTTGTTAATGATGCTTAATAAAAATAAATTTAGACCTAACTTTTAGGATTGGTTTGTGCCTAAGTACTTTTAATTTTGCCTTTAAATTTTTCTAATTATATTCTTGTGACAACGGGATAAAACCAGAAAGTTGAATCGTAGAAAGATAATTTGTTTTTTAGTCAAAATTGTCGGAAAAAACGTTCACAAAGTAAAATCTTATAAATGCTAATTATGCAATAAAAACGTTAAACAATGTTTGGGTGAAATTACCGGAAACATACTCCGCTTGTGTTTTTGACAATTATACTATTTTATTATTTATTTGAATCAATAATGGCATATATATAGAAGGGTGCCCAAATTTGGCTCCCAATGAAATAGTAACAGTTAAAAAGCCTACGTGTGGATGATAAAAGTTGCAAAATGAAAGAACTGTAAGGTATCACGGAGCTACGCTACAAGACAATAGTACCCATTCGTATTTTTGATCAGTGATCATATAGCCTTTCATTTGACCTATATTTCATTTGTGTACAAGCAGATCCAAGTACCCATATAAAATGGGCATCGTCTTTTGAGCGAAACAAATATCGAACGAAATTAATTTTCTGTCCTAGTAAAGGGAGTAGCAGACTTACCATATGAAAATTGCACTGACGGTATTGGACATAGTTTAACCTTTTAGATATTGCTTCTTTGCCCAAAGTACTGATACTTGTGATTTTAGATCTCTGCTCTCACTTTTAAGGGAGATATGGGGTAACAACCCCTAACGATATTTTCTTTTTTCTCAGAAACTATGATAGGTATTTGAATGAATCGAATGCCAAAAAATAGATATCAGTCAGCTCTATATTTAGTATTTTTTTTATATTTTTTGATTAACTTTCAGAAGTGTAAAACACTATATTTATTATTTAAGGGTGGTTTTTTATATGAACCACTGGAGATACACCAACCAAATAAATATTGTATAATCATCTGAGAGTCTGCTCTAACATATTATAAATACAAAAGTTTGCATTTGGTGGAACATGGTTAAAAATAACAACGAATATAATATGTAATTGATATTATATTTCTATCACCTTATTACATCTAATATATCTGAATTATACATATGGGGCATTCTTTCTGAACGGGAGACCCTATGCTCTCTAAAATTGGTGTTAGAGTTCATTTCAAATAACTTGACCCTTTTCCTTATGTAAATTCAATAGTTAAGTGTGGTCAACCCATTTGAAATTAACTCTACTTAAAGTAGGTCTACGTTAGCTCAAATTAAAGGTTATGAACCCTACTTTTCAAATATGAGTGGCAAAATTTATCTTACACTATAATGCCTTCAATATGGTGGCTGGAAAGTATGAACGCATTGTTTTGCGGACAATAAACGTTCTGTAACGTTTTAAAATCTTTTTCATAAAAATTTTTTTAGTTAAAGATATAAAGTTGTGCTTAACGTTTTGAGGACAATTAAAAAATATATACAGGCTAATCTATTTAACCTGGAATTTTATATACCTCGAAAAATAAGCTTGTAGGAAAACTTTGCCTGACAAAAAGATAATATTTCTCTAGAGAGCATCTTTCTCTCCTAAAATAAGCCCCCTTGCCCCTTGTGGGAGGAAGCAGGGGGCAATTTTGAAACCTAAAATAGAAACCCTCATTTTTTATTGCAGATTCGGATTCTACGAGACAAAATACCCAACATTTATACGAAAAATTTTTTTTCTATTGGTAACAGATGGCGCTTTAATTCGGCGCAAGTCCGGCATTTATAAATTTGTCTGCGTTTGTGGAAGTTCTTACACGGGGCAAACCGGTAGAAAATTTATAACCAGGTTCAATGAACATTTATCAGCCATAAAATCAGCTAACACCAGGAAACACTCGGCCATAGCTCGACACATTATAGATACCGATCACGATTTTAATACAAAAACCTAACTTCGAAACTTTGCATATCTGTACAAAAGGAAACCTTATGAGTCATTTGGAGGTTCTTAGAATAGCACAAGATGTCGTTCTGGACAACCCTATTCTTAACGATATATCTCAACTTTATGATTTCAATACGTCACTGCGTATTGTTCAACTCATGCGCGATCGTGTTTGAGTTTCGTCACAAGTTTCACTCTAATTATATATTTAATGGTGGTCATTTGTTCACTGATCAATTTTGTGTAATTTCATTCGTTATTTACAATTGTCATAATGTTGATTTTTACTACAAGTTTTGTGTTACTTTGTGATATTTGATTTTCAAATTGTGATTTTGTCCATGATTTCTTCTAAATTTAAACTTCTCTTTTATTGTTCAACGTTTTTTCGAATTTTATTTAAAATGTATTCTAAAAATTTACCAAATTTATGTTTCTTTAGATAATTTTCTTTGTCTGATGTTTGGGTGTGGTTTTTTGAATTTTCTTTGTGTTCAAACTTCCCTAAAAATTTAAAATGTATTAATTCAATCTAATTTTCATTAACGACAGAATTTTCGTAACTATGTGGATATATTCTGATTATGTTTTCACACCCTATATAAGAATTAAATTTTTACCTTTGACAATTTTTAAACGTTTTCTTAAATGTCACTTTTCAGACTACGATTTTGGGTCTGTTTGTTTTTGAAAATGACTGTTATTATGGGCGAAACTAGTCAAACGTGACTATTATTGATTTTTTAATTTTATTTCTTTGTGTGATTTTGAATTTTTTATTGGTGATTTTTATCACTTGTATTTGCGGGCTTTGTCGTAATTTTTTTAACTTTTGTTCCTTATTATTGTAATTTCCCCGCAGTTGGTGTTGATTTGTATAATTATTTAATTGTATATAAATAAACTTATTTTTATTTACAATTACATCCCACATTTTAGGACAGAAAGATGCCCTCTAGAGAAATATTATCTTTTTGTCAGGCAAAGTTTTCCTACAAGCTTATTTTTCGAAATATACAAAGTACCAGGTTAAATGGATCATCCTGTATATATTTTTAAATTGTCCTTAAAACGTTAAGTAAAACTTTATATTTTTAGCTAAAAAAAGTTTTATGAAAAAAATTTTAAAACGTTTACAGAACGTTTATTGTCCGCAAAAAACTGTCCACCAATTTTGGACAGCATGGCGTCTCCCGTCCAGAAAGAATGCCCCATAGGTATAATTTAGATATATTAGATGTAATAAGGATAAAAATATAATATCAATTAACGTAAAAGCCCCTATATCGGAACACTATTTTTAGGTGTGTAATTAAACTGGCTTATAAAAATTGTCAATTAAATTAAACACCCATTTTGTTTTTTTCATAAGCATGAAATAAAGTTTTTTTAATCCAATGAATATGTTTTTAAAAATATACAACCCAAAAATTTTTATTTATTAATGTTTTCTTTTACAAAATGTCGACATCTATATCCAAACAAAGAAATATTAATGACACTAGGAATTGGGAACCGATATACAAACAGACGTGTAATATGAGTAATATGACACATAGAGTGACATCTAGACGTCAAAGTAGGAAACATAGAATGGTTTCAGTATCAGACATAAATAAAGGATCAAAATACTGTATTCAACAAATATTGTTTAGTATATAAATATGTATTTGTTTAATTAAGTAAGGAAACATTAAACGCGAGGTGAATTCGAATTGAAAAATAATCATTCTAATTAATAATAATTTTTTTTTATTATAGAGATTTCTTTCGGAAATAACTTTATTAATATATAAATATCAAAACTGTTCGGACATATGATCGCGTTCCGGTATAGGGGCTTTTACGTTGCATATTATATTCGCTGTTATTTTTAACCATGAGTAGTAGGTTTTGGGGCATTCTAAGCCCTCCTCCCCTCCTCCCGATTTTTTTAACGACTGTTAGAGGAGATAGGTAAGCTATGTCATCTAGATGGCGTTGCTGGTCTGAACCACTGTGAACTCTGTACCTTGATTCACAATTCCATGAAAAGATGGCGTTGCTGGTCTGAACCACTGTGAATTCTGTACCTTGATTCAAAATTCCATGAAAAGATGGCGTTGCTAGTCGGAACCGCCGCGAATTCTGTACCTAGATTCAAAATTCCATGAAAAGATGGCGTTGCTAGTTTGAACCACTGCGAACTGTGTATCGTGATTCATAATTTTATCATATTTTTTATCTGAAAACAGGTTTATACAGGTTTTCCTCTAAATAAAAACACATTTTTTTATTTTTAATTTTTATTTTTATTTATTTTTTTATTTTTTTTATTTTTTAATTTTTTTATTTTTTTAATTTTTTCTTATTTTAATAAATTTATTTTAAAAGAAATATTTTACAATAAGAATGTTTAAATGTTATTACAATAATATTTGTATATGGATATGACATTTTCCATGGCGGAAGCTGCTCTGGAATGATGGTCGCATCGAGGACTAGTGTATATCGATTTATACATATTTTGTAACAATATTTGTCAATGGATTATATTGAACCACACGGTCATGTAGTAGAAGACAGAATGCTGATGTATTCTCCGGCACCTCCTTCAA
The DNA here is from genome assembly GCA_035578155.1 of Brachynemurus nebulosus. Lineage (NCBI taxonomy): Eukaryota > Metazoa > Arthropoda > Insecta > Neuroptera > Myrmeleontidae > Brachynemurus > Brachynemurus nebulosus. Next base: position 147,538,570 of record JAPWDM010000001.1, read on the forward strand.
CGTTTTAAATTCAATTCGAATATCCGCCGGTCAACTTTTCAATGATTCGTTATCGTGTTATTTTATTGTGTAAAATCAATTAGTTTGTCGACCCCGAGTTGGTGTAGTGGTTAGCAACTCCGCTCTTATCTGGTAGATTGTGAGTTCGAAACCAACCGGGGGAGATTCGTCATCTACATTACTACGCCGCTCATTAGTTTATCGTAGAATTGTTGGTATTTCAGAGTTTTCAACGAGTTGTTTAATAATTTCCTCTCGACGCTTCGCTTTACTTAGTTCTCTTAATTCTGCGTTAGAACATTGAAGAAGATTGATGTAATGATCCGTAAATTACATACAACAGAAATATTCCGATATTTCAATATTTCCAATATTTCGTCTAGAATTGAACTTGAAAAGTCTACAAACCACCTCTATAAATTCAATGGTGTTTGTTGAATAATTTTTTACTATTTTAATACACAAGTCGACCAATTGGTGATCTTTGATTCCTCACAGAACACTTTCTTGCATATGCACAAATTTTTAATATAATTATAAATTTTACAAGTTAAAAAAAGTGATCATTGTGTACCTATTTTTGTTTAAAACTATACTTAATAAAATAAATTTAAAGAAAAAAACCGATCTTTTGATTTACACCGATCCCCTAAAAAGAAATCAAACTAATTTTTGATATTATACCTTAAACTTGATGTATATATCGCCCCTTGAGAATAAAACTGTTACAACTGCAAAATCACTAATTTTAAGATATTAAAGAAATAAGATTTTGAAGAAATTTAAAACCGAATAACTTTTTTCCAAATCATCTTAGAACTTTAAAACTTTGCTAGGTTCATTCTAACAGTTAGTTTTAAATGTTGTGATAAAAATTTTGTCGAGAAATTTCATAGTTTAAATTTTCATTGCAGTTGTAACCAAAAATTTTTTAGTTATTTTACAAAAAGTTGCATTCTGTTTAGGATTATAATGTTATATCTGCAAATAATACATTTTTTCTTAATTATTTCACAAAATATTACTTTTTATTGGTGACGCAAAGTTGTATCTGCAACTAATACTTTTCAGAAATTTTGAAAATTTCGCTTTATATAACTTTATAATGGCAATTGTTTAAGGTAACAAATTCCATAATTATATTACAGATAGAGATGGGCAACGGGAAAATTCTCAGTGGGAATTTTCCCGGGAATATTCCCATTTGGGTAATTATTAAGTATTTTCCCTGGAAAATTCCCAAGGTAACACATTCCATAACTGTATTACAGATAGAGATGGGCAACCGCAAAATTCCCGATAGGAATTTTCCCGGGAATATTCTCATTTGGGTAATTATTGAGTATTTTCCCGGGAAAATTCCCGAAACCTGAGTAAAAACGATTACTTACAATTAGCTGTGCTATTTTACAAATGCGTTTTTAATTAAAGACCGCGACACCGGTCCCTCAATTTACGTGAATATTTGTTTCATGGGGATTCAATTTATGCGGATAAAAAATCGCGTAAATTAAATCCGTCATTATAAAAAAAGATACTGGAAATAAAAGCTACCAAAAATTGTAGAGAATTTTATAATACTTTAAATGATAACGAAAATGTAGAAATTTACACGTTAAAATTTTAAAAATATCGTTTTTTTCGATATCGATAATTTTCGATAACGAAAAATAGGTTTTGACAGTCCCAATATATTAGGAATACCCACAACTTGCTTCGCTTAAGCCTTCAAAAATTTCGTTATTTTTGAGTTACGATGTACCGTTTACGAGATATTTACGACCAAAGGTTTACGTTTTCGAAAAGTATTGAAAACTAATTTTTTTGAAAATATTTTATTGGTGACAAAACCAATTTGACTAATCAGTCTGAATCAATTAATTATAATCAGTTTATGATGAGTAACTCGGTATCGATAATTTTCGATAACGAAAAGTAAGTTTTGATAGTCCCAGTATGTTCGGAATACCCATAACTTGCTTCGCTTAAGCCTTCAAAAATTTCGTTATTTTTGAGCTACGATGCACCGTTTACGAGATATTTACGATCAAAAGTTTACGTTTTCGAAAAGTATGAAAACTAATTTTTTCGAAAATATTCTAAATTGCCGACCAAAGAAATGGGACTAATAGAGCATAAATTCAACCATTATACAATCAATTTATAATAATTTGTTAGACATTTAGTAGTAAAAGCAATTAAACACATTTAACAGAAAATATTATGTTATTTATTCTTCTTTTCTTCTATTACAACTATTAGGAGTATGTAGCTATTAGAGATATGCTGCTACAATTTTATTTTGTTTTTGGATTTTAATTTACTTATATGGTTTCTTACATTTTCTTTTATATCAATATTTTGCCGATTGAAGTTTTTCCCACGTTTGTCTGTTTTTATTATACAAATATTTCGATCAAGCTTTTAGTTTACTTTTCTAGTTTACATTTTATCTTCTACGCAATATCCTGATTTAATTTTTGTTTTTACCGGAAAAATTTCTAAGTTTTCAGTAAATAACGTTCTGACCCTGTATTAATTAAACCTTTTTGTATATTTGTCGCCCGTAAATCGCGATTTCGCTTTCGTTTCTTTCGTTCCGAAACAGGTGTTGTTAAATTTCCATTAGTGTTATTTGGGAAAGTTTCGTCCAAATTAAAATATATATCCGAATTAACAGTAATAGTTAAAGCAGAAGACAAAAACTGTCCATTATTTAAATTTAAATGGATAAAATTATTTAAATTTTTTAAATTATATGGTTTAAATTGTTTAAATTATAAGATTATATTCAGAAAGAGCTGTTAAATTAATTTTTTCTTTATCAGCGTCCATATTTTGAAATTAAAATAAATTATAATTATATTTTAATAACAATAATGCTACGAAAGAATTCGTCTAAACTCGATAAACATTAAATATGGCTAAAATTGTGAACATCATTATTCACTTACATTGTAAAATGATAACATAAGAAGGAATACCAAAATGCGTGTAGTTCTGTATGTACCTACAATCCACTCTAACTAACATGTAGCCACTTAATAAAAGAAATCACATACATATACCTTTTTTAATCGAAATAAAAAGTTAATTTTTTGTTTTCTCTTTGTTACAACTGCACATGTAACAAAAATTTTTTAAACCATTTATTCTTAGACTGTTAAAATTTAAAAAAAGTTTATGGACTATAACTTTTTTATTTTCTAGAATTTTAGGATGAAAATTTCACCAATCGATAGCCTAAATGTAGCTGAATCCAATGATATAAAAATCTCAAAAACGAAAAATTTGCAGTTGCAACAGTTTTATTCTCAATGTGCGATATATAAAAATTCCATTTACAATTATGGTACACCATATATACTCGTAAATTTTACAAAAATGTATCACTCTGTACATTTTTTTTTAAATCTGTGTGCACATTCTTTGATGTTATTTAATCAGCTAAATCTTTAATCAACTAAATCAGCTAAAATTGTTACATACTTACGTTATAAATATCTAAGTGTGTATTTTTCTTTTAAATATATAACTTATAAATACTCATGATTACTTTATTATAACTGTAATCACGCGATATCATGTTATAAAATACATAAGAATTTACTCATTTAATGTAAAAATATTTGGTCATCAACAATTAAATAAAAACGAATTTTTTTAAAATATATATAGTAATATAATATTTCGCATATATACAGTACTCTGTTAAAAGTATGGGTTTCTACACCGTTAAAAAACATATATTTTACAATATCAATATATTGTAAAAAATCATATTTCTTAATATTTTTTAAAACTGAATATGTAATATCAAGAATTTAAAACAGTTTTGAAACATTAATTTCTCCTCATAATATTTTTCTAGTCTTAAATTAATAGCACAATGTTCCATATATTTTAAGAAAATTTTCCTTTTAATATTTTATAACTTATCTAAAAAATTTATAGCTATTTTTATCAAAAAATTATTACTTGCTATTGTTAAAAAATTAGTTAAATATATCTATAGGTATTAAATGACCTCTAGTTTTTGTAAATAACGGTAGTAATAGCAATTCATCTTAAATACGAAATTATTTTATCAATGCTAAATAAGCGTTTTTTTTTTCTCATATTATCATACTCCAATATATTGTATATTATTATAATTTATAAAAATGTGTTTTATTTATTAAAAAATTTAGCAAAATTTTAAATAATATCGCGTCAAAATAATATTCAGAAGTCAATAAAAGACAATAGCAGTAAATTTATTAAGGATAACTATAAATAAATATTAATCTAATGTTGAAATATTTATTAACAAATAGTACTGCTTAGTAGAAAATTAGGCACCTATTGTTTTGTTTTCAAATTTACGTTTTTTTGGGTATTGCTGCCGGTGGATGGCGCGGTCAGCAGCACCCGGCGGCATCGCCATCGGAGGGCATGCGCCGCCACACACGGTAAAAAATAAAAACATACACATAATAGACAGGAACACATAAATGCAGTAGACAAAGGACAAACACACATAATAAAATTCAACGATGGACCCTGCCATCCCAGGGCTTCACAAAGAGTGGGCAGTCCCCGGTGGCGGCACGCTAAGTGCTAAGTGCGGCCACCAAGGTCTGAAAACCAACGATGAAACTCCGAGGTGTAAAGGGCCTCGGAGTGGAGAAAACTGACTAGAAAACACTCAAAATATTTATCAGACAAAATTAAAAAAAATCTTATTACGTCACTGGGGAACCACAGGCCGACCAGTGACGCAATAAGTAGTTAAAAACAATACCGCTGAAGGGCCACAGCAGCAAGCCCAAAGCGGCACAACAAAATATCACAGATAAGAATAAAAAAAAAGTGATGTACCACCTTGGGTGGAAAAGGCCCTCAGTGGTACATCATTAAAACAAAATAGATTAAAAGCAATCTTATTAAAAAACGAAAACAACAATATCACAGATTTCGGAAACTTTATAGCTCTGCGACACGATTCCGCTCTCCATAGTCTCGACAATTCCGAAATGGCTTCGCCAACACCTAGGAACTCACACGTGTAGGGACAGTGACATCTGATTACTGAGCAACATGTACTGTTCTGTCAGATAGCTGATTACTGGGTACATGTGCCGTTCTGTCAGATGTCGGGGTCAACCCACACGGGAGACCGGTACGATGACTAGGCCACGTTCGTCCGAGTCGAGGCTACAGAGAACGGGACAGTGCCACAGAATATCACAGAACGACAATCTGACCTATGTTCGTATTACTTCGACGGGGCGGAAGCCGCCACATCGACGCCCACGAACGCATCCGTACGAGGGACGACGACGTCTCCTTACTGAGCGAGCTCGCTCAAGCCGTTCGGGCAGATGTCGACTCGTACGTGTGGCCGATGAGAACGAGTGCGTCGGGAGCCGCATTCCTACCCATCGAAACAACAAGAACAAGGCCAGGGAAACATCACAGAACGAGCAGATTAAAAAATACCACCTCAGGCATGAGAAACCAAGGTGGCATAACAACTATCACAGGTATCAGATCACAATTTTTACGTAAATCACAGACGCTATATATCACCTTTTCGACACATCCGAACGGTATCGTCGGACTCCGAAGATCACGCCCACTGGAGTATGCAGCACTGGCGACGCGTTGAATTCCGGTGAAGGTACAAGTAAAGAACTCCGGCTGACGCAGGCATAACACTCACTCGGGGGATACGACATCGTCCCCTCCACACGATCATCCTTGTCGAAACACGGTACCAGAGCCTCGTCAGCCTGCTAGCCGAAGCTAACAGTTGCCCGCCGGGCACGAACGGGGACGTGAAGGTTGGATTTTAGCCCAGCACAATTCATCTTAAATACGAAATTATTTTATCAATGCTAAATAAGCGTTTTTTTTTTCTCATATTATCATACTCCAATATATTGTATATTATTATAATTTATAAAAATGTGTTTTATTTATTAAAAAATTTAGCAAAATTTTAAATAATATCGCGTCAAAATAATATTCAGAAGTCAATAAAAGACAATAGCAGTAAATTTATTAAGGATAACTATAAATAAATATTAATCTAATGTTGAAATATTTATTAACAAATAGTACTGCTTAGTAGAAAATTAGGCACCTATTGTTTTGTTTTCAAATTTACGTTTTTTGCAATTAAAGAAAATTTTAGTAACTATCGATGCCTATATAAAACGATACCCATAAAAGACAAGCATGCTCTGATCTCAACAATTTTTTCCCATGTTAAATTTGTATCTTCTTACTTCGCTGAAACTTATTATGTTTATATATTCCCCGCAATATTTTCTACCATAAACAATAGTTATAGCAAGCTAGGTAGGTATTGAATAAGTATTTTTTGTTTGTTAATTTATTGATGATAGAGAAAAAAAATTTATGATTTTATAGACAGTGAAATACATTTAAACTATTTTTTTGCAGTTTAATTTTGTAAAAACACCTAAAAATTATCAGTCACAGACAAATATTTCTAAGCAAACGAATTGAAAATGTAGTTTTATATCATAAGAATAAATGCTTATATATAGGGTGGACAGTAAATAACTCTCATAATTTTTAAAGAGCGGATGAAAACTTTAATTTTGGATTACGAAATTTTATTTTTTTTTCCGGAGTTAAGCTGCATTCAATTAATTAACCCTTTCCTGCACAGCAGTTTTAGATCATTACTGTGCAAACGATACTTCAAATTAGCAAATCATTAATAATATGGGTGAATACTTATTGGCAAGAATTACATAGTTTACACATATGTTCTATCGCATCAGAATGTTAATAGGACAATGCGATTTAATTGCCTATATTCAGGAGCAAGCAAAAACATTACCTATTTTAATAGCTTAGAAAATACACATTACATAGTTCGTTGTAAGAACAATCATTTCGGTGATCTTTTTAACGAATTACTAGAATTAAGGACTGTGGTATGTAAGAAATAACAACACTCACATAATTTTACAATAATTAACATATAGCTATTGGAAAAGTTACAAAGATTTTTTTTAACAACTTATTAAATGCTGATAGCTTATTTTAATATCTCCTATAGGGCCTTAAGTATAACCCTTCACCCGAAATTTTTTCATCACCATCGTTGGCGACTGTATTCTCGTCATCATCAGCTTCTCCTTCGCTCGCAGTATCTTCGCTATCGCTAGCAGATGTTTTTTCATCATTTGATATATACTTTAACACTGGCTCAATAATATCATGCTTTTCCAATTCCCTAGTTATTGAGATAATCCGCTTTCCAATGTCACTTTCCTTTAAATTATTAAAATGACTTCGTTTTTTCTCGTTTTCGATATAATCCGCGAAGCTGGGATTTATAATATGACTCCTTTCCATTAAATTGCACACAGTATTAACCATTTCTTCTCCAATTTGCGTCTGAGTCGCTAAACTTCTTAGTTCATCAACTAAATGGTTCGGGTCATCAAAATATTCTTCTTCTTCATCAACAGGTTTCGAATGGCCATTATGAAGGTTAGCATTTTCATCATCATATTTGAAACGTTTAGCTCCGCCATTTGTTGAGTTAGATGTCGAAGGTTGTTCCTTTTCTCCTGAATTTTTATTTTCTTGTTCTTCATCCTTTGCGCATGCGTTCTGAAGCTCTTTGACCATTAATATGTCTAGAGCAGTTTGTAAGAGACCAGCCATCTTTGGAGTAAAACTTGTTTCTTTGTAGTTATCAGGCGATGGTAAATGCTTTTGTTCATCAGATCGATTATCTTCATCATTCGCCGATTGTAGAATATTATGCGAGTTTTTTAAAGCGTGGAATTTACGTCTGATTGCTTCTGCTGCAACCATCATACTTTCATTAAAAGTATTCAAGTTTCTTTTAGATAGATCTGTATCATTATCGTGTTGATTTTGAAATACTGGTGCTTTATCTTCCTTTTCTTCATTTCTTGCTTCAAAACTATATTCGGTTTCATTATCATCATTTTCATCATTAGATTTTGACGATTCACTTTGTCTCCTGTTCTCCGCGCTGTTCACTTGTGTCCCATTATTTACCGTGGTATATTCAAACTGATTATTTGCGATCTGGTCATTATTGTTTGTTTGATGTTCCTGAGCATGCACTCTTCTTTTCATATGACGTAAAAGAGAACTTCTCCGCGAAAATGTCTTGTCACAACGTATACAATTAAACATTTTGATAGATGTGAATAGTTCGATTTATAACATAACACTGATTAGTTTTTATATCGACATGATCTTATATAGTACAACCAGAGCAGAATTGACGTAAAGTAATGACACCAAAATGCACCAAAGGTGCACCAAATGACACCAAAATGCGCCGAAATGACACCAAACTGCACCAAAATGACACCAAATGCACCAAAGGTGCACCAAATGACACCAAAATGCACCAAAATGACACAAAAATGACACCAAACTGCACCAAATGACACAAAAATGCACCAAAGGTGCGCCAAATGACACCAAAATGCACCAAAATGACACCAAATGACACCAAACTGCACCAAAAGACACCAAAATGATACCAAACTGCACCAAATGACACCAAAATGCACCAAAATAACACCAAAATGATACCAAACTGCACCAAATGACACCAAATGACACCAAAATGCACCAAAATGACACCAAATGACACCAAACTGCACCAAATGACACCATACTGGTGCATTTTGGTGTCATTTGGTGCAGTTTGGTGTCGTTTGGTGCACCTTTGGTGCAGTTTGGTGTCATTTGGTGCACCTTTGGTGCATTTGGTGCAGTTTGGTGTCATTTGGTGCACCTTTGGTGCATTTTGGTGTCATTTGGTGCAGTTTGGTGTCATTTGGTGTCATTTTGGTGCATTTTGGTGTCATTTGGTGTCATTTGGTGCAGTTTGGTATCATTTTGGTGTTATTTTGGTGCATTTTGGTGTCATTTGGTGCAGTTTGGTATCATTTTGGTGTCTTTTGGTGCAGTTTGGTGTCATTTGGTGTCATTTTGGTGCATTTTGGTGTCATTTGGCGCACCTTTGGTGCATTTTTGTGTCATTTGGTGCAGTTTGGTGTCATTTTTGTGTCATTTTGGTGCATTTTGGTGTCATTTGGTGCACCTTTGGTGCATTTGGTGTCATTTTGGTGCAGTTTGGTGTCATTTCGGCGCATTTTGGTGTCATTTGGTGCAACTTTGGTGCATTTTGGTGTCATTACTTTACGTCAATTCTGCTCTGGTTGTACTATATAAGATCATGTCGATATAAAAACTAATCAGTGTTATGTTATAAATCGAACTATTCACATCTATCAAAATGTTTAATTGTATACGTTGTGACAAGACATTTTCGCGGAGAAGTTCTCTTTTACGTCATATGAAAAGAAGAGTGCATGCTCAGGAACATCAAACAAACAATAATGACCAGATCGCAAATAATCAGTTTGAATATACCACGGTAAATAATGGGACACAAGTGAACAGCGCGGAGAACAGGAGACAAAGTGAATCGTCAAAATCTAATGATGAAAATGATGATAATGAAACCGAATATAGTTTTGAAGCAAGAAATGAAGAAAAGGAAGATAAAGCACCAGTATTTCAAAATCAACACGATAATGATACAGATCTATCTAAAAGAAACTTGAATACTTTTAATGAAAGTATGATGGTTGCAGCAGAAGCAATCAGACGTAAATTCCACGCTTTAAAAAACTCGCATAATATTCTACAATCGGCGAATGATGAAGATAATCGATCTGATGAACAAAAGCATTTACCATCGCCTGATAACTACAAAGAAACAAGTTTTACTCCAAAGATGGCTGGTCTCTTACAAACTGCTCTAGACATATTAATGGTCAAAGAGCTTCAGAACGCATGCGCAAAGGATGAAGAACAAGAAAATAAAAATTCAGGAGAAAAGGAACAACCTTCGACATCTAACTCAACAAATGGCGGAGCTAAACGTTTCAAATATGATGATGAAAATGCTAACCTTCATAATGGCCATTCGAAACCTGTTGATGAAGAAGAAGAATATTTTGATGACCCGAACCATTTAGTTGATGAACTAAGAAGTTTAGCGACTCAGACGCAAATTGGAGAAGAAATGGTTAATACTGTGTGCAATTTAATGGAAAGGAGTCATATTATAAATCCCAGCTTCGCGGATTATATCGAAAACGAGAAAAAACGAAGTCATTTTAATAATTTAAAGGAAAGTGACATTGGAAAGCGGATTATCTCAATAACTAGGGAATTGGAAAAGCATGATATTATTGAGCCAGTGTTAAAGTATATATCAAATGATGAAAAAACATCTGCTAGCGATAGCGAAGATACTGCGAGCGAAGGAGAAGCTGATGATGACGAGAATACAGTCGCCAACGATGGTGATGAAAAAATTTCGGGTGAAGGGTTATACTTAAGGCCCTATAGGAGATATTAAAATAAGCTATCAGCATTTAATAAGTTGTTAAAAAAAATCTTTGTAACTTTTCCAATAGCTATATGTTAATTATTGTAAAATTATGTGAGTGTTGTTATTTCTTACATACCACAGTCCTTAATTCTAGTAATTCGTTAAAAAGATCACCGAAATGATTGTTCTTACAACGAACTATGTAATGTGTATTTTCTAAGCTATTAAAATAGGTAATGTTTTTGCTTGCTCCTGAATATAGGCAATTAAATCGCATTGTCCTATTAACATTCTGATGCGATAGAACATATGTGTAAACTATGTAATTCTTGCCAATAAGTATTCACCCATATTATTAATGATTTGCTAATTTGAAGTATCGTTTGCACAGTAATGATCTAAAACTGCTGTGCAGGAAAGGGTTAATTAATTGAATGCAGCTTAACTCCGGAAAAAAAAATAAAATTTCGTAATCCAAAATTAAAGTTTTCATCCGCTCTTTAAAAATTATGAGTTATTTACTGTCCACCCTATATATAAGCATTTATTCTTATGATATAAAACTACATTTTCAATTCGTTTGCTTAGAAATATTTGTCTGTGACTGATAATTTTTAGGTGTTTTTACAAAATTAAACTGCAAAAAAATAGTTTAAATGTATTTCACTGTCTATAAAATCATAAATTTTTTTTCTCTATCATCAATAAATTAACAAACAAAAAATACTTATTCAATACCTACCTAGCTTGCTATAACTATTGTTTATGGTAGAAAATATTGCGGGGAATATATAAACATAATAAGTTTCAGCGAAGTAAGAAGATACAAATTTAACATGGGAAAAAATTGTTGAGATCAGAGCATGCTTGTCTTTTATGGGTATCGTTTTATATAGGCATCGATAGTTACTAAAATTTTCTTTAATTGCAAAAAACGTAAATTTGAAAACAAAACAATAGGTGCCTAATTTTCTACTAAGCAGTACTATTTGTTAATAAATATTTCAACATTAGATTAATATTTATTTATAGTTATCCTTAATAAATTTACTGCTATTGTCTTTTATTGACTTCTGAATATTATTTTGACGCGATATTATTTAAAATTTTGCTAAATTTTTTAATAAATAAAACACATTTTTATAAATTATAATAATATACAATATATTGGAGTATGATAATATGAGAAAAAAAAAACGCTTATTTAGCATTGATAAAATAATTTCGTATTTAAGATGAATTGCTATTACTACCGTTATTTGCAAAAACTAGAGGTCATTTAATACCTATAGATATATTTAACTAATTTTTTAACAATAGCAAGTAACAATTTTTTGATAAAAATAGCTATAAATTTTTTAGATAAGTTATAAAATATTAAAAGGAAAATTTTCTTAAAATATATGGAACATTGTGCTATTAATTTAAGACTAGAAAAATATTATGAGGAGAAATTAATGTTTCAAAACTGTTTTAAATTCTTGATATTACATATTCAGTTTTAAAAAATATTAAGAAATATGATTTTTTACAATATATTGATATTGTAAAATATATGTTTTTTAACGGTGTAGAAACCCATACTTTTAACAGAGTACTGTATATATGCGAAATATTATATTACTATATATATTTTAAAAAAATTCGTTTTTATTTAATTGTTGATGACCAAATATTTTTACATTAAATGAGTAAATTCTTATGTATTTTATAACATGATATCGCGTGATTACAGTTATAATAAAGTAATCATGAGTATTTATAAGTTATATATTTAAAAGAAAAATACACACTTAGATATTTATAACGTAAGTATGTAACAATTTTAGCTGATTTAGTTGATTAAAGATTTAGCTGATTAAATAACATCAAAGAATGTGCACACAGATTAAAAAAAAAATGTACAGAGTGATACATTTTTGTAAAATTTACGAGTATATATGGTGTACCATAATTGTAAATGGAATTTTTATATATATACATCAAGTTTAAGGTATAATATCAAAAATTAGTTTGATTGCTTTTTAGGGGATCGGTGTAAATCAAAAGATCGGTTTTTTTCTTTAAATTTATTTTATTAAGTATAGTTTTAAACAAAAATAGGTACACAATGATCACTTTTTTTAACTTGTAAAATTTATAATTATATTAAAAATTTGTGCATATGCAAGAAAGTGTTCTGTGAGGAATCAAAGATCACCAATTGGTCGACTTGTGTATTAAAATAGTAAAAAATTATTCAACAAACACCATTGAATTTATAGAGGTGGTTTGTAGACTTTTCAAGTTCAATTCTAGACGAAATATTGGAAATATTGAAATATCGGAATATTTCTGTTGTATGTAATTTACGGATCATTACATCAATCTTCTTCAATGTTCTAACGCAGAATTAAGAGAACTAAGTAAAGCGAAGCGTCGAGAGGAAATTATTAAACAACTCGTTGAAAACTCTGAAATACCAACAATTCTACGATAAACTAATGAGCGGCGTAGTAATGTAGATGACGAATCTCCCCCGGTTGGTTTCGAACTCACAATCTACCAGATAAGAGCGGAGTTGCTAACCACTACACCAACTCGGGGTCGACAAACTAATTGATTTTACACAATAAAATAACACGATAACGAATCATTGAAAAGTTGACCGGCGGATATTCGAATTGAATTTAAAACGTTGAAGGAGGTGCCGGAGAATACATCAGCATTCTGTCTTCTACTACATGACCGTGTGGTTCAATATAATCCATTGACAAATATTGTTACAAAATATGTATAAATCGATATACACTAGTCCTCGATGCGACCATCATTCCAGAGCAGCTTCCGCCATGGAAAATGTCATATCCATATACAAATATTATTGTAATAACATTTAAACATTCTTATTGTAAAATATTTCTTTTAAAATAAATTTATTAAAATAAGAAAAAATTAAAAAAATAAAAAAATTAAAAAATAAAAAAAATAAAAAAATAAATAAAAATAAAAATTAAAAATAAAAAAATGTGTTTTTATTTAGAGGAAAACCTGTATAAACCTGTTTTCAGATAAAAAATATGATAAAATTATGAATCACGATACACAGTTCGCAGTGGTTCAAACTAGCAACGCCATCTTTTCATGGAATTTTGAATCTAGGTACAGAATTCGCGGCGGTTCCGACTAGCAACGCCATCTTTTCATGGAATTTTGAATCAAGGTACAGAATTCACAGTGGTTCAGACCAGCAACGCCATCTTTTCATGGAATTGTGAATCAAGGTACAGAGTTCACAGTGGTTCAGACCAGCAACGCCATCTAGATGACATAGCTTACCTATCTCCTCTAACAGTCGTTAAAAAAATCGGGAGGAGGGGAGGAGGGCTTAGAATGCCCCAAAACCTGCTACTACCATGTTCTACCAAATGCAAACTTTTGTATTTATAATATGTTAGAGAAGACTCTCAGATGATTATATAATATTTATTTGGTTGGTGTATATCTAGTGGTTGATATAAAAAAAACACCCTTAAATAATAAATACAGTGTTTTACACTTCTGAAAAATAATCAAAAAATATAAAAAAATACTAAATATAGAGCTGATTGGTATCTATTTTTTGGCGTTCGGTTCATTCAAATATCTATCAAAATTTCTGAGAATATCTCCCTTAAAAGTGAGAGCAGAGATCTAAAATCACGAGTATCAGTACTTTGGTCAAAGAAGCACTATCTAAAAGGTTCTATGTCCAATACCGTCAGTGCGATTTTCATATGGTAAGTCTGCTAGACCCTTTCTCTGCTTACTTTTGGTAAGTATAAATAAACCAAGATAAAAATGCAATCGTTTTAAAATTGAGAAATATAATTTAATTGAGAAATAAAATTTATTTACTAGGAAAAATATTTTGTCTATTTTCATGTGCTATTACACCAAAGTTTCAATAACAACTGATAGTATGGAACACTATTTGTGCAAGTACAATTTTCACCCGACAACTTGTTAAATACAAGCTTGATTTAAAACATTTTTTTTACTTAAATTTATTTTAAATATGAACGTGGATTATACAAAAGTAATATTTAAATGATGTGGGAACCATCCAGTTCCCTAATCCTTTTTTCAACTAAATTCTAATTCATGTCCGTAGGAAATATGAATCGTTTGATGTTCTACTACACATACATGTAATGCATTCAGATAAATATAAAATAAAAATGCTATTGTGAAACTTGTTTTTAAAAAAAATTATCATACGTCGATATATTTCAAGATTACAAAGATTAAAATTCGATAAAAGTGATTATCTCTACGTAAACCCATTAGCAATAGCGTCTCATTAGTATGCATTACGTCTCTATGTGTTACAGCTTACAAGGTTGGTAATGAAATATAGAAAAATAACATTTTATATACCTACTACGTATCAAATTGCCGTCCAGATGGAAACTGCGTGAATTAATTGGTATATCAATTTCAAATTCCATTGATTATGAAAGATTAATTTTTTTCTTACGTACAGTATTACCTACTGCAGTAAATGTCGTATTAATTTAGTCTAATATATATCCATAAGAATATAAACATAAATATCTGGCGTACGTAATTGATTGTAGGATTTTATATACCACAAAATACAAGTAACGTCTGCTCATACTACTCACAGTGGTATTCAATTTTTGATTATTTTGTTATTGTTAACAATTTAACATGTCACATTGCTTTTGCATTGTACATACATAGTATCAAACAACTACCGAAGTATTGTTGTATTTGCCTATGTAGAGTGTAGATACAAGGTGAGTTTTTTGAATTATCATTTTTATTGCGATTAAACTATTGATTTAATCGAAAAATTGTTCAGTTAGGGGTTATAGCTACCAGTAGGGGCAACCGATTGTTACATTCAGGAGCTTTATACATAGCTATTACGGTTTTCGAGATATGGTGCATATTTATTATCTTTTAAATGAAATTCATATTAATTAATTGACCAAAATAATTTAATACATTCATATAGACAACATAAACGGTTTTTCCCTTAAGCTAGATTTTCGTAATGGTATTTTCACAGAAGCTTCATTCTAGCAGCCATGTTTTGCTAGGTTTATGAGAAAACAGTTAATTAGAATTTTATCTGTTATTAACACTTTCATTGCCGATATCGCGTGATACGGCTACTTTACTATATGGCCAATCACGTGATATCGCGTGGCAAATATAAGAACCTACTTATTTAAAATAAAATATTTGGCCATCTCACAAAGTCTATACTTATTTTTAGCTTGGCAATGTAAGTGTTAAAGATAAAAATTATCAAAACAAACATTCTTTTTTTAATTAAATAAGATAATTAATGAAAATTATTTAGCACAAATAAACATTTAAAAAGAAATTTTGAATTAATATTTACCCAGGAAACCCCCCAAACAATTGATTTATGTTTCAGAGTATAGATGTCACCACGTATTATATTTCACAGACAATAGTTTTAAAGACGTTAATGAAAAATACTTATTTGTCACTTGTGTATAATTAAATTGAATAGCAATGAAAAATTATTATTACTTAGAATAACTGTTTACCTAATTATTTGGAGAATATTCAAAGCTATACTAAAATTATTTGTATTTATCATCTATGTATTTATTTAAGGAAATTTATGCCATTACTTACCTATTAATCATAATATACATGAAGATAATTTTAAATACAGGTTGACATTTTGTGATTAAAATCCCGTAAGTATGTTTTACCATCAATAGAACAGAGTTAAACTGCACTTTTTAAAAATTAGGCTTTAAAAATGAAATCATTTAAAAAACTGAAATAAAGTAATGGAAATTCTCGCACTAGTGACAGTTATCGGTCATAATACAGTTTTTAAAAAACATTTCAACATTATGTTTCCATTTAAAAAAAAAATGCTGTAAATAAACCGTAAGGCCAAAAAATTTTGAAATATTTTTTGTATAAACCTTTTTCAATTATATGAATATTTTAAGAATAAATTGAATAGAAGCTCTTAAAAACTCACCTTGTACATGTAAATAAATATCTGAAAACATTTTGTTAAATTTTAAAATATTTAGATATCAAAACACATAACGGTTTACTAAATGTATTTAGTGTCCATTATTATTTAAGTTACAATTAAATTAACTATTTTATTATAGATCTAGCGGCAATTAATTAGCATCAGAGAAGTTTTATAAAATTTTGTAATATTTTTATTTAAATTTGTTCGGTAGATTTAATGGAAAGAGTATCACCATAAGACCATGAAGGCTGTTAGTTGTCATTCTGCAGCAGTAATGATTAATATGGGAACGAAAAACCACATTAAACCTGAAAGCAAATAAAATGGTCTAGAACTCTAGAACATAGAAAGCTATAGGATGTTGCGCTTGAAAGCTTATATAGGGTTATGGGGTTCAAAAAATCTTACTTGTTGAAGCTATAAAATTTTGAAGGCTTGTGTGATTTAACTATAGGGTTTTGGCGATTCACGTATGGGCCATAGGGCTATGGGATTTGAAAGCTCATGTTATATGGTAATGGGTCTCAATGCTCCTGTTATGTGGCTACAGAGTTTAAGAGCTAAAGTTAACAGGTTATGTCGCTTTAGAAAATTACGTTTCAATGGATCAAATTACAATGGATCTTGAATGATTTATGTTAAGAACTATTACGGTGGTATTAGAAATGTTTTTCGTCTGATGTAGGAATAAATCTTGATGGGTAATAGTTAAACGAATTTCAGATTCGGTTTCAGTGAGCAAAAATATTAGGATTATCATTATGACATTAATGTCGTAATTTTTTTTGTGTTTATGTATCTGATCAGTTAAAGTAAATAATTAGCCAAACATAGCCAATAATTAGCTCTATTGCCCAACAGTGGAAAAAATGTATAGTTTCTAGGAAAACGTTCTTTAAGTTTAATAACTAATTTTTCATAAAATATAATTATAAAAAAATGTTTTCATAAGAAATGTATGCTTACTAGTCTTCAAACAAAATAATCCTTATCAGAGTTGGAGTGTACAATATTTTGAACTGGGGGGGCTATAAATTTTTTTGCTTTAGTCATAAACGAAGAAAATATTTTTAATTTTGTTTTAAAAATTAATTTTATTGATATTTACATTTTATTTTATAAGTATATGTATATCTAGGTTACAGCAGATGTATATATTTTACACAAAACAGTAAAATTTTTGCCCCCCCCCCCCCTCGAAAATATTATGCACTCCAGCCTGTTAGGAACCAATGTACTCGGTTCCTTCATACTTACAGAAATCAGCTACACCTGATTCATAGAATAACCCTTCCGTTTCTTCGTAAAGATCATTTTTATGGAACGCTAACACTATATATGGGAGAGTCTCCTATATTGGACCACTTTTGCCATTTTTGTTTGCAACAAGGAAACCAATTAAGATAGAGCCATCATTTTTGGTTGTCTGATTAATCAATCTTTATGCTATAAAACGAAAACATTAATTCGTCTCTAGTTGGATTTTAAAAAGACCCTACCTTGGGTAAAAAAAAATTATGTCTTTGGTCCAATTTAGGAAACTAGTATCCTAAATTGGACCGATTGGTTCTTAATAATGTTTTTCTACAAAAACCGTTATCTACATCTAATCCATGTATATATTTTTAAGATTGTGTCGTTATAATAAATTGCATATAATATAGATAAAATATAAATATAAAAAGAGAAAGTTATACCTACCTGTTAAGTTTGGTCGAACGGTAAGTACTTAATGAAAATTTAACATCGGCTTAACAATTTTTCATAAAGCGAATTTTCAAAGACTGCTTACTTGACAATTACCTAAATTCGTACTAAGAAGTAAATTCGAATGTTGTTTAATATGGCTCTAACTGTCGTTTAATTGTTTAAAACTGACGCGGTCCAATTTAGGAGCCGGTCCAATATAGGAGACTCTCCCCTATTATGCTATTCGCTATACGCTCCTCTATATGCTATAATTTCATAAGTAATTTGAATTTCCGTCTACAATTTTCACAGCATACACTCAATGTACTTTTAAAATATATACTAAATTCGAAAGTTTTGAATCGTAACTGCCTTAATATATTGTACTACATACAATACTCTATGATAATACGTGTATAAGCGTATTGATTTTATGCTGTTTACAAAAATCACAAATACACATTCTAATATCTTCCTTACTGATTTTTCTTGCTGATAACATATTATTAATCGGTGACAATGTCTACATGGAAAAATAATTAATGTGGCCAAAGCAGTGCAACAATTCAGCAACAAAATTTTTAGAAAGTTTTTAATAAATAAATTGAAACGGATCACATATAAATAATATAACCGAATGTAGTTGGCCTGTTACATATGTACATTTTTATTCAAATGCATGATGCATTTCGGTTGTAATATTTAATACTGCAGGCCAATCCGCCCCCGCATGCATGTGAATGCGTACGATATGTGAATGCCAAAAAAGCAGTAAACAAATGATCGGCCAGCTGCACGCAACAAACAAACAGGTCAACATTGTGAGCGTCACTGGAAAATAAAAATAATAGCATTATATAATCAATCTACCCGCTCTTTATACGATGTGCACTAATTATATGCGCTTGTACTACCAGGCTCAGGTAGGGTACGTATACCTCTACCCGATGTATGGTAACGGAAGATTATAAAAAATAATGCATCAGTAGTAAAGCTATGGGGTTATCAGACGACCTTTATATAAAACCCTGTCTATACCCTGTCTACACTATTCAATTCCATTTTTCCCGTCGGTTTGAAGGGTACATTATATAATGAAGTACTTATAACTAGCTATAGCCGACTGTAATCAGTAAAGAGGATTATACATAATTATAAAATAATATTTATTTTATTTAGATAAAACGATTATTGAATACATACGTATTTAATAAAATTACTTTGTTTAATTGAATAAAAATAATTATATATTTTGTATTTATTATAATACACCAATACCTCAATTTGCGTCGTGGTTACGTTCCAAAAAAACACGACGCAAATTGAATTATGATTTTCTATAGCAAACCATGTAAAGATCGAAGGTAGGTTTCAGGGTTACGAAAATACTACTTTTCAAAAAGAAAACTGAACAAAGTAAACATTTAAAAAACAAAAAAAATATAAAATTTTATTACATACATACAAAAAACAAAATAAAAAAAAAACAAATTCAATTAAAACAAAATAAAATAATCAATTAATTTATAAAAACAAAGTAAAAATTAATTACTGTCTGATAGTTGCCATCTATTATCAATCTTTATTACATCAATAGATACATATTCACCATATTACAACAAAGTCCTGCCATCTTTTAGAAAAAAAAAAATTTCAAAAAATTTCGAAAAAAAAATTAAAGACTCGGACCCAAAACAACGCAACTTTGAAAATCTAACGACGCACAGTGAAAATTAGTACTAATTCAACAGCGACGCAACTTCGAAAAAACGCAAACCGAAACGATGCAAAGCGAGGTATTAGTGTACATATTTTATTAACTGTTTGACCCTGCCCACTGATAAATGGTTTAATTTTTATATTCTTGAGCTTTATGCCAATTCTGTATGTATAATATTAAATATGTACCTACAATATTTTTACTCCAATTTTTCCTTGAAAAATTAGACTTATATAGTCTATACGACAAGAACGGCGAGAGTAGGGGCGCCTTCCGCTTTCGGACCCGTAGAAGACGAATATGTAGACAAAAAATCTGATATATATATATATATATATATATATATATATATATATATATATATATATATATTTTCCCGCTGCCTTTTAATATGTGTAGGGCCCCCCTATGGAAGTTAAGAGCTCAAATTTGGTAAATGGGGCTCATTCCGATGCACAACAGTACTATCAAAGTGGGGTCAATGTTGGGCAAATTTTGGATCCGACCCAACGTTTAAGGGGGTGGTGGTGGGCGCAAAAGCAATAAAAATTTTCCAAACCGGTTGGAAATAATGTTTCGGTGAATTATCTACAAAATATCAAAATTCAGTTTCCTAGGATGATTTGGAGGGAGTAGGGGGGAAAAACGATTTTCCATCACCATTTTTATACCAAAAAGAACATGATTTTTCTTGTTTTTTAACAGTTTCGTTCGGGTCAAAATCTCCCCAAATAAACCCAAATACTTTTCCCCCCAATTTTCCCATTTTTACATCGGAATTAAATGCTATTGTTAAATGTGTTTTAAATGCATTGTTTTTATTCTAAATACAAGTAGGCAAATAGTAATTTTAAAAAATTTAAAAAGCGTGAACATAATTTTTTAACAAATGAAATACATACATATTAAGTAATTTAAAAATGTTATTAAAGTCACTGTTTATTTATAAATTAGGAACTTTTGATTTTTATTATTTATAAAATAGAAATTTTGGATTTTTTTGGAAAGAAAAAACATTTTCATAAAAGCCTTCCAGTTTACTATTTAAGTTCCTTTTTTAATATTTAAAAATAAAACACAAAGGCAATTGGCGGATAAGCATGGGTAGGAATGCCCTCGTACGAATTGTGTTGGCTTTTTCCCTGCTAACTGCGATCGGCACAAAATTGAAATTTACTGAGATTCAGCCCTTAAAAGCTTGAAACCTTTTGTTAAGCCCCGATCAACCGGACACTCATCATCAATTTTGAAACCACCAAAATGACAAATCGCTTGTGGACTTTCAATTACATTTCGCTTGTAGACATTCAATACTAAAGATGAAAGGAAAAATTCGACTTCCGTGATGGGGCTCCGCTGCTCACGGCGTTTTTTTCTATCTGTTATAGTTTTCAAGTAATTTGACAAAATTAAATTTTTACCCCAACTTTGGGGGTGGATTTCGCCACTTAAATGGCGTTTTTGGCCGATAAAGCAAGATACGTTTCTGTTATTTTTCCTAGTTCTACACATTCACCAAATTTCATCAAAATCGGAAATTATCAGTTAAAGACCTTTACTTGTTAGTGTAAATAGTATCATACTTCTTATTTAACACTATTAATTACTGGGGTAACGTGCTCAATAGTACTCTCGTATTTCACTGTCTTTTTAATCAAAGGCGTAGCTGCAAAAATTTTTCGAAGACGAATACTCTTGATAGGAAATATGAATTTATGTGGATAAAATGTTTCATATCTGGAGTTCCGTTTTTATTTTTAATGAAAATAATATATTCATTTCAGTCCTAATCGAATAATACAAATTTCAGAGGGAAGTCAACCCTTATGGCTATGTAAAATGTGAGTAATGGTTTTGGCCATAACTTGTTGTTAGGTACCAGTTAGTGTTGACTGAACTCAGGAAATCTAAATATATGAAATTATTTACTTTGCCACTTTTTACGAATAAATAATGTATAAATCGATTATCGAGTAATTCCTTGTCAAGAAGAATACAATTACAAGAAAAATACAAGAAAGAATACAGAAGAGTACAGGAAAATGATTATATCTTCCCTGGTGATGAGACGAAATTTGAAGCCCAATTCGTGATTATATAAATTATTTGCGAAGACTGCCAGAGTGAACAATTATTCTTTATTTTCTAGTATGAATTTTCACATAGTAAATCTTTCAAATATTAAGTATGTAGTGTAAGTATATTTTATGTTTTCCGGGCTTTATTACTTGTGAAACTTTATTTGCCGTAAAGTAGATTAATTAAAGAAATTTTACAGATAATTACATTCAGATATGTAATTTAAAACCGCAATATAGTATTGCCCGTAACTATAATTGATAAATATTAAACCTTTGGAAAAAATATTAATAGAGGATGTTCATTATATATTTCTATAATTGGGTTAATTTATCGATTTTTAAAGATATAAACGATTAACCGTTTGGATCGTTACTCTTTTTTAAACGGTTGCTAATTATTCTTGTAACAATTATTTAAAAATATAATTATAAAACTTCCATTTTCGTAATCAAATGCGCTATTAACAGCATAATTATTTTTTTAAATATTTAAACCAAAATAATTATTCTCTACTTATGGTTTTTCGTATTATTAAGAGACACGAGCCAATAATTGATTTTTTTTTCGTAGTATAGTCAGAAAAAAAAATTACCACAGCTATCTTTTTGATTTTGACCGCGTACCGACAAAGTAGCGGATCAAATACTCTCATTATAAATAATTTATATTATACTTACTACATATGTACTCATATATTTCTAAATTAATAAAATTGGGTTTTTTGTATTGGAAATTGTGTTGAGGAAATGCTTTAGTGTTGACTAATAGCGCTCGTAGTAATCAATAGCTGGCATGTATACGTATGTATTTGATTTGATGATTAAGGGAATTAATTTTTTTTTTCTTCGTTAATGGATATATAGGTTTATAATGTCTATACCTGTAACCTGTATATTACATATATTATTAGCGTAATATGTGTCTGGCCTATATAAATGTACAGTGTATATCATTTGGAATTATTTAGCTGTTTAATTAGATACTACGAAACTTATAATTTTATACTGGAGGCAGCAAGTTGATTCGAACTGTTTGAGTTAGAAAGATAGATAGATAATAATATGTGGTTGTAACAAATTTTTATTAATTAGAAATTGGGAACACCACAGAAAATGTTAGAATATAAATACATGGGTTATCTTTTAGGTGAACGTGTCTGAAAAAATCACATTCAAAAGATATATGGCCAACTGATAATGAAGGTTATAATTACTGTATAGCTTTATTACATTATAAAAATTCATTACACAGTAATTTTAATTTTGCTTTTGAATCGACCATGGTAATGGAAGCACTCTAACCATTTTTGAAAGGTGAAAAATTTTTCGCTAAAAAATCAAAAGTTCCACTCGGGTTTTAGGTTTCAGAGCTGCTGAAAAAGTACTGATTTCATGGATGGGACAATTAGTTTAAGTACGTACCGTCAGCTGGGGCGAATCCGGACGATATTTTCAGTTTTTTGGCAACAAATTGTTTAAAATTAATCTAAAAAATTCTAAAAAAATAATTTAAATGCTTTAATATCACGAACATATAGGAGAGTAATAAAAATAGTTATATAGTGTCCGGATTCGCCTCACACATTACACATAGTGCTTTTTTTTCAATATAAATCATCTTCAGTTATGCACATGGGTGAAATTGGACATAAAAAATAAAAATAGCTGAATTTGCAATCTGGAAATTCGTTAAAATAACTATTGGCATTATTGAATGACTTTTGATGGGTGAAATAAAACATTTTGGATTTAATAAAATTTTATTTCGATTTGCCTTTAAGTTAACCTTTGATTTAAATAAATTTTATTTCAATTTGCCTTTGAATCATGCAAGGTCGATTTGGGAACATGGAAATATTGAGCAGCTTGCCTGGGCGATTTTCTTTTATTTTTAATATCGGAAAACATAGGCACAACAATTACAAATCTGCAGGGGGTCCAACATAAACTTAAATAATCAAATTTTTTGATAACGCAATATTCTTCGATAACAATGGAAAATGTTGTAATAAAATGTCGCCCCCGAAAATTTGATTTTCAAATAAACCACTAAATATTTTACTTTTTTCACGATCACATAACGGTCTATAGACATATAATGTATAGGATCAAGTAAAAATTATAAGGATCCCTTTTTTGACCCATGTTTAATATAAAATTTGTTCTGTTAGAAAACACTTTTAGTTCAATTTTATTGTCAAATATTAATTATGTGGGTGAGATCTACTCATTGTTATCACAGCTCAGGCTTATAGACTTGCCACCCTGTATATATAGAATAAATCCTTAACATTCAATTTTGTACGGTTGTTTTCACAAAAATATCTCGAAAAGTAGTCTCATTTTTTGGTAAGTAAATGTAGCACTTTAAATAATTTTTGATAATTTCCAAATTAGGAAAAGATTATTCTATGTAGCTGCTGTGGAGACACGTAAAGTAAGGAACAGTAACCGCCTAACGCTTTTAGCGGCTATCCCGAGCACAGCTCGTCATATGAATTATACAACTTGAATGACTCTCCCGACCTGAACTCGCCTCGTTTTGGTAACTGTAAGATGCTTCCATCTGCTATCGTAAAAGCATTACTAAAGCAAAAATTATCGAATGGGTAGGCCATATAATTATGTAATTAAATCAAATATTTTCAAAGATCATTTTATTTGGTTAGTTTTACATGAGCTGCTAAAGGGGTTAAGGTAGTTGCCCGAAAACTGATTTTTCAAAAGATTTAACGAAACTTCTCTAAACATTTATTTAATTCAATACTAATAATACGAGCCTATACCGAAAAAGACCGCCCTAATTTTGAGAAAAACGGTTTCAAAGTTTTGTAATTTTAACACGGGCTCTTAAGGAAAGTTGTCATATTTACACGATTTTTTTGAATAAAATGAAAACGTGTCAAAGGAATTTGACAAAAATTTAATGTTAGAAAATACAAAGTTACAAACCATATTTAATAACAAATAAAGATTATTGACCGTACCGTTTTTGAAATATAAATTATAAACATCATTTTACAACATTTTCACAACGGTTTTTCAACAATGCTTTTATATTGTTACAACATAAGGTATACAAGTGGTATACAAATATAATAACTGAAGAATATTAATACATTATTTAATTTTTGATAAAAGAATTTTTTTTTGAGATATACTTGTCTCGCCCCAAATACCTTAATTTCATGGCTGGTTACATTTAGTGGTTGCTTGCCTATTGCACCCTTTTTTATCTTGCTCCCTGAAGCGGCTATTCCACTTGCTCCAGTGTAGTTGCGCGACTGCTACATTTACAGATATTTTTCTTATGATATTACTCACGAGCGTATATAAACAATGCTTAAATCATTTAAAATTTTTCACGCGAATAAATTTCCTGTGGAAATCAATCTAAATTAATGAAAACTGATTATATACTTAACATTTGAAAAAAAAAAATTATTGAATATTAAATTTAGAAAGAATTATTTTTATTTTTTATTTAGCAACTGTTAGACAGTTTGTTATATGATACCTACCTATACGGCATGAGTATTACATAATATATGTAGTAGATAGCAATAGCAACAATATAACGTATATAATACACATTCGGTAAGCTAAAGTTTATTTTAATATATTGTTGACGTAAAATTGAAACAACATCTGTGACTTGAAGCACTTGTAACGAAAATCGCATATGGCACCTTACATTTTACAAAGAACCTGTTATAAAATACCGACTATGTATATTCTGACCGTGAGTGATAAATACATGTAAATAAATGTTACATGTGATATGGAAGTATACATATATGCGAGTGTATACTGTATTTTGTATATCTGTGAGAACGTTACCTATATGAGTATATCTACATAATATGTACATATGTCATTTTAAATAACGACTACAGCTGATAATCTACATAAAATAACGAACATAGTTGAACAATTACACTTGCTAATTTATCATGATTCTATTTACATGAAATTCTTATGAAAGTAGGACAAAAGTGTTACATATTAGAGATAGGTCACCTTATCAAGTGTTTTAGATTTAAATCATATTAAGGGGGTATTCTAGTCTAGATCCTCGATTTTAAGGTAATTTTTACGGGCGTAAAAAGAAAACAGTAAACATTTTCAAAATCCATTTTTTACCAGTTTTTTATTGATATTTAAAAAGTATAAAAATATATAAAAATTCAAAAAAAAAAATTCAAAATTAAAATCGGTACATACCGGCAGAGTCGGGACTCAAAAGAAAGGTGTCTCCTGGTTGACGTGATTCCAACCTTCCTGGTGATCTGCAATAAAATTTTAGTTAATTCTTAAGGAACCATTACAGTGTGATTGGCCGAAAAATAGTCAATTTTCGCGATTATTTTTCGGATGAATAGGATGGGGGAATGGGAATGAAATTTTTTTACGATTAATATCACTATTTAACAATACAAAAATATTTCTCTTATTCACTTTTATTTATTTTTTATAGTTATTATAATTTTTTGAAAAAAATGTCTTTAAAAAAGGACGGAAATCGGTACACACGATTGCGGCCGCAGTTTTCATCCGAAAAAAAATCAAATAGATTATCAATCTGTATTTAAGCCGCTATGTAGCTATGTGAGCTTTTTTTTTTTACTGTAATTGCTTAAATGTTCACTGAAAAATCAGAACCAACTAGGTAGTCAGCGTTTCTGCTAAATAGTCCTTAGTTAATCACCGACTACTATGTGACTGGCTAGTAGCTAGTCGGTACCTTTGTGTTCCTAATTTTATATTTTGTTTACTTAATTATACTATTTCTTACTTTGACTCCGATTCACTTCTAACTCTGCGGAGGTTGACAAAAAGCCGTCTACATTACTTTCAATGAAACCTTAACATCCCAAATTACAGTGTATCTGTGTGTAATATCTTAGTATTTTATTTTTTTATACTTGTACGCCTGAAAAATTCTCCATTACCTTAAAAACAATGGTAAAGATTTTAGACAAATTATATAACAATTCTAAAATACACAATAGAAAAAAAAAATAAAAAATAGGTGTTATTTATTTATTTATATTGTATATTCAAGTAAATAGTATATTTTCTATTTAGTAAATAGTAGTATTAATATCAAGTAAGAAAATAATAATAGTAATAATAGTAATATAAATAAATAAAAATAAATAAATAAAAAATAATAAGCAAAATCAATACAATTTTTAAAATATATTTGAAAATTCATTTTTCAGTTAAATTTTTTTTATACGTTTTATTTTTTATTATTTATTGAATAATAAATTTCGTGCAATTTCAAGTACGCAAAGCGTTCCGCTAGGAACTATTAATGACAGGTAACGATATGTCACGGGATTACTAATGGACAGAGGGTGACAGTTTCAGTTTAATTATTCAGGAAATATCACAAACCAAAATCTAATAATGGTGTTTTTTTGAAACGAAATTAACTTATGTTATTTGAAGAGCAGATGTTTTTGTATTTTATAATTTTGATGGGAAAGTAACTGGTTAAGTGCTATATGCCTACATGTAACAGAATTGAAACTGAATTTAATGTAGGTACCTTAACTGACAATGTATAAAAGTAACTAACTGATAGTAAACCTTAAGTAGATACTATTTATTAAAAAGTATTCAAAAAATGTGTACAGCAAGCAATTCACGAAAATCTATCATTTCGCTAATCAGTTTCAAAAACAATAAAGCTAACAACAGTTTGTTTCCTCCCTTTCTTTAACATTTTCACTTGCATCAAAACGAAACAAAAAACTTTCTAGTTTTTGAACAAGTAAATACTTACATAATCTTGACTTTCTTGAAAGTACGAGTACAGCTGAACTCTTTTTTATGCGGTCTTTTTTTATGCGATTTTTTTATGCGGTTTGTAAAAAATGGTCATTAAAATGCATAATGTGAATCAAAATCACGAGACAGTAAGAAACTTAAACAATTACTATAATAACTTTCTTTGATAAAAATAATTTTTAACGACTTTTAAGCATTTAATCAATAAATTGCATAAGAACAAAAATTATTGCATCATTTAATTTTTTTTACATATGTATTTTTCAAAATTTTCATAATAGGTATTACAAAAAGGAAATAAAATGTTCCTACGTGTAAATTAAGGCTTTATCTTGTTTATAGAAGCACCTTCTAAGGAAATTTCCAAGTTTTGAGCGTTGTGGGTGATGTTTTTTTGATTAAACTGCCCGACCAATCGCATAAAAAAAGTTTTTTGTACAATCTGGATCGAACTATACTTTTTATAGCTATTATATATATATATATATATATATATATATATATATATATATATGAATATATATATATATATATATATATATATATATATATATATATATATATATATATTATATTATATTTTTTATAGCTATTTATTATATATATTAATATATATATATATATATATATATATATATATATATATATATATATATATATATATATATATATATATATATATATATATATTTTTGAATAAATTTTTTTTGTGCGATTTTTGCGGTCCTCTTCACCGCACAAAAAAGGATTAACTGTATATATATGTATATGTATTCAAGTTACTATTTAGAGATATCTAATATAAAGGTTGCTACACAGACTAATAAACACTACTATATTATACTACTAGACTAAGCGTGAAGGCAGTTTGTAGGCATTTTTCTTGAAGCAGGTAGCACGGTCAGACAAGTGAGATTTAAGGAATATAATATAATGTCAATTTTTAAGCAAAAGCGACTATAATTATTGCAGGACATAATTTGTATACGCACGTAGATATTTTGAAAATAAAGCGAATACCACTTTATTTTTTTTTAAATTTTCCAGTTTCTTCTCAAAAAAGAAAATTTTTGTTATCAGTATTATACATATTTTGACAATAATTATTTGAAAACATTAGTACGGATACAATCGGTTACTGCATTGATTACTATATTATAGAATACTATTAGGTCGGAACTTGGTCGTAACTGGCTGCCTCAATTATACATTAATATAATTAGTCTCTATAATATAAATATGTTATATAATATAATATGTTCATTGGTATGTGAGTTGCTAGTACCTCAGATGTGTGATAACAAATCAAAATACTGAATTTAAATGAATGTACACTCAAATACAAGTATTAGACATATGTTAAATTAGAAACTAAATTAACATCTTGTGTTTCGTCCCATACAAGTGAAAAAATTTCTGAAGCTTCCTCCTGCATAACATAGCGAATTCTGTTTACAAAAATTACTTTTCCTCAGATATCCGCTTATATAAAATAATGGCTTTAAAGCGTACCTTATGTGATTTTTTCCGCATTTGCCATGGCGGAACAAAAAATCGGAATACATTTAAATTTTGGCAAATTTTTACAAAAAAATCATTTTTTGAGGTTCTGGACATCGGATGTGTCTAGGTGAAGAACTAATTCGAAGGCTTCGGACTTAAAAATGTTTTCATCAAATTTCATAAAAATATAATGTTTCGCCCCAGAGTTAAATAAGATAAAATATTCTTACTGAACATAACGAAAGAAAGTATAAATACAATAAATTTCATTTTAAATCATTCCGATGATTCATGTGAAGTTCTGCGTAATGTCTATCTAAAAATATCATGAATAGTATCAGCAAATAGAGAAAATTTTATTTTTCTGCTTCGCGTTAATTTTGACGAAATCCTAGAGAAGAATTAACTTGTTAGCAGATAGAAAAGATGTTATTAATTTTAAACAATTGGGTTGTTCGATAATTCATGTCGTTTTTTTCATGTTTTTCAAAGTGAAGTTATTTATATTAACGACAAACATTAATCATTGATATATTGACCATTTTGTTGGATGACCTTTCGCCATCTTTCGGTAAGTTGAAAAATTCCACGTTCGAAGAGGCCTTGGTTGTTAGAAGCGAAGAACTGATCCAAGTCATTTTTAATAGCCTGATCGTAATCAAAAGTTTTACCATTCAAATGGTTTTGAAGGGAGCGAAACAAGTGATAGTCTGATGGTGCTAAGTCAGGGCTATAGGGTGGCTGTGGCATCAGTCCCCAATTGAGCTCTACTAATTTTGGGTTATCAAAGAGGTGTGGTGTCTGGCGTTATCATCATGGAACATCACGCCTTTCCGATTGGCCAGTTCAAGTTTGAAGCTACGGTATTTGAACGAACAATTTTTTTCTCGAATTTTGCGGAACATTATATTACAAAAATTTCATATAAAAAGTATTAGTAATTGTCAATGACACGTGTGGTCAAATTATCTCAATAAATATGTATCTCACACTTGCATCAACAAACTGTAATTTTGAACATTAATTACATCCACTTGTTTATTCTTAGCACTTCCACTATTTGTGATATTTGTACTTTATGGGACTATTTAAAAATTTAATTTTCAAACCTGTGCTAATAACCGAAATAGTTGATGCACAAAAAAATTTTTAAATAAAAAAAAAATTTAAGGATTTATTACCTAAACCCTAAAATCTAATTTAAGGCTAACAAAGACAGGTTTCGGATTGGGAAATTCACTTTTGGATGAAACTTGGAGTATTAATAGTATACCTTTAGGGTGTGAACGTAGTAAAATAGTAAGTAGCTATAAAAATTAATGTTAATGATTTTTTAATGCTAACAGTAATAATGTAATTTCATAGTTACATTTTATTGTTACAAGTAAAATTTTCGGTGAAATGTATATATTGCAAAATTAAACATTAATTTTCAAATATAAATTATTTACATTGTGACACATAGCATGTATATATATATATATATATATATATATATATATATATATATATATATATATATATATATATATATATATATATATATTAAATATTATTAATTTCTATAATATTTTAAATATAAAAAAAAATTAAAAAAATTAATGGATGGACCTAGCGTTGAACCCGTAACCTCAGGACACGGAGCAAGTGTTCTAACCACACATTTATTTTGCCTCTGACTGTACACTACATTGAATTAGTATAAAAGACATTAAAAAAATTTTTAAAACTTAAAGGACATTTTTTTTTTCGAAAATGGCTGACTAGTGCGTTTTACTATTTTGCTATGTCCACACCCTAAAGATATACTATTAATATTCCAAGTTTCATTCGCAAGTGAATTTCCCAACCCGGAACCTCTCCTTGAAAGTTAACTTTTAAAGATGCATACATAGGGGAGTTAAAATTCCCTAAAGGCTGCAGATGCATACTCTCCAAATTTTAGCCCTCCTACTACTCCCTTGTTCTTCATTCACATCATAATCATTATTAATATTATTGTCATTGTATATGCAACCAATAATGATATCCAAACTACTTTTGATCAAAGTCAGAGCTCCTGTTTGTTTATGATCAATTTAACATGACATAAACCAGTAACATCACAACACTTGATCCAAAGAAGACTCAGAGATTATAATTTCTGAACAACAGAATTCAAGAAAATATTAGTTGTGAACAGAAGAACATTTTTTACCCATATACCACATGAACGGGTGGTTAATCTACCCAAACCAATCCTTATTGTCGAATATTTTTTTGCAATATTAACATAGATATATATGAAGCCGAGGGTATTCCAGTGTGTTTCAGTTATCGTTTTAATATGAGTTGTCTCCGTCTTCCTATGTAGTTTTTGTTCGATAATGCTTTTTTGAATTTTCAGTATTGTTTGCATCACAACAAGTATTTCAAATTTCACCATCCCAACAAACCTATTTGACAACCTATAACTACCAAATTCTTAGAAAAAAAAAGAAATAGGGGAAGGTATCCCCAAGCGGGTAAGCTAAGATTAAACGCACAAAAAAGTGGCTTTTGACGTCGATAAGCAGATCTTTTTTATAATATTATCAGATAGAATAGTTATGGAACCTTAAAATGAAACTTCGCTTAAGAAATTTTTATACTATAATTATTTTTAATAAAGAAAATACAAAACCTTTTCAAAAACCCGCTTTGCCTGTATAAGTATCCTAAAGCGGGCAATCCACTTTGAGCAAAGCGGATAAGTCCATTATGTATTTAAATATTGTTATTATTTTTTAATATAAACTTTCTTAATCATATAGAACTTAGCAATAATAATAATTAAGTAAAAAAAAATTTAAAAAAGGAAAAAATAATAAATTTATAACAATTAACTGTAACTTTCTTTTTGTACGATCGTGTATTTTCATGCACTTACCGATGTTGTTGACAATGCTAGTAAGCTACATTTCTCGAACGTTTGTTTATATCCATGGAAACCAAAAAATAACAATGTGGTAAATAAAATAGGTGCGTAGTAAGTAAATAGGAGTGTGGTAAGTAAAATTAGGCTAAAAATGATTGTAATTATTTTTTTATATATATTGAAATTAAAAGTACAGTTTGAACAATTAGGAAAATTAATCGATTAATATGAGAATTTTCACTAGTTTGCACATTATTATTATTATTGTTGTTATGAGTCTTTATATTTAATTGACATTTCAAAAGATTGGTTCAATCGTTAAAATTTTCTGTGTTTTCATAATATTTCTTTCATTTTACCAGTATAAATTTGCAGCCAATATTAAAATGCTTCCTCAATTTCATTATTCTCACTAATATTATAGTTTAACAAACTATTTTCCCCAATATTTTTAATAGAAAATTCAAAAAAATATTCACGCCAATTAAATATTGACATTTAATTTTTTATTTACAAATATAGTTGTCAATTGTTACTACAAAGATTCGTATAGTTGCTATAAAAATTTATTGTATTTGTTCATGGCATTCTATGTGTACATAGCAATATACATTTCACCTATATTATCCGAATTTTATTTTTTATTTACTATATTTTTATTCTTTAATTATTTTAAATCGATCG
Organism: Brachynemurus nebulosus; assembly: GCA_035578155.1. Taxonomy (NCBI): domain Eukaryota; kingdom Metazoa; phylum Arthropoda; class Insecta; order Neuroptera; family Myrmeleontidae; genus Brachynemurus; species Brachynemurus nebulosus. Next base: position 147,571,384 of record JAPWDM010000001.1, read on the forward strand.
TGCAAAAAGTATTATACAATACTCGATGCGTTAAGTGCCTTTACTGATCTCGAAAATTCCAACATTTTCTCAATCAGTAAAAGCAACTTACCGAACTTATATTGTAAAATACTATTACAACCTCTACATTGGGGTATATTACTTCAGGTGGTTCCACATCAAAATCACCACAAACAAGGTAGAAATATATATTTTAAGCTTTTTCCCTCATTCCGTCCTAAAAAATTATTTTTTTATTTTTTTTTTTCCTTCCAACAGTTTTTTCCATTAAGATGTTACTTTGTCTCATAGCCTTGTCCCTACCCACTTTGCCCAAAAAGACTTATTTTGTTAACTTAGAATAATTTCAAAATGACAGTCGATACATGTCCGTCTTTTTCTACATTAAAAAGACAGACATGTATATAACATAATACGATAATACCAACAAGATTATAAATAAAAAGTTTTGGGACTCCTCACAGAATATTTGTCGTCAAAATTTTTAGCAAAACCAACAAAAAAATTTGATGATATTTAATTAGGATATTAAACGACACAAGCGTTAACTAGGGCATAAGCGAAATACAAGCGCTTACCCGCTTTAAGAGAGGTACTCGCTTTGGGCGACCTTCCCTTATTCCAACTGAATTATCCATACAAGATAAACAAAATAGCCAAAAAATTGAATAATTAGTTACTGAAGTACCTTATTACCACTTTGTACATTCTAGGGTTGGAAAACAATAATTCAAATTGAGTTTTTTCAGTTTTTGTAATTCAAATTGTGTCTTTTCAGAAATTTTAGTTCTTACATGTTCTTACATTTTGTAACATATCAATTTAAATAAGACTTGGTAATTAAAATAGTTGCAATTTATTCCTTTATTCAAAAATTCAATCAAAATTTACTTGATATACAATTTTTGTCTTGGGAAAAAATATATAAAGATCTTATACCTATGAATGGTGTTTATTCGTCTATATATTTGATAGTTGAATACAATTTACCTCCTTCAGTGTATAAGATCACCCGCAGTAGTTTCTTTTAATAATTTTATTTTTATTTTTTTTCCCACAAATAAACATTATAATACACCTACATGCTCTTTTGTACAAAGAAAGATGTTGATTTAACCCTTTTGTGTATAAGATGTATCAATTGTATTGATCACATATGTATGTCCAAAACACAAATGTGTAAAGTCACAGCTAACATACAATACAAATGTCCCAGTAATGTATCTTCTCACATGTGAACTGAATCACATATGTACAGCATTTATAACAATGATCATAATATATACATATATAAAAACGTAGTATATGGATAGAGGAAACTTGTAAAAATCAATTTTTGATATTCGAATACCAGGGCCGGATATTACTTCAAGTGCCACCCGGGGCACTGTGAAAAATGCCGCCCCTGACAAAAATTTTAAATAAATTTCTTATTAACTTTTCCACTTTTTTGCCTTTTCCTATCAAAAGATAAGTGACGAGCAAAAGAAACAAAAAAAACAGCTTCCATTTCTTTTTTCCCTATCAAAAAATAAGTGACGATCAAAAAAAAAAAAAAAAAAAAACCGAAGTATCACGTGTGTTCCAAATTTTTTCGCCCCTAAAAATTTGCTTCCCGGGGCCAGTGTAAATCCAGCCTGTCGATTACAGTTATCAGTACCCATTTGGTAAATTATAATTTTGGTTATAGTCGTGTAAGTAGTCAGCGTCTAGATCATTTACATTTTTGGGCAGTAGGGATGTAAAAGATATTGTTAATTTGAAAAATTTCAAATATCTTAATACTGAACTATCAGTAAATATGCAAGCAGATTTTTTATAAAACAATATACAGTAGAACTTCGATTAACCGTCACTCGATTATCTGTCAGTTTCTGTTATCCATCAATGCCAAAAAAAATACAGTCTCTGACATTTGATACTCAAACCTAGTTCCCAAACGCATACATAATTTCATAGAAAAATAAATATAAAGAATATCAATGATTGTAAAGTATAAAATTAATAAAATTATTTTATAGTCGTAATGGTGTGTAGGGGTTTTATCTTTCTGTAATTTAAAAATTTATATGAATAACATTGTGTCTACTTGTAAACATATTTTTATTCTCATTTTTGGCCCAAACCAAGTAGTAAAATTAAATTGAAAAATTTTTGTTATCCATCTAATTCGATTAACCCTTGGAGCTATAAAATATTTTTTTACTCAATATTTAGATTCTTACTTTTTGTTCCTGTGATCTTTCTTTATTCCTTCTTATAGAATCAGTTTTTCCTACTCAAAATATGCACTGACGATTAACGTTACAAGCGGACAATAATGGGTACTATTTTCATAAGAATATTATCTCTAGACTTTAGTAAATTTTCAATAAAATTTTCCGGTGCTGTTCCTGTCCAGCACAGCATTCTTTAAACTTCTTTCATTACGAGATTTTTCGCAATCTTAGATATTAAATATAGGGACCCCAGGCATATATGTTTATATATAAATACATAAATCTTTTTTTTATTGAAAATATTTTAATTTAATCTTCGAAATCTCATACCTTAAAAACGCTGACCTATATAGAGTCCAGTATATATTTCAATTAAGAGTCTAAGTATTGGCTAAGAGTCAATGTGCGTGTATTTTTGTGAAAAATGTAGAAAATAAGGTAAACAAGCATTAAGAAAATATTTGGCAAAAAAATTTGCCTATACGGTAGAATCTCGATTATTCAAGCCAACTGGAAGAGAATCTACCTAACTTTCGGTAAATGCTGTTTGTCTTGTGATTATTACCATATTTAATTTTTCAGATTTTACATGTACGGTAAATAAATAAGTTAGCGCCGAAAGTTGAAAAATCTTTTTGTTTTTTATATGGTTAAATTGCTCCCAAATTGCTCCTTTGAAATCAGTAATTGCTCCACCTGAAACTTAATTATTTAATTAGTTATTTATAAAGAAAAAAAATTTTATTCCGTTATTTAAGTTATCAAAATCTCCCAAAATAATACTTATTTTTTATATAATTTCTTTACGTCAATAAATTGCTCCCAGTTTGCTCTATTTAATTTAAAAGCTAAATCTTAATTTTTTTGAATCATTATTAAAATATTTTGTTTTTTTATAATGTTATTTAACTTGTCAAAATTCAATTATCCTTAAATATATGCAAACGACTTAAAGGTTTTATGGTTGCCTATACGTTTTAATAATACATAACCTAATTCATAATATTTTTTATTTTAATATATTTTAATTATTATTCAGAGAAATTAATAACTAACTTTTAAATTAGATGGAGCAAATTGGGAGCAATTTTTTGATATAAAGTAATTGTATAAAAATATGCATTATTTGACAATATTTTGATAATAGAAATAGTCAAACAAAAAATTTTTTTTGTTTGTAAATAACTAATTAAGTAATTAAGTTCCAGGTGGAGCAATTACTGATTCCAAAGGACCAATTTGGGAGCAATTTAGCCATATAAAAAACAGAAAGATTTTCCAACTTTCGGCGCCAACTTCTTTCCGGTATATTTTCAGTATATATTTTATATTAAGTTACCTACAGCTATATCGCATTAAGAACTTGGGTTAAGTGATTAATACTTCAGTTAATTCATTGTATTAAAAATAACTGACTACATTATCCTTATTACACGGAAAAAACCCAAGTCCGGAAGTTGAATGAGAAAAATGATAACGTAAAAGTAGTATAGAATGCTTTCCTTAAAAATCGATTTTGTAATATTACAGAGAAATTCTAATACATGCATTTATACAAGATCAAAACTTAAGTCAAATTTTACAGTAAATATTAAAGTAAAATCGAAGCAAATATGAACTTCCGGTTTGTTTTATTTCAATCCGTTTGACAGAAACACTTTCGCTCTGATAATTTTTGGTATCAGTAAATCGATTCAATAAGTAACTAAAGAATAGTGTTTTTTGCTTCTATGCGGTACCTTAAATTTATTTTTATTTCTAGTAATACTAAGCAATCTACATTCCCAGGTTTCCCTTATTATTGTATAAATGTTGTATATAATTTGATTCAACCCTTTAAGATTTTGATAAAATGATAAATAAAAATGTTTTTGTATCCAAACACAAAACGTATGTATAGCGCTATCACTTTTACACATTTATTTCTTTCAAAAAAAGATTTTTTCTTTGGTGTTTTTGTCATAATAAATGCATTTAATGTGAAGGTTCAATCGGTGACAATTTCTCAGAAATTTCCGTCAAAATAAAATATGAATAAAAATTTAATTGTAACTATTATTATACATATACACTGAAAAATGGAATAAATGCTGACTATTGATCCTCCATTTGAATAAGATCTAGGTAGAATTTAAAATATAGCTTGTAGGTACACTAATATAATTGAAGGGAGTAAAATTTTGTTAATTACTTTTCAGTCAAAACTATATGCTTCTATACTATACGTTTTATTTATTATTTCGAATATTTTAGAGCAGTGTTTTTCAACCTGTGGGTCGCGACTCCCTGGGGGGTCTTGAAGCCTTCCTAAGAGGGTCGCAGTACTTTAAAAATAAAACCACTCTAGTTCAATATATGATATTTAATAAAGAGAAGGTTAATTAATGGTTACATTAATATGAGAGTTTCATACTTTTACGCGGTAAAGTTTCAAAATTGCGACTTACTTTCAATAACTGTAAATCCGAATTTTGAATAATTGTCATATAGACACTTTTTCTTTGGTTTTGTTTTATTACTCTCGTGAAGTTGACGGTTGTGCATATGTTTCCAAAAACTTATCAATTTTCAATAATTACAATGAGCATAGGATTTTGAATATTAGGCAATAATAAGTGAGCAACTACTAAACAAGGCAATTCAATAAATTTAAATCTAAATCTTGGATTTAGATAACTAAACAAGGCAATTCAATAAATTTAAACACTAACGCAAGTTCACAATTCAAAGAAGTCAAATGGATTACTCTCGGAAGTGTTAAACGGTGATGACCGTCGTTCGTGCGCATGTCACTTTTTACGCCACGTGCGCCTTCAGAAGCTACTATAAGTCGTCAATTTTGACGTCGATATAAAAATACGCCTGTTTCAAGTCCTTAATTACGTTTTTAAGTGATACCTAACTACAAAAATAATTAATAATGATGAACGGATTCGATATTTATTACATAAAAAAATAAAAGTTGGTAATAGCGGAGGGTAGAGGGTCGCGAAATATATTTCCATACTAAGGGGGTCGCGCCATGGAAAAGGTTGAAAAACACTGTTTTAGATAATCAAACATAGGCAACTATTTGTACTTCTAAGACCAATTGTACTGCTTGGATTGCTAGAGACTAGTACGGTTTATATGTCTATAAATTTTGACAAGCAAACGTTCATCGTTGTTCTCGGCTAACTCGGCTATGTACTTCTCACTCGGTTAACGGGTTCTCGCTTTTTTGGGGAATTTAAAAAAGATTTATAGTTCCTAATGATAAAAGTTTTAAATTTTTAGAAAAATTAATTAAAACAGATTAAAAGTTATTCATATTAATTAACATTTCTGTTTGGGTATACATCTGTGCGCCCCCTAAGCGTGTTGATCCTGTATTGATTAGTGTTTCGTCGTGATAATTGCAAACTGCAACATATTTCCTATTGGATTTAGATAACAAAAAATTTAACTTAACAAAGGCTATAGCCGGGTTTGTATAATTAAAACAAAGCAGTTATAGAAATTCAATAGAAAATTGTTCAAAATATATTTAAAAGTGTCTTTTTATATATATATATATATATATATATATATATATATATATATATATATATATATATATATATATATATAATATATATATATAATATATATATATATATATATATATATATATATATATATATATATATATATATATATATATATATATATATATATATATATATATATATATATATATATATGCCGCTTCATAACGACTGTCGTCGTCTTTCGGCTCCCACTTTCCACACTTCTCGATGTTGCCACTGATCCGCGACCAGTCTCCGACATCTCATTGCGTCTTCGACCCCTTCACTCCAACTTTTTCGAGGTCGGCCTCTCTTGCGCCTTTCTATGGGTGTCCATTTAGATATTAAATTGGGCAAACGATGTTCCCCCATTCTTTGTACATGCCCATACCAAATCAGCTGTTTTGTTTCTATAGTTTCTATGATATTTTTCTCATTTGCTACGCCCATTAGCTCCCTAATACTTTGGTTCCGAACCATGCCACGTCTGGATACTTTTGCCGCCCGCCTCAGAAAGTCCATCTCGGTCACCATAAGCTTATGCTTGGCACTTTCCGTTAATTGCCAGACCTCCGAACCATATGTTAGTATACTTTTTATCATAGAATTGTATATTTGCAGTTTTCGATTTCTGGTGATAGTATTACTCCACAGGATAGAATTTAAAGCATTTATCGCTTTTTTTGTTTGAGTAATTCGGGATTTTAGTTCGAGATCTTGTGTGCCATTCTGGTCTATAAGTGTCTTTTTGACATGTAAAATATAGTAATCCTTGGATTTTAATACTTTACATGGTAATAAAGCACACTGAAAACAAATTTTCTGTCAATTTTCTACTGTATTTCTATAACTACTCCGTTCTGATCTGCGGAAGTTATACAAATGAGGAAGTTATAGTGTTCCCTAAACTACAACATAGTTATTGATTTGACTTTCTCTCAGGGGCAGATCCCTTGTATCTAATTATACTCATTTTCGATTTTTCCTTATTATCCCGAAAACAATAAGAGATAACACAATATTTTATTTTGAAAGAACTTTTGACTGACATGTTTAATTTCAGGGTCGAAACTACTGAAGGGGCTGTTCGACAGGTTAGGAATGAAAAATATTTTATTATATTACACACCTTGTGTTAAGGACTTTATTAATTATGTGTGTGCACTTTAACATTTTCATGCAATCGACAATACATAAATGTGATCATAAATATTATTTAGAATTTTCGAGCATAACCGCCCCACTCAAAACCCCTTCCGCTACGCGTTCAGCAGCAGTAGTGTGCCATCAGTCAATTTGGATAGACAATGTATTGAACTACGCTTACGTATTATGCAAAAAACGCTTATGTCAAACCGCTTAATTGTCAACAATAGTGCATTTATTCATGTCAATTCGCCAGTGTACTATTGTAGTCGCTTTGTTTAATACGCTTTATTGTGAATCTTGTGTCGTACGCGACCGTTGTTAAATTAAATTGTGTAAAACGCTTTATACAGTAAATTATTTGTGAAACCGCTTAACCGCCAAAATAACCGCTTTATGCATGTCAAACCGCTTTAAATAGACGCTTAAAACTAACATTAAACATAATATACATTTAATCGCTAATGAAACTAAACTAAACTAACGTTAAACTTTTAAATAATTGTGTGCATCGCTTTAACTTCAATGTGCTTCATCGCTTTTGAATATTGGCAGACTTTACTAATAAAAATTAAGGTAACGTGATATTTTCTTTAATATTTCGAACTCACATTTATTATATCTATTGTCGCTTATCCGCTCATACGAATTACGGTATACAGAAATATACTTGTAATAAACGCTTATAGTTATATCAAATTTGGGCAGTGATGTAACATTTGGTGGCCCATGGGGGGAACAGGAACTAAAGAATTAACGCTGAAACGCTAAAATACGCGGAGAAAAATCTAAAATTCGTAACAAATTTGTGAAAATTCTTTAAAAAATTGGTTAATAAACATGTGCTTTTAAAACTTGTTTAAATCTGTTTGTTCGGTCAGTTAATTTGCGCGCGCATACATACATATAGACAATAGACAGGTTGGTTCGCTCGCTTCTTGTTCGTCGCTCTAAGTACGTACATACGTATCATAGACACTCATGTGTACACGCATACATGCATATTGAAATAGGTAGCGCACACCTGCGCTAATCACACTGACTGTTATATCGTGTATGTATTCATAAATATTGATACTCGCACGGTGTGTTCAATTACAGTGCGCTACAAATTTTAGTAACTGATTTTCGCGTATTTTATTATTGACTTTTTCGCTAAAATTGTGTGTTTTGAAACGCTCTTTCCTCATTTTCACACTAAATAAATTTAATTTGAGATGTCGAGCGAAGGAGATAAAGCTAAACGCGACTCCTTGGTCCAAAAACGCGAAAAGTACTTCGCTCGTATAACCGCATTGCATAACGCTGGTAAAAGGTACCAAAGCACCATCTCAAAGGGACAACCCGCCGAATCTGAATTACAAAGTTTTATTTCCCGGTATGAGAGGCTTGAGTCCGATTACGCTACATTTGATGAATTATCCGATCAGTTGTCGGAATTAAATCTCAAATTAGATCAGTCAGACAGAATAAATGTTGAACAATCTGTTACCGCGTGTGAAAATTTGTATTTTTCTATCCAAACTATGGCTAGAATGTGGAACGTACGTGGAAATGAAATAGTTCCCCCCGCTCCTGTTGAAACGCAACCCGCTCCTCCACACGTTCCGAAACCTCGCTTACCTAAAATAGAAATTCCTATTTTTGATGGTTCGGACATTAAACAATGGCCGAATTTTTACGAGCTTTTCATCTCGCTTATTGATCGTAATGAGACCATTTCAAAAGTTGAAAAGCTCTCCCATTTAAAAACACTATTGAGGTCTCACGCTTTATCGCTAATAGAGTCACTGCCAATCACCGCTCGTAATTATGATATTGCACTGCAAACGTTAGTGTCCCGCTTTCAAAATACTCGTTTACTAGGCGCTCATTTTGTAGATTTAATTTTCAACTTTAAACCGCTACAGGAGGAAACACTATCAGGTTTAATTAAATTTTTGGATATCTTCAATACTAATTTAAACGCGCTCAAAACGCTAGATATTGAAGATTTGTTTGACTTCGTTATGTTGTGTGCAGGATTAAAGGTGTTACCGAATTCTACACGCCGAGAATTCGAAAATGAACATGCAAACGTATCAGTGCCTTCGTTCAAAGATTTAATCGCTTTTGTCAATCAACATGTTCGCATTCTTGAATTGTCGTCTGAAAAACCCGCTAGCAAACATGTTAAAATTTCGCAAAAATTCTCAAAGTCAATGAACAGTAACTCTCGCTCCGCTTTTGTGTCGTCTGTAAAGACAAATTACGCTGTATGTCCCAAATGCAAGTCGAACACTCATCGCTTGTACGCTTGTATCAAATTTAAGGAAATGAGTGTTTCCGCGAGACAAGATTTCGTTCGCAAAAATTCGCTTTGTTTCGCTTGTTTAGGTTTTCACTTGAGGAAAAATTGCAAATCAACTGGTAAATGTAGTCATTGCCAAAACGGAAATCATCATTCTTTGTTGCATTCTCACTCGCGCAGTAATTCACTCGGTCAGTCCGAAAATGCATCCACGTCTGAACAAAATGTTGACAATCCTCAGTCGCTTTCATGTAGTGTTGAACGAAATGAAACACAGAGGAAAGTCTTATTAAGCACCGCTGTGATCGGTATTCGTGACCGATCCGGAATTGTCCGTCCTGTTCGCGCTATCGTAGACAATGGATCACAAATTAGTTTAATTACTGACGCTTGTGCGCAACGTTTGAATTTATCTCGTAATAACTCCTCAATAGGCATTATCGCTGTTGCCAACGCTTCCGTCTCGAGGAATCGGGGTGTAGTATCGTGTAGTATAAGCCCGCTTAACGATCACAATAAAGTATGTACTACACACGCATTGGTCCTTAATGACATTTCGGTACCCCAACCAAGCTTTGAATTGGATCCACAAGTACGACAACGCTTCGCAAATATTAAATTAGCTGACCACGCTTTCGATAAAAAATCAAAAATTGAATTTTTGATCGGTGCTGATCTTTATTATGAAATTTTAAATGAAAGTTACAATGTAATTAAGGGTCAACCTAGCGCCATTTCTACCATTTTCGGATGGATAATTGGTGGACCAATTCCATCGACTGACAACAATGTAACGCCTGTTTCTACTTTTTTGACTTGTTGTGAGTCACTTGATACTTCCCTGAAGAAATTTTGGGAAACTGAAGAAATTGAGGTACAGAAACCCCTCGATCCCGACGACACCTATTGTGAAAACCAATTCGCTAATTCGCATTTCCGCACTGAACAGGGCAGATACGTAGTTTCGCTCCCTTTTAGAGAAAAGAATGTTTTGCTACCTGATACACGCGCTTACGCTAAAAAATGTTTGTTAAAGTTGGAAACCCGCTTAAAGTGTCAACCACATATTTACGTTGAATACAAACGCTTTATGAATGAGTATATCTCACTTGGACACATGAGTATTACTCATAACCCCGCTCGCTATATTTTACCGCACCATTGTGTGCTGAAGGAAACCAGTAGTACGACAAAAGTACGTCCTGTTTTCAACGCGTCGTTTCGTGGTTTTCCTTCAAGTATTTCGCTAAATGATATTTTGTTGTCTGGTCCCAAATTGCAAAAGGACATTTGTGATGTCATTAGTAACTTTCGCCTACACGCCTTTGTCGTTTGTTGTGATTTGCAACAAATGTATCGCCAAGTTTTAGTCTCCCAGGAAGATCGTTTTTGTCAACACATTTTTTACCGCCCCATTGAAAATGGTGAAATAATGGAGTACGAACTCAACACGCTAACTTTCGGTGTTAAACCAAGTGCATTTTTGGCACAAAGAGTGCTGATTCAATTGGTTCAAGACGAGGGACATCAATTCCCGCTCGCCAGTGAAGCCATCACACATCAAACGTTTGTGGATGATATTTGTACCAGTGTCGATACAGTACAAGAGGCTCTACAACTTCAACGTCAGCTGATCGATTTGTTGAAGTTAGGAGGTTTCACTTTAAGAAAATGGGCAAGTAATTGTCAAATGGTCCTGGATACGGTTCCTCTCGAACATCGTGAGCATGCACTTGTTATTCGTCCTGAAAACGATCATTCGGTAAAAGTTTTGGGTTTACAGTACGACCCCGCTGAGGACAAATTTTCGTATCAACTTCATTTACGCTCAATTGTTCAGACTAAAAGAAGTTTGTTGTCTGAAGTCGCTCGTATTTATGATCCTCTTGGTTGGTTATCCCCGCTCACATTTAAAGCTAAATGTTTGATTCAGCAAACATGGTTAACCGGTATTAATTGGGATGATCCGCTTCCGCAAAATATCGCTAAACAATGGGAGAAGTTTTATCAATCACTAGGGACCCTCGAAAATTTAAAAATCGCTCGCTTTATTCCTGTAACCCACGCTACAACCATTAGATTGGTTGGCTTCTCGGACGCTAGTTCGTTAGGGTATAGTGCGGTAATCTACATACGCTTAGAAATTGGAGATAGGGTTGACACGTATTTGCTCAAGGCAAAAAATAAAGTTGCTCCACTTAAAACGCTTAGTATTCCACGCTTGGAATTGTGCGGTGCCGTTTTACTCGCACAATTGTTTAAATCGCTCGAAAATGTTTATAAAAACGTTCGCTTTGACTCAGTACATTGTTTTACGGATTCTATGACTGTACTCGCGTGGTTGCGTACCGCTCCGCATAAGTTAAAAGTTTTTGTCGCCAATCGTATTGTTCGTATTTTAGAATATACGCAACCGCAATGGTGGAATCATGTTCGTACTGACATGAATCCAAGTGATTGTTCCTGTAGAGGCATGTTCGCTGATGAGTTGAAAAATTGTGAATTATGGTGGAGAGGGCCCTCCTTTTTATTTCGCCCGCTTAGTGATTGGCCTCTACATGATGAATCACCGTTTTTGTTTACTGAAATTCCTGAAAACAAGGAAAAGGAAATTCAGTCGCTTCTTGTTGAAAAGGAAACTTCGCCGCTTATAGAATTAATGAATCGTGTTTCCTCGCTTTCCAAATTACAAAGAATTGTCGCTTGGCTTCAACGGTTTTGTTTTAATTGTCGGGCACGCCGAAATGAAATCGCTAAAAATGCAGAACCGTTGAATCCGTCAGAATTGAAGTCCGCTTTACAAATTTGTATAAAAATTGTGCAAAATGTTCATTACGCTCATGATATGAAGTGTATAGCTGAAGGGAAGGCTCTTTCCTCCCCCCTAATTTCGCTCACTCCATTCCTAGATGAAAACGGTTTCCTCAGGGTGGGCGGACGCTTAAAATTTTCCATGCTTCCTTATTCGGCTAAACATCCGCTTATTGTACCAAAAGATTCTCGTCTTGCTGTTCTCATTTGTGATTACTATCACAAAATCACGTTACATTCGGGTCCGCGCTTAACTCAAGCTCTCATACAGCGGAGGTATTGGGTGATCGGAATACGCAACTTATTACGCCAACGAATCAGACAGTGTGTTACATGTCAACGTTTAAATGCCGCAAATGTCAATCCGCAAATGGCCGATCTCCCACCAATTCGCTTTGAAGAAGGGCACGCTTTTTTGAATGTAGGACTCGATTACGCTGGTCCATTTATAATAAAGGAAAGTTCCCGTCGGAAATCGCCTCGCTCAAAAGGATACATGGTAGTATTCGTATGTTTGTCTACGAAAGCAATACATTTGGAGTTTGCTTCGTCGCTATCAACTTCTTGTTTTTTGGCTGTTTTGGATCGTTTCGTTGCTCGCAGGGGCCTATGTCGCAAAATTTTAACTGACTGTGGTACTTCCTTCAAGGGCGCCTCAAGACATTTTCATGAAATTAAAAAGTTTCTTCATGATTCCAACACCGAAATCTCAGACCATTTGGCTCAACGAGAAATACAGTGGATTTTCAACCCACCGTCCGCTCCTCATTTTGGGGGAATTTTCGAAGCCGGAGTTAAATCCGCCAAACATCACTTGACAAGGATTATTGGTCCGTTGGTACTCACGTATGAAGAGATGTGTACGATACTCGCTAAAGTAGAAAGTGTTTTAAACAGCCGACCACTTGGTGTCGTTTCGAATGATCCAAACGACGATATCGATTACCTTACGCCTGGTCATTTTCTTGTTGGTCGCCTGCTTCTCGCTCCCCCTGAAGTTGATAAATTAAATATGCCGTTGAACACTCTGGACCGATATGAACTTCTACAAAGAACCACTCAATGTTTCTGGAAACGGTGGTCGAATGACTACTTACACACGCTTATCTCACGAAATAAATGGACACAACCACAAGAGAATTTGCAACAAGATGACGTTGTATACATCAAGTCAGAAAATACCACTCCGCTAAACTGGCCTATTGGTCGCATACAAGAGGTGTATCCGGGACGAGATGGTGCAATTCGCGTCGCTAAAGTCAAAACCGCTAACGGTACTTATGTGCGTCCAGTGCATAAGTTGGTTCCACTACCGAAAGTGGAATCCGCTAACTCTTAAACCGCTTCAAAACTGCCGTTTTGGGTGGGCGGAATATGTTAAGGACTTTATTAATTATGTGTGTGCACTTTAACATTTTCATGCAATCGACAATACATAAATGTGATCATAAATATTATTTAGAATTTTCGAGCATAACCGCCCCACTCAAAACCCCTTCCGCTACGCGTTCAGCAGCAGTAGTGTGCCATCAGTCAATTTGGATAGACAATGTATTGAACTACGCTTACGTATTATGCAAAAAACGCTTATGTCAAACCGCTTAATTGTCAACAATAGTGCATTTATTCATGTCAATTCGCCAGTGTACTATTGTAGTCGCTTTGTTTAATACGCTTTATTGTGAATCTTGTGTCGTACGCGACCGTTGTTAAATTAAATTGTGTAAAACGCTTTATACAGTAAATTATTTGTGAAACCGCTTAACCGCCAAAATAACCGCTTTATGCATGTCAAACCGCTTTAAATAGACGCTTAAAACTAACATTAAACATAATATACATTTAATCGCTAATGAAACTAAACTAAACTAACGTTAAACTTTTAAATAATTGTGTGCATCGCTTTAACTTCAATGTGCTTCATCGCTTTTGAATATTGGCAGACTTTACTAATAAAAATTAAGGTAACGTGATATTTTCTTTAATATTTCGAACTCACATTTATTATATCTATTGTCGCTTATCCGCTCATACGAATTACGGTATACAGAAATATACTTGTAATAAACGCTTATAGTTATATCAAATTTGGGCAGTGATGTAACACCTTGAATTTAGATAAAATTTTGTATGGTAATAATTAATAAAGTACATTAAGACACAGTTACTGTATTTTTTGGAAGTGGTCACTCAATAGGAGCCCTGTAGAAATAACATTGAATCGGATTTAATCCATGCTATTATCCTTAATAACGAGGACTGGGACGTTAAGAAATATGTCTAATACTCTCAATAGTATTTGAATTTGGAATTACTTTGCTATGTTGTGAATAGTTACCGAGAAAAATTTTTTGAACAAAGCAGTCATTTTTGGATATATTTTTAGTTATCTCCGTAACTACTCGGTTTTGCCCGCGAAGGTTAAAAATATCAATTACTTATAATCTCACCATACCGTTAGTACATTTACTACTACGAGTTGCTATTGGGGGCACATTGCCCATACAAACCCGGCCTTTTTCAATTTTTTTTTGTCGCCAAATATTGTAGATTTTTAATTTATTAATTATCTAAATTTAAGGATTAGCAAATTTATTTTAAGAATGATATGTATCATGTATTTTACTTTGCTAAATTTGATTTGTCAATTGTCAACTTACTATCATATATGCGCTATATCGGCAGTCGTCTGTACAACATAGTCGACATCTGCATTATCAATATTTGCGACGCAATATCAAACATTATGCTTTATGGACGTTCAAGTATAGACTTTGGCCATTTATGTGTAATTGCACAACATTGACTGAAAATATAAATAACATCAGTGAATAGTCATAGAGTGATTTTATGTTTTTTTTTTTAAAGTTATTAAACAAATTGTTGAAATTATTTTAAAAAAAATAAAAATATCCTAGTAGCATGGCGTGTGTCCGCAATAAAAATTCAAGAAGCCGCATGACACAATTTTTATATTTGAGTATATTAATATGATGTTATGTCAAAATAGATAATAAATTTAACGCCACATTCGTTTATCATAGATAAGTGTTTCATATTCTGCAGGTACCCTGATCATCATTAGACACATCACAGGAAAATAAATTGTGTTCAGTTTAAAAAATGGTTCTTTGCTTTGTCTATACACGAGTATGACAGTATTCACGTTGGTATGAAGGTTACTATTACAAATTCAAGGTCTTTCTTATCAAACTGGAAACAATGTTATAGAAATACATGTGGTATATAATTATGTGCTTGATTCATAAAATATTATAGAATTTAAAAGTAAAGAAAAAATTCATCAAATGTGTGCTGAACACGGATTAAGTTTTAAGTTTTTCACAATTCAAGATAAAATATAGAAAACTTTTTTTTTTGCTGACAAACTATAATTTGGAAAAAGATCTCTTTTTGCTCGCCGACTGAATTTGTTTTTTTTTTTTGTCAACTATAAGACAAGTTTTATCAAATATGACATCACTATTCCTCGGACCTCTTCTCCTCCTTGTTACGCTTCATCACGCCAGGCCCCACGCCCCTTCACTCTTCTTTGCATACGTAATTTGGAATTTGCCCTAAAGAAGATTTAAGGATCAGGACTTGCTTAGAGGAATGCACTAAGTACTTTATTCGTTCAAAATGCAACATATAAACCGCTCTATGGTAGAAAAAAATTAATATTTAAAAAAAATTAGTATCTCTAAGACTAGAAAGTCAGCAGCATGCAAAAAGCATATTTATTTTATTCTTGATAAAAATTGCTGCATGTTCTTATACTAAAAATGTACCCGCAAAAATTTGAATATAATCTGTTGCATACATTGATGAGTTTTGATCTGAATTTTTCAAAATTCACAAAATGAAATTTAAAAAAAAAAATTAAAAACTGAAAATTAATATAAAATACCAAACTGTAGTCGGCTACACTGTTACGATTTACTTCATTATGATGTGGGTTGAGGATAAGGAAGGTGGTGTAAAAACTGGGATTCGGTAGGTGTGCATCTGCAGCCATCTTCTGAAAGAACTACTCATCTGGAATTGTGAAGGGAAATTGCAAAAAGCCCTCCATCTACCAGTCGGCAAGCGCTGGTGCTTAAGCATGCATTATAATTAAATATTTAATGTACTTTTGAGAATGAATATTTTTCTACTTTAGTCACTTGATTGTTTAATTGGAATATTAATACGCTCCATAAGCTCATCTCTAGCTGGATTCATGTTTCTGGTGAGCGTATATACATGTAGAATTTACGATGTTCACCTTAAATTACCCTTCCACTGACAAGACTATTGAGTTTTGCACCTACAGTTGCGACTCTGAGTAAAAATAGGTAAATTAGCATTTCTGTTGTGAATCTTTTATAAACGCTACTCATTGTCAGATTTTAATACACTAATGGATTTTCTCTCCATTTCAAATTTTAGTTTCAAGGTTACGTAACAATCACTTCAGTAGATGCTGCTAGATATCATCAGAAAGCTCTCTAAAATTAAAGGAGTGTGTTTAGTAATTTGAGATATTCTTCTTTGCAATTCCCCGTCTAAAACACATACGACATTTCCTCATAATAGGGAGTAAATTGTCATTTTTAGTTTCAATGGAGTAAAAATATTTTTGTTGCCGCTTTTAAGCCAGTTAGGAAACGACATTTATGAATCAACATCAATTAACTAGCGAAATTTAACTTGGATAACGTTGCCAATAATGAAATACTTATAAAGTTGTAGATAATGACCAATAGTTATATTTTGTTGTGTCCAATTTGTTTATTTTGTCCAAAGGATACTTAATGTTATATTATCCGCACAATTTAAATAACATTTTCTTAATTTTTATAATTTTAGATTATCCGAAATTACAAAGGAATAGTATATACCTCCGGGACTAAAATGTATTATATATTTTGGTCCTGCGTGTGAAGTTTTGCCCACAGGTTTTTACGTACCCAACTCGGGATCAAAAGTCACACTTTAGTCCTTTAGTATATAATTTAATCCTTTAATGTATAATGTAAAAAACTGAGATTTTAAGAAATTTCAAAAGGCTATAAACTTAAATTTATTTCTTGCCGCCCTTTAATCGTCAACAAAAGTAAAAAAATAAATGTCTATTCTTTTTCTAGTATGTATACTGTATTTGTACCAAGTTTCAAAAACGTTACTTGTGAGAGAAAAACATTCAATTAAAATTAAATAACTTGCGTAGAAAATTTCAGAAGTTAATATTTCATGAAATACCTTAACCGAAAAAATCGTATCCACTAAGACAAATTGTGTTATTATTCTTATTTAGATGATATCAGAAAATAAATGAGTCTACATTGCTGTCCAATCGTCAGCTTACTTGTTTATTTCTGACTTGATGCGGGTGATAATTACCTTGGTACTGATTGCTTTTAGTTCTATACTATGCGATTATGTGAATGAACTGTTGTAATGTCTGAAACAGTGACTTACATATTCTATTATGAATGTTCTTGGTAGTCAGTCAATCAGCTATTTTGATCTTATTTCAATGTCATTGCCTCAAGCATTTGTATTAAATATATGAGTATAATATACGTAAAGAGATTAGTCATATAAATCTGCAAAATATATCAAAAATATAACAATTCATTAGAAAGACAAATTTTATTAAAACTAGTTGAAAGACATAATTCTCCTAGTACAACCACTATGGATAAATTATTTATTAAAAACTAAAGTACCATGTACAAATATAACGAGAGGATTTACAAACAAAAGTAACCCAATATTGTTGTTTGAAGTAAATATATGATTTAATTAAAGTCCGGTGTTACCTTAAATATTACAAGCTATTAGAAATATAGTGAAAATAGGAGTCCGGGTTTCAACAGGAGGTTCAGAACCATTGGTAAATAGCCCGCACAAAAGTAACTTTGCCACTTACTGTGTTTTTCTTTTTTAACTGTTTTTTTTCTTTAGGGAACAATTTAAATTTTGTTTGTCTCCCGGGCCATTCATTTGTTTCCACGGCCCTGCATCTAATATTATATTGTTACAAATGAAATATCAGATTGTCGCCTGTTATCTGAATTTCCGAGTTTCGGCCACCGTTCTAATATTCCTTCAAATTAGTAATTATTTCACAGTATGACATTTTACGCTGTGCTTTCTGCAGACTAAATTGTTATTCTTACTTATATAGTATACTGTTTTCCCTTATAACTATAAATTGATTTCTTCAGGAAGGAAGTTATTTTTTCACTAGCTATGTCTTCGTCAAACTCAACGTTTATAGTTAAAAATGACGTTTTCGATATTAAGTACTTTCAGTCCTGCCACATGAAAAAGAATACCTATCGTCTGAAGAAAATATAATATTCACTCACAGCAATCCAGATAGAACATTTGTATTCTATTCTGTCTTTTGATCTATTCAAACGTCATAATTACTGAACATCTCAGTCCTGGATATATATATATATATATATATATATATATATATATATATATATATATATATATATATATATATATATATATCTTGATGTCACCGATTTTGATGATATTCTGTAATAATAATGCTCTACTATACCAATAGTTTTGAAATGTCATATTTTTTTTCCTCAATTTTAATAAATATGGAAGTTACGATGTAATGAAGTCTGTCTAAATTTTTTCCAATTTTCGATACTCTTAAAAAAAGTTGAATATCTCCGAAGTTATTAAAGATAATTTAACCAAATTTGGCACGCACTTGGGGAACATCATAGGGAAGGTATGTGTATAAGAACTATTCCAGTCTTTAATATATGGTTAGATTTATAGGTATCAATTCATAGCAAAAAAGAGCCTACTTTGATTTTCTTAAAATTTGTACAGTATATGCACCATACCCTATGGTGTATGGCGCAATGGTGCATATACTGTATAAATTTATATTTATATTATAAATTTATATATACGGTGCATATACTGTACGAATATAATATATGAAAATTGTGATGGGATCTCCAGGAATTTCCATGAGAATGGAGATAATGTGATGGGAATCCATGAGTTACAAAATGATAAGGGTCAAGTGTGATTGTTAGATATATCGATTTTTCAAGTGAATATAAGTAAAAAAGTTCCAGTCAACATATATTCTAAAATTCACCGTTTTCGAGTTATACGTTCTCGAAATTTCACTAAAGTGATAATATTGACTAGTAAAATGTTATCATTACGTTGACTTTTTGTTCATAAAATCAATTATACTTTTGTAGATCAATATAAAAATGCGTTTTAAATTGATTCCAATAAAAATTTTAGATAATGAATTTTTGAAAAAAAATCACGTTTTTATGAAAGCTTTTTTAAAAAATATATAAATTTGAAAAAATATATAAAAGGTTTTTTCCAAAAATTCATTACCTAATAACACATCACCAAAAATCTTTGATAATAATAAAAAATTTATTAACCCCTTGACGGTTGTAACATTGACTTATGTAGGTTGTAACTTTATGACTTAAATAGGTTGTAACTTTTTACGATCTCATTTGATATAAGTGGGATATAGTACAATTTAAAAAAAAATCGGGTTGGCAGTGGCTGGAGCCCAAAAGGTTGATTGGAAAAGAATCCCATGTTATATTGATTTCCCCGCCACATTTTAGGAAAAGTTTGAAAATTGTAATTACCTGTTACAGTTCCCAAGATATAAGGTTTGGTTTGCTTTTAAATTGACACCCTGTATATACAAAATACATTTAGACATTTAGTTATTTTTTTTTTACAAGGAATAGATGTACTTGTAAGATGTCAGATTTAAGAAGTAAAAATAAAATTTAATACAAACCGGAAAATTTTTTTATTCATATAATCCTTTTTTACAGAATAATAGAGAAGACGAGTTAATACGACATTCAAATGTCGTATTAATTCTTTTAGTGTCGATCACATACGAATTCACGTAAAGAAAGTGTAGTATATAATACAGAAAATGAATAATATGTTGAAGAAAGAAGTATTTATTATATAGTCTCTTTTTTGTCGATACAAAAATTACTATCTGTGGAAATATACCTACTATCTAATGATAGAAAAAAATTATATTAGGTTATATTTTATTTTTAGTTTTAATATCTACAGATATAAAAAATATATTTAAATTATGCATTCATTTTAAAAAAAAAATTGGGAAACTGTTTTCATTTTTAACAAAAAAAGCACAAATATTTTGGTGAATCAGATTATTACAATCATAACTGACAAGACAATATCCTACAATTTTAAGGAAAGAAATATCTTTAGGCAAGCGAAAATAAAGGCAATTTCGAGAATTTTTTTAACAAAAAAAAAAAAAAAAAATTATCTATGTTTCTGCGGTTTGGCATTTTATTTACCATGAACTTTAGGTGCCGCAACATATTTTTTTGTTCTAATAAATATAAATAAAAATAGCGGTTGCAGAAGCCTATTATTGAAGCGTGTCACTCCACAAGTTTCCACACTTTCGGTGTTATTAACATAGAATGTTGGTGAACCAAAAAGATTTCAAAAAAATAAAATATTGACGAATTTAAATCCTAGAATAAACAGAATCATGAATCCCAAGATCAACCTCAAGCAAATCTAGGCGTATACAATTGTTCTGTTTAATAGTATACGAGGTGCAGCAGAGTCCGAGAAATTATATTCGACATTTCTTAATACCTTGACGGTCATAACCTATAATGATAAAACACCCAACTGGTACATTATTTTGAGAGCCAATACACTTTATATAGAAATTTTGACGTCCTACGACGTGGTGTCTGAATTAGTAAGGTTTCACATGACGTTTTATGACGTCGATGACTGTCAAGGTGTTAATTACATATAACTTTCTAAATAATGCACCGATTCCTATGAAATTTTGTAAAAATGTTTATTCGACTAAATGCAATAATTCATTCAACTAAATTGCAATAAAAGAACGATGATCCCGAAACAAATAATTACATTAAGACAGTATAACCTGAGAAGGGGATCAGTTGGGATTGTAGCCCCAGGGTTTGGGTACAAAAGAGGCACGGTCGGATCCATGATTTTTTTTTAACTAATTTTTCATAGTTTTTTACAAATTTTTCACATACATATCGTATAAATATTGACATTACCAAATTTTTTGCTAATAAAAAACTAAATAAACGCTCACTCTCATTTCATCAGAAAATACTAGTCTGTTGACAATCAATTGGCATACCTAACGAAACTTTATCGCAGTTGATAGCTTAATAAATTTAAGTGTTCAATTATTATGTATAAATATAGCTTAATAAATAATCAATAAATTAGAAGTAGGTAGTTTAGTAATTTCATCTGAAGGAACAATGCGTATAAAATAATTAGATGATAATATAACATTAAGTAGGTAATAAAAAAAGTAAGATGTTATTAAAAAAAAAGAAAAAATACAAATATTGTGTCTTGTAAATAGGACAATGATAACAAACAGGTTAATAATTACTTGTATTCAATTTTGAATTTTAAAATTGGACTGCTAATATTAATATTCACCAAAAGAACAAATAAAAGTGTATTGTATGCTTGCAGTAAAATATTATAAATAATTTTTAATATTTTTACTTCTGAATAGAGTTTAATTAAGGTTGCTGTCAATCTCATCAAATATACTCCAATCATTATAATATTTTTTATATCTTGTAATAACTGAAAATTAATTTTCGGGGTGATTGTTTCGTGAACAATAACTACTGTATCGTTTTAGTGTTTATAAATTCGTGCATCTACATAGATGCTATAGGTGCATATGCATTATGAATATTACATATATGAAGATCATTAAAATATTGTAATAATAAATGTATCAACAATCAAATTTTGTCTTAATACAATTTTCATTCAATAAGCGGTTACAAAAAGTAAATAAAATAAGGTGTATAAGAATTCTTTAGGAGATTTCGCTCATACAATTTAAATTTTATAAACTGCCATAAGATCTTCTTCGCATGGGCGTACTCAGGGAGGGACAAAGGGGGGCAGCCGCCCCTCCTAGAAGCAAAAAAAAATTAAATGGTTACAAAGTGATAAAACGAAACAAAATTAGGTAGAGTGATGATGAATGGTCAGTTGCCACACTGCCTTTTCCGTACTAAAATGGTACCACTAGAGGGATGGGAAAAACTTACCAGTTATAACCAAAAACTGGCTTTTCTGTTTCGGCTCACCGGTTTATTCCGGTTATTTCCTTGACTCGATTTTTTTTTAAATCAGTAACCAGAGAAAAAAAATCGGGCAAGTTATTTTTTAAAATAAAATAAATTTAAAGATTTGTTTGATAATTTTTTATTAAGAAAAAAATTATATTAATTTCTTTAAAATTCTAATACACTTAGCTAATTTTGGTTACTACGGTACGTAAAGTATCATTGTTTAAAAATAAATATAATTGTAAAATGAAGATTTTTGTTTAAAAGTGTTGTTTTGCCTAAAAAAAAAAAAAAAATTAAAACCGGTTATTTTGAGCGGTTATAACTGTACGGTTAAACCAAACATAAAATAAACCGAAATAACCGAAAACCGATTACTTTTGAAAGGCCGCCATCCTTAGTTACAACTTAACTTACCATGGTTTGCCCTCCTCTAGTTTTGGTCGTGGACACGCCCATGCCTCTTTGACTTAATAGGGTAAGTCCATATTGTGTAAGTCCATATCAAATCAACCAACAAAAAATTATTTTAAACATCAATGTTCTTAAAATGCATTATATTTGGTGAAGATTTCCTTCAAATCAGTATGACCAAAAATACCAAGTTCTATATTTTTTTAAACATTCGTATTTGAGTTATCACTATTTTTAAAATCCAAAAACCTTTTCAGAAGCGCTTTGAAATATTAAAACACATGTAGCTCAAAAACTATTTACCCTAGAAAGATGAAACCGGTCCCATTAATTTTAGAATTAAAAAGGCTTTAATTTGACACGTAAAACGATAATGAAATTCAAATTTAACCCTTTCACCAAAATCCAAAAAACTGATTTTTATAAAAAATCCATAATCGAAATCTTTAATTTTTTTGTAAAAAAAAGTATGTTATACCAAAGCTCTGAAGTAAGTCGTATACAAAGTTTCATGATGGAATTCTAATGGTATTATACTGAAATAATTTTTGTTCTGAATTAAGACGTGCGGAAATCTGGTGCATTTAGTACAGTACATACACACACCGGCAGAATTAGCGGAACTAACAAAATATCTGTAAAAATCAAACAAACCATTTAATATCAAGAAAATATTAATCTTATTTAATTATTCACTTAAAATTACATGTTCACAAGTCAATTTTCGGTAGCAAAACAAGTAACCATATAAAATGGCAAATTTTTGGAATCTTATGTCGTCTAAGAATAATTTAAGTTACAGAATATTTAACAAATAGAAGATGAAACACAGCGTTTTCATACCGCCTGGTTCCTCCCATGCTCTTATCAAAGCTTTCATTCGTCTGTCTATACTCAGAATGATGTTATCTATAGTCTCCTGGGACAGTCTTTGCCATTCTTCAATTACGGCAAACTGAAGCTCGATCACATTGAGAAGAAGCGGCATTTGAATTCGAAAGTGACAGACCTCTTAAAAAGATTTGCATTAATAATAAATAAAAGCAATTCTATGGAAAGTCAATTAATTCGTTACTTCAATATCATGTTAAGTAAAAATGAAATAAAAAACGCCAACTTTGTTTAATAAATAGGTTTTTATATATTTTTTTTATGTTCCGCTAATTATGCCGGTTTGTGTATTAGTAACAAGTCAAGATCCCGAGGCCTATCGATTTTGATGAAATTTGAATAAGTTGCAGAACACTAAAAAATAAGTGACACGCGGAAAAACGGTTTGAAGGGATGAAATCGCTCTTCAAAAATTGGGGTAAAGTTTAGTTTTTCAGATATCTCGAAAACGGTAAGAGATAGGAAGAGATAGAATAAAAGTTTAAATAGACAATATTGCTCTTTTTTAAAGAGCTATCTATTGACATGAAATTTATTCAAATTACACCAACAGGGGTAGTTGGGGGTTAAAATTTGAGGGTTACTTTTGCGAAAGGTGTTTAACAATTAATTATATTAAAATTTTGTTTGCAGATTACAAATATACGTAAAAAAACTAATCGACCTGTTTTTGCTCAATTTTCTAATATTTAGTCTAGGAGTAGTTAACTAGCTGGTGACTGTGTCGACATAATTGTACTATTTGAGATATTTAAAACTTCTTTTTCACGAAAAATAGTTTAAAGTAATTAAAATAATGCAGGAATTAAATTTTCGAATTCAACCTTACGATCAACGTACGATTTAGTACTCAAATAGTACGATTATGATGACACAATCACTCTCTAATTAACTACTGCTAGATTTAATATTAGAATATTGAGCAAAAGCAGGTGAATTTTCCGTCATAAAAGTTACTTTTTCTCGAAAACCCGCTTACTTAGAATAATGTTTCAAAATGTATCTTCTGTGATTTTCTTCGCTATTTACCATAATGTAAAAAAAATTGGAAAAACTTTTAAATTTTGGCAAATTTTTGCAATATCTCTTTTTTTAAGGTTTCCGGAATCTGACGTGTCTGGCTTGAGAACTCATCCAAGATTTTTGGACTTCCAACTTTTTACTGTTTTATTATATTCATATCCTAAAGGTATCCTATTATTATAACAAGTTTCATCCCAAAGTGAATTTCTCGGAAATATAGGCAATCAGATTTTCGAAAATTCGAAAGTAATTTAAAATAGAAATAGTCCTCACCATATTGTATTATAGTATATTTCGATGTTAAAAACGTCCTTCAAAACTACTGATTCAAATTATTAGTAAAAATGCTGTAAAATGTATAAAATTTTTATTTTTTACGACGAAATTTGTTGTAAAGTTATTTTTATCTAATTTATGGCGAACAAAAATATTAATTAAGTCAGAATTCTGATACTTATTACGTGAAAAATTTGATCGAATTCATTATTATCCAAGAAGTAATTCAACAAAACTTTTGATTTCTCGTTTGTGACATGGTTAACACATTTAAACGTATTCTACTATAATTATGTGTAAGGAATTCCTTTACTAAATACTAGCTGTACCCGCGACGTCGTTCGCGCATAAAATAAATTAGAAGTATATAAGTATAATCATTATAAAGCACTTGTAGAGAACGGAAAAATAGAAATAATTTTTGTATTTTCCCGAGGACATTTTCCTGTAATAAAAAGTATCCTAAATGTTGACGCAGATAATAAGTTATCACCACATCAAATTTCATAAAAATCCGTTCTATAGTTTTTGCGTAATGTGTGCACATGTTCTAAATGGTTTTTTCTGTTTTCCCGTGGGGATGAGACACTTTCCTGGAATAAAAAGTATCTTAGATGTTAACTCAGGTAATAAGTTATAACCACACCAAATTGCATCAAAATCCGTTCAATAGTTTTGTGTAATGTGTGCATATGCTTAGTATGGTTTCACCATTTTCCCGTGGAAATTAGACATTTTCCCGGAGTAAAAAGTATGTTAGATGATGATCCAGGTAATAAGTTATCAGCACCCCAAATTTTATTAAAATCCGTCCAGTAATTTTTGCGTGATGCTTGAACAGACACACACACACACACACACAGAAAAAGACAGACAGACAGACGGACAGACAAAAATTTTAATAATCTCTGTTTTGATATCTACATTGATACAGTGGCCATCCAATGATACGTACTCCGATTTTACGTAGTGACGTCAGCGATTTAATGGGGTTCTTCTCTCACAGATATGTTGATGTTTGTCTGTGTTGGTGAAAATTTATGTACCAAGCCAGAGTCAGGGCCGTAGGTAATATTGTCTGAGGGTCTCGTAGCTTTTAAAAATTTTAAAATTTCACTGGAGATATATATGCACATATTCTGCATACGTAATATGCAAAATGCAAATGCAAGATGAGTAACGTAAAATTCTAGAATATTCTAATCATCAACTAACAGAGGTATCAAAAAACAAACTTCACTGTTGAATTGGCAATTAAAAATGAGATTAAACAGTGTAGTTTGACAAAAATTCTAGAATGTTCTATTTGTCAACTAGAAAAGATATTGAAAAATCAATTGTACCATTTATTTGTCCATTGAAAAAGAGGTCAAATTACACATTTGGACAAATGTTCTGGAATATTCTATTCGTCAACTAGCAAAGATATTCAAAAAAAAAAACGTCGCCATTGAATTGGGTACCAAAAAAGAAACCAAATAACATATTTTGAGAAATGTTCTAGAATATTCTATTTGTCAACTAACAAAGATATTGGAAAATCGACTGCAACACTTAATTTTCTAACCGAAATTAAACTAATGTAAACCAAATGTTCGATTTTGATAAACAATTTTTGCTATCTGACAAATAGAATATTCTAGAACATTTATGAAAATGTGCTATTCCGTCCTTTATTCGATGACCAATTAAATGGTGCAGTCGGTTTTTTGATATCTTTGTTAGTTGACGAATAGAATATTCTAGAATTTTTGTCAAAATGCGCTGCTTAATCTAATTTTTAGTGCGCAATTCAATAGTGAAGTTTGTTGTTTTGGTATCTTTGCC
Organism: Brachynemurus nebulosus; assembly: GCA_035578155.1. Taxonomy (NCBI): domain Eukaryota; kingdom Metazoa; phylum Arthropoda; class Insecta; order Neuroptera; family Myrmeleontidae; genus Brachynemurus; species Brachynemurus nebulosus. Next base: position 147,597,998 of record JAPWDM010000001.1, read on the forward strand.
AGTTCAAAAGTAGAATATTCTAGAATTTTTGTCAGCTTTCGCTATTTGGCGTCTTTTACGCTGATGAATGCGATAGTGAAGTTGATTTTTCGACAGTTTTCTAAAAGTCGTCACTCATTTTCATTAGTATAACATTCGATTTCCTTTGTCTACACAACCGAATTTTAGGTGTAAATTGTCTCTTAAGATAATATTGTTTTAAATAAATTCAGATAAATAATATTTACCAACCCCCCAAAACAAAAGTTTACCGACGCCCCTGATCTACCGATTTTACGTACTTCCCCTTAAATTTGTACCGACCACTACGTAAAATTGGATTTGTGGTGTAATTATTTACAGTACTAGCAAAATTTTCGAAAAACATTCCATGTACAGAAACGGTTTTCCTACAGTTGTATTATATGTATAGATTACCCGTTAATGGCTTTTTTATTTAAAATGTTAATTTTTTTTAAATTAAATTGCTCCCTGTTCTAAAAAAATATACATTTTTTAAAAATTTATAAAATTTCTTATGAAACTGAGGTTCTTAGACAATTTAATTTTCATGGCAAAATGTATCAAAACATGAATGAACATTTAATTTTTTAATTTTCGTACTTCTGTATTAGTGACGCCACTACTATGTATTTAACCTTTACGGCATCATGACGCTGGCCGGAAGTTTTTTTTGTAGTCAAAATTTAATAACTTCAATCGATTGTAGGCCGTTTGTAGATATTTGTAGTATATTTATTTTCGTTTGTAGCCCTTTAGTTTATTTGTAATTAGCAATCAAAATTTTGTACTGAAGTTAGCCGGAAGCAATCGTGAATGTAATTTTTTTTGGTAACAATAGAGAGATTATCGTTTGTAGTGTCTAAATATAACGGTAAAATGTTAGTAGGGTCGCCTGATAAAGCATAATTAATTAATAAGTTAATTTAAAAAATTGCGCATGCGTACCATTTTAAATTTGCTCCATGTGAGTTCATTATTTTAAATTTGACGCATGTATAGGTTTTATTGCATTATATTGTAGAAAATTTAACAGATTGCGTTTATGATTACAGTAAAATTTAGTCTACAGTTTTTTTTATTTTTAATTAATTATGAAAGATAATAATAATAAATTATTAATGAAAGATAGATAATAAATAATTTTCAATTGTGGTAAACCAGTTATTGAGTTAACTACTCGAAAGGTGGCTCGTTACAAGAAAACTTCAATTTGGTTAAAAGTAACAAATCAAAGTTATTTTCATATCAAGTAAATTATTTTTTAAAGAATTCTCCAGTAACTGATGAGTTTGTTTAATTTGCGAATTTTTGAAAATCCTTGTGTGATTTTATGATTTAAAGCTGCTATTTTTTTGGAATTTTTCATTCATACCAATTGCTGACACAAGTAAAAGAAACTACGATGTATCTTTGATAGTGAATTAAGAAAAATTATTTTAATAATATGTATTATATATTATTAAACATGTTCTATTGAAATAAAAAAATTACTTTTTTAAAATTCATTGTTTTATTTTTATTGTCAAAAATATAACAACCTCATAAAACGACATAATTATTCTGTTGCATGTGGTTAACTTTTTGTAATATTTTTTAATTTTGAAGTTTTAAAGCATATAAGATTTTCAATAATAGATAAATACTTATTGCTGTCCAAGAAAAATTCAAATTGAAAATATTCTACAAACCATTGTCGAAATAAAATCTATTGCACTCTTCTCTTTGCGATAAAAGTACATGAGTTTAAAAATGTGTAGATGTAAGAAGTTTTCCTTTTTAAGAGTTTATTATTATTATCTTTCATAATTAATTAAAAATAAAAAACTTTTAGATCAAATTTTACTGTAATCATAAACGCAATCTGTTAAATTTTGAATATAATGCAATAAAACCTATACATGCGTCAAATTTAAAATAACGAACTCACATGGAGCAAATTTAAAATGGTACGCATGCGCTATTTTTTTAAATAACTTTAATTATGCTTTATCAGACGATCCTACGAACATTTTCCCGTTATATTTAGACACTACAAACGATAATCTTTCTGTTGTTACCAAAAAAATTACATTCACGATTGCTTCCGGCTAACTTCAGTACAAAATTTTGATTGTTAATTACAAATAAACTAAAGGGCCACAAACGAAAATAAATATACTACAAACATCTAGAAACGGCCTACAATCGATTGAAGTTATTAAATTTTGACTACAAAAAAACTTCCGGCCAGAGTCATGATGCCAACCTTTACCGGTAAGGTGATGTCTGTGAGTCGTACCTATACAAATATAATATTTCAGTTTTCTTCCTGCCTGCTTATTATTGTTAACTGAACGTTTGTGTATTCTTTTATGGTTTAGGGCAAATTTTATCCTGCTGGTGTAAGGGAAGTGTTTGATACATGCATATACGTGTGGTTTCCAGTTTTAGCCATCTATGTTACCAGCCCGCGGTATGTTAATTTGTTGGTGTCTCTCAGACATCACTTTACCGTGAGCATTATAAAAATTCACCTTACCGGTTAAGGGTTAACTTCGAATAGGTTCCAGTCATTTTGTTTAATTGTTTGAATGTTGTATCATGAACAGAAGCAAAATAACATTATAATTTATTTATGTCGGGTATATGGTTCAAAGCTAAGAAAGTAAATGTTTTCTGTAGTTATTTTTGTTGCTATGCTAAGGCAAAAAAAAAAATAATAAATAAAAAATAAAAAAAAAAAAAAAACAGGAAAGTTTAATAAATAATTAATTTTTCAATTTGTCAGAGTCAATAAACTATCAGAGTCAAATCTATCTGTTTGGTTTCTTCTAAGAAATTATTCTAAAGAAAATGGGAGCCATTTTGAAAACAATCCCATTCTTGCAACTCCCATTTCTTGTTAGTCCTCAAAACCAATGTCATTCAAAAATTGATTAAAAAATTATGTTGACTGAGGATAAAATTTATGATCATCATAGCTTTAATTTTGTCGCTTTATATTATTACAGCAGAGGAGAGAAATGAAAGGCTCCCGAGACAGAAAATTTTGTAAGCTTTTCTCTAAAAATACAGTCAACAACAAAAAAAACTTCTTGTAACTTTAGCTCTGGCCCCTTTTTTATACTTGGACCCCGAACTACCAACGACCGCCTCTCACCGGGCCTGATTGTAATCTCAGCGTAAAAAGACGTAGTTTTAATAATAACAATCAAACTGCTGGATATGATTAATAACTAATTGTTTAGTTGATTTATTTTAAAATTCGCAAATCATAATATTTATCATATTAATGTCGAATTTAATGTAGACAATACTATTTTTAGATATCTTTGTTATTTTATCGCTGCAAGTTAAAAAGCATTTATTGCTTCTTGTATTTGAAATATATAAGTACAATTTAATGGTTACACACACATTTATATATGGCGTGGAGCTATTCATCTAAAAATCGACAAACTAATTTATGCATACGGGAAATCGCATATAACGAAAAATGATATGTACCACCCGTAAGAAGACATTTTAACAAATGATCAACACAACCTAACGTGTATTGTATTTTGAGAGCTGCAATATATTTATCAACGTATGTATACGGAGATTGTAATTATTTACATAAGTAGATTTACAAGATACATATAGTTCTACAGGTTCTTACAAAAGTATGGTTTTCCAAATTCAAATTTTGTTATAGTTTGTAATAAAATTAATTATTAAACTGTCTTAAGTACGAATACTTAACTCGAGAATTCCCAGTGTCACCTCTAGGTGACAGTGATTTGCAATTTTTTTTAAAGACAATATAACATATTTTAAAATAAATGTTGTACTACTAAAATATTAATACTTAGTAGTATTCATGGTTTTAATTTGGCAACACTAACGTTATTTCAACGGTCAAATTAATTCCGTTATTTCAAATGGTGTTCTGTTTTTCTGCGCGTTAGTGCATCTTGTCGTATTTTCGCTGCTATAAAAATGTCTAAAGGGTAAGTACTGTTATTATTGTTATTACAAATTATTATTTGAGAATCCAGCTTATAATGAAAGAGATTTTTTTGCAAGAAAAACTTTATTATGTATCTAAAATAACGTTGAATTTATTGAGTGTCACCTGTAGGTGACACTGGGCAATATTTTAACCAGTGTTGACATTAATCGACTGAATTTTTAATCGATTAATTAATTTGATTAATTTTTTAATCGATAAAATTAATCACGATTAACAAAAGAATCGTTATTTTGATTAATTGTGGTTAATCGTTAAGCGTATTTGAGATTTTTTTTACCAATAAAAGAAGCACTTTTTAAGGCATCATGACGCGGGCCGGAAGTTTTTTTGTAGTCAAAATTGAATAACTTCAATCGATTGTAGGCTGTTTGTAGATGTTTGTAGTATATTTATTTTCGTTTGTAGCCCTTTAGTTTATTTGTAATTAACAATCAAAATTTTGTACTGAAGTTAGCCGGAAGCAATCGTGAATCTAATTTTTTTTGGTAACAATAGAAAGATTATCGTTTGTAGTGTCTAAATATAACGGTAAAATGTTAGTAGGGTCGCCTGATGAAGCATAATTAATTAAAAAGTTATTTAAAAAAATTGCGCATGCGTACCATTTTAAATTTGCTCCATGTGAGTTCGTTATTTTAAATTTGAGGCATGTATAGGTTTTATTGCATTATATTATTCAAAATTTAACAGATTGCGTTTATGATTACAGTAAAATTTAGTAAAAAATTTTTTATTTATAATTAATTATGAAAGATAATGATAATAAATTATTAATGAAAAATAGATAATAATAATAAATAATTTTCTATTGTGTTAAACGTGTTATTGAGTTAACTACTCGAAAGGTGGCTCGTCACAAGAAAACTTCAGTTTGGTTAAAAGTAACAAATCAGTTATTTTCATATTAAGTAAATTATTTTTTAAAGAATTGCTTCAGTAACCGATGAGTTTGTTTAATTTGCACGTTTTTGAAAATGCTTGTGAGATTTTATCATTTAAAGCTGCTATTTTTTTAGAATTTTTCGTTCATACCAATTGCTGACACAAGTTTAAAAGAAACTACAATGTATTTTTGATAGTGTATTAAGAAAAATTATTTTAATAATATGTATTATATATTATTAAACATGTTTTATTGAAATAAAAAAATTGCTTTTTTTTAAATTCATTGTTTTATTTTTATTTTCAAAAATATAACAACCTCATAAAACGACATAATTATTTTGTTACATGTGGTTAACTTTTTGTAATATTTTTTAATTGTGAAGTTTTAAAGCATATAAGATTTCCAATAATAAATACTAATTGCTGTCCAAGAAAAATTCAAATTAAAAATATTCTACAAACCATTGTCGAAATAAAATCCATTGCAGTCTTCTCTTTGCGATAAAAGTACATGAGTTTAAAAATGTGAAGGTGTAAGAAATTTTCCTTTTTAAAAGTATATTATTATTATCTTTCATAAATAATTAAAAATAAAAAATTTTTTGACTAAATTTTACTGTAATCATAAACGCAATCTGTTAAATTTTGAATAATATAATGCAATAAAACCTATACATGCCTCAAATTTAAAATAACGAACTCACATGGAGCAAATTTAAAATGGTACGCATGCGCAATTTTTTTAAATAACTTTTTAATTAATTATGCTTCATCAGGCGACCCTACTAACATTTTACCGTTATATTTAGACACTACAAACGATAATCTTTCTATTGTTACCAAAAAAAATTAGATTCACGATTGCTTCCGGCTAACTTCAGTACAAAATTTTGATTGTTAATTATAAATAAACTAAAGGGCTACAAACGAAAATAAATATACTACAAACATCTACAAACGGCCTACAATCGATTGAAGTTATTAAATTTTGACTACAAAAAAACTTCCGGCCAGCGTCATGATGCCACTTTTTAAGGCTGGATTGGAAGCGAATTCATAAACACTATTGTATTAGGACAACATAATAATAATACATATCTATTAGTTAATTAAGTGTAATACATATCTATTAGATAATTAAGTTACTTATGTGTTGTAAGACAAGATGCGTCGTGGTACAGTATCATGTTTTCCTAATACAATAATTTTCAAATAAATGAAGGCTGAGGTTTTTTTGGACCACTATCAATCTCAATCATCTATCTTACCCATGGCCCGAGTAAAAAAAAATAGTAAAAAACTCAAAATTTCAATTGTCAAGAATATATAATAAATATCCTTTTTATTTTGTATAAGTTCATGCAATAAATAACGCCCAGTGTCACCTCTAGGTGACACCTCATTTTAAAAAAAATGAAAGGATATTTTTAAAAAAAGAAAATTTTTCCATACACTGAATACCTGATTATAAAAATAAGTACAAAATTAGGATCTTCTCTCAATAGATCTTGGCATGGGAATTGGCGAGTTAAGGTGGTCAGCTCACTAAACCATTCCAAATATTAATGAATGATTGTTCAAATAAAAATGTCAAAAGAATCAGTTGAGCTGATATATAGCTTCTCAGCTAAAAAAATTTTAAAAATTACTTCTAGACACTTTTAAAGGAGGAATCCTTAAAACACACCGAAAACCAAGGTTTTCTGTTAGGGCATTACGTCACTTTGCAGAAAAAAATTTTCCCCCTTTTTTTATTGGCTTAAATGATGCAATAGAATCTCCACAATGATATCGAGTTCAAAACTATGATTAGCAAACTGTGGGAATTTTAACTATGTAAACATTTCAAAAAATCGATTTCTGAAATGACGTGACAGTTGAACGGTTGAAAACATTTAAAACCCACAAAAGATTTTGGAATCTTTTAACTTGGTCAGTAATTGTTTTCCTTACTTTATAATTTAAATTCGTTACTTTTGAATTTGATATTGAACTAAATATGGGTGTGAGTGAATTCAATTCTTCTGGAAGATTCTTTTTGTTTCCATTAGTGAAACATTTTTTTCTGTTCACTGTTGGTTCGAGAAATTATCATATTTATTTTCACTCGATAAAAATTTTATACGCTATCATACTTAACTTGTGTAGTTTTAGTCTTAATTTTAAAGTCCTAAAGACGATAGCCCTTAATGGGTTGAAACTAACCAAGATTTTTGATATTTTATCTTTTTGACTTCACTTTTAATTTGAATTTGATTACAGGGTATCGTATTTAAAATTTACTTCAATGTTGTACCTCCAGTTGATATTTGATTATTATTTATTGGTAGAGTTTATTGGGATTTAGCAACTATTTAATCTCTAATGTGTCAACTACTTTAATTTCTATAATTAGCTAATTTGAATGTTGATTTCTGATAATAAAATTTTATTTAATTGTTTTCTTTTAAGAAAATAATCTACAAAGTTAAAAACAGGGTGAATGTACCCATGATATCCGTTCAGTTAAGTCCATAAATCCTATTAAGTCATCCGGAAAGTTCGTGCTGTTTTCGGAGCCGCTCGAATGAATTCATATTTCTTCAAGTAACAATCGCAAACGAAACATGCAACAACATGTTAGTGTTAGGCCGATAGTGTTGCTTCTAATATGTATCATAAATCTTTAAACAGTGTTTAAAAAATTTTTTTTGTCAGTAATAATGAACAATCTTAGAGATCAAGGAACATCATGTCATGTTATACGAGTTTAAAAAAGGTACTAATGCAGCTGACGCAACGAGAAATATTTGTAGTGTTTATGGTGATGATGCGCTTTCTGACAGAACTTGTATAAAGTGGTTTGCTAGATTTCAAAAGGGTAATTTTTCTTTGGAAGATGAAGCTCCCTCCAGTCGACTTGTGTGTATTGACGATGAAACAAAGCGTCAAGAAATAAAGCGAAACCTGAAGCAAACTGTCGAAGAATTAGCGGCAACTTTTGGGCATTCAAAATCCACAGTTTTCGGCCACTTGAAGAAAATTGGGGTGATCCTTAACACTAAAAACGGCACGAACTTTCCGGATGACCCAATAATGTTTGTTGTTATGATATGTTGTTTTCTGTTAGAAAGAGAAAAAGTATGGCAACTTTATTTTAACTTAACAGAACCCAAAACAATCATTAAAATTTTACTCGAGATTCAAAATCTGGAACGTACTGTACAAAACGTTACAGAAACTCATGTAAAGAATACTATAGAAATTCTAATTCGTTGTTTAACACTGAACTTGTATCTATACTTACATAAAAAAATAAACTGATGAAAAATTCTACTGATGTCAGTAGCGATTAATATAATATCGCCAAGTTTATGGGATCGTTTGTGCATATAATACGATAATCATTATTCAATAGAACTGATGACTTGCTGTAACTAGAAGCGTGGTGTGAACAATATTGGTTTTCGAACGTAATTTTATTTTTGACATACAACAAATTGTTTACAATTAATTACGCTCATCCTTTTTTAATTTAGTAATCAGAAAAGAATGCATTTGAGCAAATATCTTATACGTTATTTGGTGTTAAAATTGATAAGTAATAACTTACGGGTTTTTGATTAAAGTGCCAAAATCGTTTAACAACTAAATAAATGAAAAATTACTTTTTGCAATGCCGTAATTTTCTCACTTATTATTACACGAGAAGTTTATATTTTTTCGAATAAATTTTTTGTTCACCTAACGAAAATCTATTGCCTAGCAATTTTTGCAGTTCTTCGAGTTAAATTGCTTTTAGGCAACAGATTTGAGTTAGGTGAACAAAAATTTATTCGGAAAAAAATACAATGCTTGAGTGCAATACGGTAAGACAATTTAACGAAAAAGATCAAGCAAAGTTTTATTGAAATAAACAATTGGTAAATATATCGTACACCTATTATAATTAATTTTATTAGGTGTAATACTTTCTGTTTTTTCTGCGTTAGTTGAATATGTCCACCACGAATAGAATGAATAAGTTTAAAATGATGTTCTTCATTTAGTTGTAGATATGTTTTTATAGAACTGGGATTAGAATGCCCTGTTATTTTTATAAGTTCATGTTAAACCAACTACACTTTTTGACAATTCACTAAGAGCTGCTGCTCTACTGGAATGGTTCGTGATTTTGATTCGTTTAACATCTAATCCAATTCTTAAAACAGACGTTTTTGTCCAATTTCCAATTTCATTTAAACCTATTGGAGAATTTTTGTACTATCCTTTAGAATTAGTTTTTTTCCAAAAATGATTTGGTGTTAAGAAGAGTCTTTCACATGTAATATGGTTTCTTTATTTTTCAATAATTTTTGTAAGTAACCTTACAGGACAAATATCGTTTTCGTCAATGTTAGGAGTTAGCCATTTACTATCGCTTAATTTTTTCTCTCCACCTTGAGCGGTTTTAGTGAATACAGGATTGTATTCCATTCGCCCAGTAAGTTCTCCATTATTTTTAATTTCTGGTCGAAAATAACATATTTTGCAGTTCGCGGCTTCTCCTCCACGCAAGCTAGTTCAAACACAGCAACATGATAAAATTTTTTCAAAAGTCCACTTGGTTCGTCCTCATTATATAACTTATATTTATACTCGTATATAATTGCAAATACCTCTAATTTTGTTAAAGCGGTGGAACTATATTTTCTTTTTTCTGGTTGTACTTCTAAAATTTTACGTTTTGCATTTCGAGCATCGCGTGCTTTTTTAAATTGTATATCTTCAAATGGATTAAATGCAATTTTAAATTCATTAAAATATTTTTCTTGTATTAATTTTGCTGTAATATTCCATATAGTTTTTACTACACTTTCCTTATAATCTTCCCCGTTTATCTTTTTCATATTAAATGCCCAGTCATACAATATATCAGCTAGCATTGCAATAGTAGTTTCTTGCAACACAAAATGCATTAAATTGCCTCCAAATTGACAACTGTGTATTTATTGTATTTTTCGGTACACAATTAGCAACTTTTTCTTTGATTTCAGAATCAGAAAAATTTCCAAATCGATTCATATTTAATTGTTGACTGACACTATGATTTCCTTTTCTTTTTAAGTATACGCGTAGTACAATATACAATTTATTTACATTTTGTTATTAGTTATTTACATTCACTATAATTATGAAATTTGTAATGGCTTTATATACTGTAATGATGTCACTGTGTGCCAATAAAAATTCTCGTGTCATTTTATTCATGTTTACTTACCAATAGAAAGTTAGGTACCATTTTTTTCGCTGTAAAAATGGTATCTAAATTTTTTCACCGTAAAAGTGAAAAAATTGCAATATTCTTATGGGATTTAATACACATGAGTTAAATTGTCAAAATAAATATTACATATACGTTTTTTTGTTATTGTTGTATTCTTTTATTTAATAATGAAGAATCACATAGTTATTTATGGATTAAGAGCGCAAAGCGGTACATTGCCGTTTAATTGAGAATGTTGACTCGCTCGCCCTGGCGGCGTCGAGAGCCATTCTCATGAGAACGGCAATGTTACTTTATGCTCGAATTTCACACATGAATTTTTCTACAATCTTGTGAAATGTATACGTTTTACTTAAAAAATATTTGGAAAAATAATAATAACGTTAACATTTATTTTAATGTTATAATTTTTGCATGACTAACTAAACTAAAATAAACGAAGATTAGAAATACCTAACTTTGTCTTTTGTCTTTTTGTTTTTCAGAATGAAAATTCAGCTGTTACCGTCACTGTCCTGGTAGACTAATAAACTATAACAGAAATTTGTTCTGAGGTACCCAGAATCCAAAAATTGATATTCAGTAATATATATATATATATATATATATATATATATATATATATATATATATATATATATATATATACCTAGCCAAATAACGTATACCTATATACCTATGTACCGGCACAAGATTGCCGTGAAAATGTAAATTTCTTAATTTTGAATCAAAACATCTGAGGCTAAAACTCAGGCAATTAAGGATTTCCCTGTTCCCAAAGATCAAAAACAGTTAAGAAATTTTTTGGGATTGGTTAATTTTTATAACAGATTTATAAAAGATTGTTCTAGAATTCTGATCCCATTAAATAAATTGGTCATACCTGGAAAAACTTTTAAAAAAGAAGTTGTACTGGATCAGACAGCACTAGATGCATTTAATTTAATTAAAGAAAAATTATGTCACGTTGTTCGATTAACTCATCCACTAAAGAAAGCTCAAACCTGTATCTGTACAGATGCGTCAGATACAGGAATTGGGGCGGTTTTACAACAGAAAATTGGTGGTCATTGGAAACCTTTGGGTTTCGCCTCACGGAAGTTAACTAGTGCTGAAATGAAATACAGTACATTTTCCAGAGAATTATTGGCCATAGTTTTTGGCATTAAACAATTTAAACATTTTGTTGAGAGTAGAGAATTTTTTGTTCAAACCGACCATAAGCCTTTAGCGTCGGCTTTGAATTTGACTAATTACAATCTATTGAATCGTGACATAAGAAATTTAAATTTTGTGTCACAATTCACTAATGATATAAGATACATCAAAGGTATTGAAAATGTACCGGCAGATTTTTGTTCACGGATCAATAATATAAAATTGGATGGAGTTTTCAGTCGTCCCGATTACGCTGAAATTTCCAATCATCAAAAAATTGATCCGAAACTAAAACAGATTCTGGAAAATAGAAAATTATATATGGAGCTTGTTACTGTGCCAAATTGTGGTTTACAATTGTGGTGTTTAATTAGAAATAAAAAATATTTTATTTACGTACCACAAGTTGACAGAGAAAATGTTATTAAAGTTGTGCATGATTTTTGGAATCCTTCCATAAGAAAGACCAGAAAAATGGTACAAAATGAATTTTTCTGGCCCGGTATGTCCAAAATGATCAATAATATTGTTAAATCATGCGATAAATGTCAGAGAAACAAAATTACTAGACACAACGTGGCACAGTTAAAACCCATAATTGAACCAGATGATAGATTTTCATCAATCCATCTGGACATAATTGGACCTCTGCCAATTTGTAATGATTACAAATTTGTTCTATCAATCGTTGATAGATTCTCAAGGTGGGTTGAAGCTATTCCTTTAAAGGATAGTTACGCTTCAACTATAATTAAAAGTATTGTCGATGCATGGATTAGTCGTTGTGGTATACTGGCGTCCATCATAACTGACAGAGGTAGTCAATTTTTAAGTTCCGAATGGAAACAATTTGTTAATAAATTTTTAATCAAACATATTTTAGCTACTAGTTACCATCCACAAAGTACTGGGATGGTAGAAAGATTTAATAAAACTTTAAAACAATCAATAAAGTGTTGTTTCAAAGATAATAATTGGCTTGAAGTTCTTCCTTGGGTGTTATTACACTTGAGAACTTCAGTACGAGAAGATATAACAACTTCTCCTTCACAAATTGTATACGGTAATCCATTAAGGTTACCATACCAATTAATATCATATTGTAACTCAAATGATAATAGATTGAGTCAATATGATTTTGCGAATGCTTTATCAAATAGCATTCAAAATACAAAATATTTCTTTACGAAATTTTATAAAAATAAAAGTTTCGTAGATGCGAATCTATCGTCTACCAAATTTGTATATATTAGGGACGATAGAGTTAAATCTTCACTGGCTCCTCATTATTTGGGACCCTTTGAAGTAATTGAAAGGGGAGATATATATTTTAAGCTTAAAATAAATAACAGATTGGATAATGTATCGATCGATCGATTAAAAACGGCATATGTCATTTAATTTTATATAATGTTTAATTACATACAAGCTTGTAAATATTTATCTGTACATACAAAATAAGTCTGTAAATATTTTAGTGTACATATTTTGTTGGGATTGTTTTCTGCCGTTGTTTTGTTTTGTTACTGGTTCGGATATCTACTTTCTGGAAGAATTTCTGGAAAAAGAGAAAACATCCGAATCATGGGATATATAAAGTGGGACATTTTACATATATTCATATATGTATATTTAATTTTCTATATAATTATGTACATATATTTTTTTTCATATTTAATTCAATATCTGCATGAATTGTAATTATTTAGCATTGTATTTTGGGGAGTTTTTATGTATTCAGAATACAGTTAAAGTTGTTCCCTGGAAACTTTTCTCCTCAAAAGGAAATTTTTTTTAATTGTTGCTCGGAAAATTTATTTTTTTTGCGATGGGGGGCGTATGTACCGGCACAACATTGCCGTGAGAATGTAAATTTCGCAATTTTGAAAATTCATACAGATTGCCGTGTGAAATATGAAAATAAAAATTATAACTATTGAGTTAGTTTTCCTAGCAACTAAAATAATAAAATAAAAGGAGTTTAATACTGAATTTCAAAAGAGAAAATTTTTTTTATTTCTCAAGAAATTATTCGAAAGCGGTATTGTGATACCTATATATATATATATATATATATATATATATATATATATATATATATATATATATATATATATATATATATATATATATATACATCTTTTCTTGGATGTAATGGAAATGTAACCAAGAAAAACACTAACGGTTGAAGTAGCCTCAAGTACATATGCATATTTTTACCGCCTAAGTGATAAATTAAAGAAAAACTAAAATATTAAACTTGGGTAAAAATAATTTTTTTGCTCATTTCTGTTCTTAATTAATGAACTAGATCAGTTTTATCGAAAAATTTATATATAGTCTCATTTAAAAATCTAAAAGTTTATATCACACGTCGAAAACCATAAGAGCTATAAAGCTGCTAACTATAGTAATTGGTTGCCTCCGTCGATATCTACAACTCTTATTTGAACAATTTAACGGTTTGGATGTAATAAAATTGGCAACTCTCGAAAACCTCACACAGTATATAGGTATATGTATATATAATATATACACAGTTAAAAAATTTGTGTTAAAATTAACATATTTCACATGTCTAGAACGATCCACTCAATTTTTTGTGTTATTTTAACACAAAGTATATGTGTCAAATCTTTACACACGATTTGTGTCAGTGAGACTGTATATTATATAATACAATCTCAAGTAAGCTTACATGATTTTTTGTAACTGAATCTGTAACAAAACAACCTTAAAATGTAAAAAAAAATGTTTGATTTTTAAATGTTTAATAAAACTATATTCGTCAATAACTGAAAAAACTTATAATTTTTCGGTTTTGTTTAATAATAAGAACTACTCTCATCTTTTTTATTATGCATATTTTGGTAGATATATATATATATATATATATATATATATATGTATATATATATATATATATATATATATATATATATATATATATATATATATATATATATATATATATATTCTAATGTAAGTTAGGCACTTATAGCATTCTTTTGCTCTACACAAATATTGTGTTACTTCCTTGTTGTTCGAAACAAGTTAACATTTTTATTCTGTTAAATCGAAATTTGTGTTAATATTTTCATTTAACACAAACACGAAATGTTACATTAACGCAGGGTTGTGTTACTCATTTAACACAAAAAATTTAACCACTGGTTTTTTTACGCAGAACTCAGTTTTTTTTTACTGTGTATATAAATACAATACAATTGAAGGATGGACTTCAAAAGACACGCTAAGTGCCAAAAAAAAAAATAATAATAAAATTTTACCATTAGGATACTGTCTAGATTGTTGACAATGGCACTTATTGTTAGATTCCTTTTTCGGGTCTAGCTCAATTTTTTTTTTTGGAATTTAGCCAATTAAGTTACGGGTTTCAGTGAATGCTAATTTTAATAAAATTTCGTTGAAGATATAATTACTTACGAAGGTAATGATTATAAAGATATTGTATATTTTTTACTCTCTACAGTTTTAATTTCAATAATATTTTCAAGTTTGATTAAACCTGCAAATTTTTAAAATTGTATAACGTAAAAGCCGTTTAACCGAAACGCGTTCAATACACGAAGATTTTTAATATTTATCAATTTTTTTCAGAAATATCTTCATTAATATATAAAATATCAAAACTGTTCGAGTATTGAACGCGTTCGGGTATAGGGGCTTTTACCCTAGTGATATATTTTTAAAATAAAAAAATTTTAATCTTTATTTGCATCTAAGTTTTGGTTACACTCCTAATAAAATTGTTTGTGAAATTACAGTTGAAAATTAATGATCAAATTAGCAACGCCATTCTTGTATCACTAAACTTATAAAGCAAAGTTGAATATTTGTTTACTGATGTAAAATTGTGACATGCATAACAAAAACAGAATGGAATTAATTTAAAAAAATCCAAAGTGTTCTATCCAAATTTACTAATACGAATGAATTATGACACGCCTGTTTTAAATATTTGTACACAATTGCAGGATATTAATTAAGGGGGACAACTAGTGTGACATTTTGAAAAAACTGGAATTTTTTTTTACATGTTTTGACAGTCTATACCTTTAAAAATAACATTAAAATTTCAAGTGCATATCGCAACTAGTTTTTGAGTTACAGCCGAAGAGCGCATTCTGATTTGCATTGTTAACTTTGATGAATTGAGAAATGTATGAATGTTGATAGATAGTTCGTGAGTTTCTGGACGTGGCTGCGGCATCATGACGCTGGCCGGAAGTTTTTTTGTAGTCAAAATTTAATAATTTCAATCGATTGTAGGCCGTTTGTAGATGTTTGTAGTATATTTATTTTCGTTTGTAGCCCTTTACTTTATTGGTAATTAACAATCAAAATTTTGTACTGAAGTTAGCCGGAAGCAATCGTGAAGGTAATTTTTTTGGTAACAATAGAAAGATTTTCGTTTGTAGTGCCTAAATATAACGGTAAAATGTTCGTAGGGTCGTCTGATGAAGCATAATTAATTAATAAAATTCACCAAGTGCGTGCCGGACACGCATTATCACAGTTACGTGCTCAATAGCTAATTTTTCGCAATTTTTAGGATAAAATGTAGGAAATTTAATAGTACGTATCGACGGATTACTACTAGAACCACGTAGGTCGATTTTTCACTCTTTTGAGATAATTGACCGAAACATTATTTTCAACCGGTTTGGAAAAGTTTTATTGCTTTGTTGCCCCCCACCACTCCTTTAAAGGTTAGATCGGATCCAAAAATTGACCCCACTTTTATAGTATTGATTCCCCATTTTGTCAGCCCACTTACCAAATTTCAGCTCAGTTCGTGCATAAGGGGGCCCTACACATGCAAAAAGGAGCCACGAATTATTATATATACATATATATATATATATATATATATATATATATATATATATATATATATATATATATATATATATATATATATATATATATATATATATATATACAGTGCGTTCATTTCAAGATTACACATTGCATAATATAATATAGTTATAGTATATGACTGTCCACTTCAAAATTACACATATAGTACAGTCACTGAAAGACAAAATAATGTAAAAGCTCCCAATTTTTTCGGATTGAATGGATTTTCCTGAAAATTTGTATACCAGCTCATCTGACCCTACACTTCAAAAGTTATATTGTCTTGATGTGTGCTTTTTGATAATTAGGGGTAAAAACTACCCTTGTATGACAAAAATACGAAAAGTCCAGATTTACGTATTTTAAAGATTCAATTTATGTTCAAATATGTTGGATAAAATTCCTTTCAAGTTTTTTAATATAATTTATGAATTTCAGTTACTTTTCTACCCAAAAAATTCTTAAAAACTACCCCTTTGTTTCCGAAAAAATAGGAAAAAAATTTTAGCAGCCTAAAGTAACCTTTTGGTGCATTTCTGAATGTATTAAATCTCTTTTATTTTTCATTAGAAAACTTATTACTCATTAAAAAGGTGCAACCGTTAAAAAATAAACCACCCCTTATAATAAAATAAAGAAGAAAACGATTATTAACGGCTTGAGATATTATATACTGGTGTACATATGATGAATTGTAACTTTTTAAAAGTTTTCAAATGTATGATTATATTGTAACTTTTTAATCTCCCAAAAACCCTGATAGAAGAACTACCCCTTTATAAAAAATCCTACACCGTTTATGGAAAAATTGCATAAAAATTATATGTGTGGAAAAATAGCATGTGAATTATACATTACATGTTGATGGTAATTTACCTGCTCCAAAAATTTTAGCGAAAAAATGCAATTGGTTTTCTTACTATAACTTTCTTAATTTTTAAGTTATCAATTCGCTTAAAAAACCATTTGGCAGGAAATTTTAAGCACTATAAGTCTTATGATTTACAATTTTTTTGAGTCCTTCAATTTTTAGATTTGTAAGTTTAAAGGGCTTAGGAAAGGCAGTCTTCGCGTTCTGTTTTGAGCTTCTAATGATCATAACTCAGTCAAATTTGAACGTACAAAAATGAATAAAAAAACAAATTTTTCAGCAAGAAAAGACCTACAATTTTCATTCTATAATTTTTTTTCATAAATTTGTTAGTTTTTTGAATATTTTGAAGAAAACTATGATTTTTTTAAAAATTAAATTTTTTTTCAAGAGTATATCAGTCATTTTTTCGAATTTAAACTTCTAAATCCGTTCAAACTCCCAGAACTCATTGTTTATATATGAATAAAGTAAACTGGCGAATAATTACGCTTAGTTTCAATGTTTGCCGTCAAGTAATTAATTTTGATACCAATTTTTTTTCTCAAAAATGAAGACAACCATTTTGCTTTGAATGTAACTCCGTTAATTTTTATACTAATGGCTTTTATCACAGCTCAAAATAAAGGTCTATTCGAGTACTTTAAAAGGTGTAATATGAGTTTTTTTCGAAAAACCTCTCATTTTTCCTCTAAATGACATTGAAAGTTTCGATTTTAGCTATCGTCAAAATCGATTTTAACTTCAAGGAGTCATAACTTAGGTTGTGTTCTACCTACAAAAATAAAAAAGAATACAATCTCTTTGTTACTTGATTTTCTTTATTTTTGCTCATAACCATTTTTTATGTAAAACTTGTAGTTTTTGAGATATTTGCGAAATATCCCTCAAAAACATGCATTTTTTGGGCTAAAAACGACCACATTTAGGCGCCAATATCTCAAAAAGTATTGATTGTACAAAAAATTCTTATAGAATATTTGTAGCTTAGAATTTGTCCCTCTATCGAACGGTTAGGTTATTTTTCATAAAAAAATTTCCAACCCCAAGAAGGGGTGCCTTCCACCCCTAGGGTGAAAGCACACATCGTCATTATATAACTTTTGTTTCTTGGGCTACTCCCTAGCTACAGTTCAAATTTCAAGCCAATCCATCCCATCCGAAAAAATTGGTAGCCAAATGCTTCAGTTACTGTACTAATAGGGAAAATTTCAATGGTATTTTATAGTGTTCCTATGGAAATTCAATTATTATTTTCTTGAAAGTATTGGTGTTCAGTTGAAAATTACACATTAGTATTACTGAATAGCAAATTTTATTGAATAATTTATTTAAGAAACAAAAATTAACAAATTATTGTTGTTTATAGAGATATTTGCCGTGAAAACGAGCCAATATTTCTCTTGCCTTAAAGTACCACACACATTTTTTTCATTTTCCATTTTTCTTTCATTTGAAGTTTAATAATTGATATGTTTTACTTTTAATTGCAAATGATTTATTTTAGAATATTCTGACAAAATTTAGAAAAATGAAGTGTTATTATTAATTTCCCTAGAAACACTATCTCTTAAATTTCCTATGTGTAATCTTCTACTCGACGCACTGTATATATACATATATATATATATATATATATATATATATATATATATATATATATATATATATATATATATATATATACATATATATATGTATATATATATACATATATATATATATATATGTATATATATATATACATATATATATATATATATATATATATATATATATATATATATATATATATATATATATATATAAATAGTAACTAACACATGTAACTGTGATAATGCATGTCCGGCACGCACTTGGTGAATTTTATTAATTAATTATGCTTTATCAGACGACCCTACGGACATTTTACCGTTATATTTAGACACTACAAACGATAATCTTTCTATTGTTACCAAAAAAAATTAGATTCACGATTGCTTCCGGCTAACTTCAGTACAAAATTTTGATTGTTAATTATAAATAAACTAAAGGGCTACAAACGAAAATAAATATACTACAAACATCTACAAACGGCCTACAATCGATTGAAGTTATTAAATTTTGACTACAAAAAAACTTCCGGCCAGCGTCATGATGCCCGTGGCTGCCAGTAACACGTTGTGTAGAAGCTAAACCCTGACACATTTAAACGACTTATCTAGTTTTACTATGACCGTTATAGTGAGTACATCGTAAATAAGTTTAGTAAAAATTCTCAGTGATTAAAACTAAAAGGTAAAGTTAAGAGAAATTACATTTTTCAAATTTGCTGTAGTTATAATTCGAAGACAAATCATCAGATCGATTTGATTCTTATTGCAGTTTCTTTTATATATGTTTCTTCGTGCCATAAACTTCCAGTTTTCCGGTCGACTAAAAATGTAATTTTTGCAGGCCAAAAATCATCAAATTTTTGTGCAAATTTTGAACCTTTTTTTAAAAAACTCCGCCATTTTGTTAAATTTTAACTTTTTTTTTTTCGATTCAGGTTCATGACACAGGCAATACCTTCTAGTTTAATAGGCTTTTCGTTTTTTTTTTTTTTTTTATTTCAGGCACTATGAAGGTCGCTATCACTGCAACAGTGAGGGAACTTTTTTGGAACCTTGGAAGATCGCAAATAACTCACTGAATTTTCAATTTTTTGATCCAAAAAGTATTTCATGAATTTATTATATATCAACGAATATATCCTTAAAATATTAAAACATTTCATACAGTAGTTTTCGTTAAAAAGAATTTTTTCAACAGCAAAATAAATATTTACATATTTAAAAACAGCTATCAACATCGATTAATTAGTACATATTTTGAGATACTTGTTAAATTTTTTTCATAAAAAAATATTTAAAAATAGCGGAACTACAACTGTATTTCCGGAGTGCCTTTTTTTGGGCATCATTTGCGTTAGACATGGTAATTCGAGAACGGTTCATCCGAATTCAGAATTTCAAAAACATTTCGTTAGTATATTTTATTGTGTAGTAGCTGAACTAAGGATTTGTCCAAATTTAAAATTTTAAGAAATGGCGAAGATTTTAATAAGAAGTTTAGCTTTTCCAGTTGTTAAATTTTAAGTCTTTTTGGTTTAAAAAATAATCTTTTTAAAAAAATTGAAAATCCTTCAATCAGTTAGGCAGGGGAAGTTGGGGTAAAATGATACACTTTCATAAAATTTTTAACTAAATCAATAGTTGTACTCTTATTTGTAATAATCATTTGCGTTTTTGAGCTTAATCAACTAACGTTTTTGAAAATTTGGAACTAAATACAAAGTGTTAAATTTCCCATTTTATCCCGAACTTGAGGTAAAATAACGGGAAATGCTTCAGGGCAAGATGAAGAATTCCGTTTATTGAGGGATGCAGCGCGAATCTCGTCATCTTCGTCATCTACTCCTTCACAGAAATTATGTTCCCAGGTACCAAATGATCTACACGTAATCCGCAAATCCTCGATTGCAAATAAAATTAACCACAATTTTCTTGTGATGGATTCGAATCCATAGCTTTATTTTGAATTTTTAAATTTTTTGTTTTTATTTATTTATTTATTTTTTTTTTTTAATTTCAGTGTTGCTTAATCGTCTTCCTTATCCTCCGCAAAAAAAGGATAAAGTGATGCTTGGTTGTTCTAATCTAAAAGAATATTACTAAAAATTGATTAATACTACTCCTAATAACTTAAAAGTAAAAAAGTGTTTGTAACTCATGTACTTTCGTTTCTGCACATGAATAACTAACGAGTGATCCCACAGAAATTTTTTTTTATAACAATAACACTAAAACTTACAGCAACATGTTCTTTTCACACTGACTCAAGCGGGGCGACTGAATAACGAACGAATGACATTGTTGTCGACTCGCAAATATGTACTTGTCATGCGCACAAGAAATTTTCCCATTCTGCCTCGAGCCTCATTTTGCTCTAACTTCCGCTAGTAGCTATTATCATAATAAATAAGTAGCTTAATTTGATGTTGATCGAATTGATAGTCTTTTAGTAATCGTGTCCACTACATAGGTAGATACTGTCAAGGCACGATTCTGAGATAATCGTTTTTAAAGTTACAAGCTTGTTTCTTTCATATTCGATGTGGAACATTCGAAAGTTTATACAGAACTGATCCAAAGCTTCAAGGCCATATATATATATATATATATATATATATATATATATATATATATATATATATATATATATATGTATATATGTATAATGTTTATATGTTTTAATATTGTTCGATATACATAACCACAGACTACAGTGTACATATATCTTTCGATAATGAATTTCTTACAGTGTTAATTTTTGTTTTGCTCAATTTGATTGAACTTTACCTTTCTTTGTATAAAATAATAATTTGATGTCTTACTTAATAATATTTATAATCGAATTGCACCGGTCGCCCCTTTTATCTGCATTTTATAGGACGTACATGGTGTCTGAAGCGAGTGGAACATATTATGAGAAAGAACAGTTTGTAGATTTGCCTAACCCTATGCAATATATTATAACCATGGACAATAGAATAGTGTGGACAAGCCATATTTAAGTTTGTGGGCATCTGATATTGATGCTTTTCAAGGGTGAAGAGGGTGTCTATAAATGATGCTTTTCAGGGGTGAAGGGAGTGTCACTAAATTTTTATATTAAAAATTCCAATCAAATTACTACTTACTTATGAAATGAAATACCAGATTTCTTTTTTGAATCTTTCCCACTTTCACTAATGCATGTCCTTACAGCACAATAAACCATTTTCGTACTTTTAATAGCTTGTACAAATGACATATACGACATACCAAAAGCTTCAACGACATACCCAGTTACTGCGTGTCCATAGTAATAATAATAATATAATATTCCCTAGTCCGTGATTATAACGTACTATATTAGGATGAAATATACCGGGTGTTTCAAGCAACTAAGAGCATAGAAATTTTAACACAGGGAAAATTGGTTATGATCAAGGGGTGCTTTATGTTATTAAATATTTAGCAAAACTTTAAATAATGTCGCGTTAAAATAATGTTTAGAAGTAATTTAAAAGATAATAGCAGCAAATTTTTTGAGATAACTATATGAATAAATCTTAATTTAATGTTGAAATATTTATTAACAAATAATAATTCTTAGTAGAAAATTGGACACTTATTGTTTTGTTTTCAAATTTACCTTTTTGCAATTAAAAAAATTTTATTAACTATGGATAACTATATAAAAATGATACCCATAAAAAACGAACATACTCTGATCCCAACAATTTTTTCCCTTATTAAATTTTGTATGTTCTTACTTCGTTGAAACAGACTGTATAATAAGTCTAAAAAATGTGTAATCGCAATTCGTTCAGAAAACAAAGCTAACTAATAACAACGAACTGCAAACATTTTATGTAAACTATAGAATTGGCTTTAACCTACCACTGGGTAAGCTAGATTCGACAAGAAGTGGTTAGCCAAATCACAATTGATGATGTTTTAGGGCCGATCCACACTATAGTGCCGATATCGGTACGCTCCCGCTCCAGTCTTGCTCCAATAATATTGTTGGATTCACATTAGAGTGCTGATACCATGCTGGTACTTATTCGTTCTCCATTCACATTATAATGCCGCTCTCGGTACGCTCCTAGTACGATACAAACATCTTTTCATAATAAATGAATGCAAACGGAGCGTTGTGGAATAAAAAAATAGTGTTTACACTATAGGTACAAGTCATAACAAGTCTGGTATCGCTCCGAATATTACCTGAGTGGTATTGGTATTGGAGAGGTACTGGAGCCGGACTGGACCGCGACTGATATCGGAGCGGTATCGTAGCGATGATGTGAATACACTCATTGTTTCTTGTGTAAGAATATTTTATCGAATCGGGAGCGTAGCGATATCGTAACGAGAGTGGAGCGTTAGTGTGGATCGGGCCTTAAACTTACCACCTAACGTACAATAGATACTCTGTGATTGTGACCGGAAAGGCGTGCCTCTTTTTAAAACATATTATGTACTTTGATTAGTAGTCCGACTGTACTTTATTTTTTGCAGCTGAACTGCATTACAGCTTCCGGTTTCACTACCAAAAGCGTAAGTAAGAATGTTTACGTTACCAGTAATCATGACTATTATTGTTTTATTAGATACATTCGTTACACAGTTTCCATACATCAATTAGTGAAAAGTTATTTGGTAGTGGTGATGTCAACAAGTTCTAATTTAAGAAGATTCCTCAATAGTGTATTTATTAGATACGTATTAAGTTTAGTGAGAGTTTTTCACGTCTTTCAGAATAAAATATAGGACAGCTAAGCTAAGTATGATATATCCTCTACGTTAATTAAATATGACATAGTGTTTGAAAAATTATCAAATTGGATCGGCTGGAACTCGAACCTGGATCTCTTGGTTGCTAGCCAAGCGCCTTACCAATTAGGCCGCCAACCGCTTGTTCGAGTGCCACTCCAATCTGATAATCAATCAAACGTGTGATGCGAGACGCAGTTTTATATTTTTAATTTCAAATGTTATCGAGTGCCTGTGAAACATTATTAATGTATGGCGGACTTTTGTCCATATTTAAACATACACCAATATTCATATATTCACTTAATGTCCAGCCTCGGCTGATACTTGAACACTCGGTTTACTTTGGCAAATGGCCAAGTCATTATGTTAATTAAATGACATAGTGTTTGAAAAATTATCAAATTGAATCGGCTGGGATTCGAACCCGGATCTCTTGGTTACTAGCCAAGCGTCTTACCAATTAAGCCACCGACCGCTTGTTCGAGTGCCACTAAGGACATTAAGTGAACATATGAATATTAGTGCATGTTTAAATACGGACAAAAGTCCGCCATACATTAATAATGTTTTATAGACTCGATAACATTTGAAATTAAAAATATGTCCTCTACGATTTATCACAAAAATAGACAGCCATAATTAACCAGTATACGTTACTATATGAGGTTTTATTACGTGATGAATTTATTCTCTATATCATTTTCCTCTAAAGAAAGGTATTTTCTTAAGAATATTGAATACAGGCCAGCGAATAAACACTTATAAAAGCCACAAAATATGCTATCCAGTATAAAAGTTTCATTCATTTTCCAGCATTTCCCATAATGGTCTACCGTTGGTCAATTAAGAGTTGCTTTTTAATGCAAAATTTTGTTTATCGGGAATATCTATCTCACTTCATTTTTTTTTACTTAATCGGCGAAAACCGATTGACTGTTTATACAATAAAAATAACTCATAGTTTCGCTCTCAATATTATAATTGAGGAGTTGGGTGGAAAAAGGGCGTAAGTATAGAAATACCGTTTTGAGAAAAGATCATTTCAAAGTTTGGGTGCCTAGTATGAAGGTGAAAACTGAAAAACTGGTAATTGTTGTGTTATACAATTGGTAGCACTAATAATACACTATGCATTAAGATTAAAAAAAACAATAAATATCGGTTTTTATTGCATAATTTTTTGAATTTTCCGAAGTATGACTTACGCCTTTTCTGCAGATAAAATTTTAATTGAACAAAAACAAGTTCTGTTTCCTTTTTCTGACATTCTAATTAAACTTTGTCAGCACATTTATTAAATTCTAAACCAAACCATTTGATTCATGTTAATTTCATGAATATTTATATGGATACTTGTACAGTGTCCGCCTGAAAGCTGGTTATATGTGGAAAACTATTTTATATTAAATTGTTCAGAAAATTGTATTGTTGATAAAAGTTAGTACTTGGTCTTAGGCTAAAAAAGCACCCACAGAAATTTGGACATATCTGGTTGTATCGAGGGTGGGCTTAAAAATGTAAATATAGCTTAAGAGTAAAGTACTATAATTAATGAAAATATAAGAAAATATAATTTGAAAAAGTTGTTGAGAAGTGAAAGTTAATTCAAAATACAGAATCACAGCTAACTGCCCCAAAAAAATAAATTTAGATTTTTTCTTTTTTTTTCTGTATCATACTGTATATCATAGGACCAGAAACATCTTTTAAAGGGTATTATGTGTCATGTACTGTAAAAATTCATTTTTAGTTGTAAGTTACTAATTATATATTTAATTTTTTGCAAATATGGCTTATACGCTTCAAATTATTATCGTAGCGTAGAGGCATTAATTGATTTCTGGTCATTGTAAAAATTTGTTTACTATAAGTAGACACTTCAAAGAGTTAGAAAATCAATTCTAAGGATAAAGGACGTAAAGTGACTTACGCCCTTTTTCCACCTAGCTCCTCAATTGTTGATTGTTTATATCTTGGAAATTTACTAAAAATAAATGGGTCTTAGAGGTGAAAAGTGGTTCACTTTGAGAACCCTTTTCAACAATGTTACACATAATGTGACGTGTGAAAAAAAAATTGTATCCCCACTCCAGTACGGGGAAGTATCTCATGAAATTAAAAAAATGTTTGTTGCTATAATTAAGACGATTCTACACGATGCTACGAACACCTTCCAAGATTGGACGTTCGATGGTTCATCGCATCGTGTGGCCGTTGTTCGAACCTACGAGTGTCCAATGTCGAGCGTCGCATTTGGCCATGTCCCGCTCGATGTCGGTATTCTTGCAAAGTCAAAGGGATGCTTCGAACGTTTGAAGGTCAATGTTGGTTGCGTTGGTTGGTTCGACTCAGCAGTTGCACGACTCGTTCATGTGAAGAGAGACAACATCAGTGTATAACATTAGAGATAACATAAGACAGATGACATCCTCGTCCACTGAGTACCAACACATCATCATTCGTATTGGATCAAACATTCGATTCACCGTGTAGCAGATACATTCGTCGCACCAACTATCGAACTTAATTGCCTCAAACGTTCGATCGAACGTTGGAAGGAACGTTCGTAGCATCGTGTAGAACCCGGTTTATATTAATTGAGATCGATATTTGTAGCATGTACAGGCCCAATGAGAGGGGAGAAGCCGGGGTTGTAGTCCCAAGCCCCGAGTCTGAAAAATGGTTTATTAATAGGGGATTCAAGGAAAAGCTCGTCAATTATTTTTTTTTAGAAATTTTTTAAAAAGAAGTGATTTATTCTTGGAGCCCACCATTTCTCACCACAACCTTGAGCATATACCTACGTCGATTTCATGATTATAGGTCAGAATTAAAATTTATTGTGGTGTGACATACGAACGGGTAGTCAGACATCACGAAATTATAAGGGTTTCAAGATCCTTTTACCGGACTTTAAAAATATTGGTTTATACATATCTTTTGTATCTTTTCAGACAAATATAAAAAGAATTAAATATTTTTATTAGCCCGTACATATAGATGTATAAGTTTTGATTCAAAATAATATTAGATAAAATACTATATAATATAAAGTACATCGGTAGGTACCTTTTTTTGTAGATACCAGTCACAGAATGGATGATACTCTAGTTAAATAATACTAAATTTGTTAGATAAAATCTCCTTTGTTGAGGTTTTCACGCAAATTTAACTAGTAATTTACATGAAGTATGGATATTAGTTACAAAGAGATAAAAATCAATGCTACTTAAAATTTAATTATTAATCTTATTTGTAACAATATTCTATCTTTTTGTAAACTAAAATTTGTCGGTAATCTCAAAAGTACAAAGATCTCTTTCAAGTAATTTTGTAGATATTTGAATCTATTATCATATCTTTATTCTTATTGTTCGCCAAATATATACTATATTACGTAACTCAATAATGGATAGTCTTAATGTTTTTGAAATCATGTATCAAATCAATCCTTAAGTATATGTAATTAAGGTCGCCTAAAAATGTTGCCAAATAGGTACATTTTTTAAAATTTTTACTTTCGAAATTAAATGTTGATAGATACATTTTCTGTGCATTTTTTTTTTCAAATTTCAACAAATTTTATCAAACTCTCACACAGCTTCCTTGTAATCGTAACGCAGAGTTTTATTTAACCTTAAAGCTTCTTATCTTAAATTTTGCGTCGTTATATTATTAAGATTATATATGAAACAAGAATAACTTTAAAGATTGACTGCGTAGCTTTTTCGTACAAAAAAATTAAGGAAATCAATGTTGGGAAATCAGAGGAAGCGTGGCTTAGTATTTAGCCTACCCTCAGTAGTTTCTCCGTTCGTCACCAGATGGCAGGTAAAGAAATAGTGGCAATTTTGAATTGTTCATTTTTGCTTTGCAACAATAAATTGAGTATGATGACGAAATAGGAACGACATTCAAAAAAATGTTTTTTTGTCCTTTTTCAATAGTAGTTAAGGATTGAAATGCCATTTGTAATACTTAATGCGTTATCAGAAGTAATAAAGAAGATTTTATTTCTTTATTTCGAATTTTACAATTCGGAACCTTTCTAAAACTAAACATAAAAACAAAGTGAACGATAAAATTTGTAGGTAATTAATTCAAGTTTTTTATTCAGTCACCGCGAATTCCATTTATTAATAATTTTAGCCATATTTCAGATTTTGGAGCCCCGTAAAATTGTGCTACACGGAACCAAGCCCTCGTAGATCTAATTGTAAGCCTAAGGCCTCATTTGTACGAGAGCTTTGTCAAAGTCCGTTAAAAAAGCGTTAAAATGAAACAGACGCGTATTCAAGTATTTATTCACACGCCAGCGCTTTTAAAACGCGACGTTTTATAATCGAGCTGTGTTCTGTTTTAAGCACTGGGCGGCGAACGTTATGTCGAATGTACCTTACGGAATTTCTTGCTCCTGTTTAGATGAGAGCTAAAAAAGAGCCAGCGCTTCATCAAATTGTGTATATTTGTACATTTCCACTATTTGTATATATTTTTTATCTGTGTTAAGACAGGGTTATTAAGCCCTGTCAGGGTTATGGGCTATATGCAGAATCATTGCCAGAGTATGCTAATAAATCTATGAAAAATGATGCCTAGGATGAAATAACTAAAAAATTATCAGAATTATTCGAAGCCCCACTATTTCCAACAGTTGTACTTATAGACATTCGAAAATAATTAAAAAAATTATCAGGCCACTGTCTCAAATCTTCGTAAAGATCACCAATTCGAAGATCACCAACATTGTCTTTTGTCTGTTTTTTCGCCTTCTTGCAACAGAAATCCCTTTTGCTAGTAATTTATTTGAATTCATTTTACGTTCTATTGCAGTGAGAAACGAGATAAAAGTTATTTTAAAGCGCTCATTTAAACAGACATATCGAAAATGTTTTAAAAGAGCCAACGTCGTGTTTTAACACAACGCTTTTTTAACTCTCGTGCGAATGAGGCCTAAATCAAGCGAGAACGTTTTTATGTTAAAATCCCTCAAGGGTTATAACTTAATTTTTTTCTTCCAAAATCACATGGTTTTGCTACACAAGTCTTTTCGTAACTTGAATTCGATGACTTGAAAAAATTATAGTTTTAATAGTTCTTGGAATATACAGAATTGACTTGAAAAGGTTAATTATAAAAGGTGTTGAACTTTGTATAAATTATATTGCTATACTTAAGAATGTAATGGTCAAAAATTATTGTTTTTTGTTTTTAATTAAAATGTAATTTTTACTTAGAATTAAATAGTTCCATGAAAAATTTACTTTTAAAACACATCCAGGTCTGTCCACTAAGGTTATTACCATCTTTAATAAAATATGTTATCGAGTTTTAACGTAGTGTAGAATTTTTAATGCGGATACATGTATATTTAAAATATCAAATTTAAAAAAAAATGTACTTATTTTTTTACCAAAGTAGGTAATCTTTTAACATATTAGATAATAAAAAAAAATCACAAATTTAGGCCAGTGGAACATAAAGTTTTATAATACAAAAGAACATTGGAACATTTTTTTTTGAAGATTGAAGTAAAAAATCTATTAAAAAAAATTACATATTGATTGTTATTTTGTTTTTAATGAAAATTAATTTTATATAGATTTTGTAAAATACCATGTCTGATAGGTACAAAAGAGCACCCGTTTGTTATTAGGTAACTCCCTTTTCTATTTCAAGCAAATTAACGTCACCGTTGGATCGGTGTCTGTTACAAATTTTAAGCGTTAAGTCGTTAATTTTATGCTTTTTTTCATTCTTTATGTTTCATAGTATTGTATTATTAAAGAATACATTATAGATCAAAACAGTTCTGTTACCTACTGGTTTCTGAAAATTTGAATAACAGGCAGTTCTCGTACTCTTGGCCTGTTAAGTTTCCGAACTATGAGTCCAGAGGCATAACTACCTTAAAGTGCACAATGAAAAAGGAAAAGTAACTTTTTATTCAGAAGTGATTTTTAATGTTGTCTTTACTATACAGCCCCTAGTTACCGATATAAGACAATGTACACTCGTCAGTTTAATTTTTTCTAAAAATTAGGATGACGAGCTGAGCTCGTTATTAGTCCTAAAGGGGTTAAAGTAAATTTGTGGCTCCCATTTCCCGACCTGTTGGGCAATAGGAGGGGATGGTTGTCTTCAGGCAAAAACATTTTTCGACCAGAAAAATATTGTTTAGCTGACTACAATTCAGCTTATTTGTTGGCTAAATAGACAAACTAAGTGTTTCAATTTATAAAATACATAAACTGCTAGAAAGATTCGAGATATTTTTGTTTTTCTTTATTGGGCTCAAATTACCCCCTGCTCCCCTACTTAGAGCCTCTAAACGAAATTTGGAAATTATTTTTCTCGCCAATCTGATTTATGTGGAAAGAAAGAAATATTGAGGCAGGAGAGCTTAAATAAAATTCGCTCCAGGGCAATTCAGATAAAAATACTATAAGACTTACCAAGTAAAATGTTACTGAAAAAAAAACTTGGTATTTGGAATTTTTACTATAGCTCCTAAACTACATCGCATTTGGGAAGTTTTGAGGTAGTATTCGACGCGTCTAGTGCTTCTGAATAATTCAGTTAATTTAACCGAATTTGTACTTCTGATACCGTTTACGAAATCCTCATGCTTTCATAAACGGAAAGAGACTTTATTGTCGTTATATTATCTTTGCATTAAAAATATCTTCAGGAGCAATTTTTTGTAAGTACCCAATTAAAGTGTCTAAATAATAAGGTACCTAAAGAAAATTTGTCACTTTACGTTTGCAGCCGTGGTTTTCATTGACAATTCAGTGCCAAACTAAAAATTATTACACAGTTATAATTATTATTATTAAATCTATCTATCTATATTTATTTTAATAGAACTACAAATACTAACCCAACTTGGTATACAGTTTAATAATATTGTATGCTCTATATTTTTTTATAATATAAAAATCTAAACCGTTATATTAATTCTCATTTTTTATAGGCCTTATTTTTTTTTTAAAGATTTTTGCAAGTATCCGATTACAAATCAGTTATTCAGTCATGACCTATTTTTTATACCATTGTGTTACAGAAATAACGGACTCGAAAACTTTCAATAGGTTCAAATTTCGCAAAAGTACTTGCAAGTTATCCTTTCCTTTTAATATTAAACAATAAATTTTATACAAAAAATTAGTTTACTAAAAGTTTTTTCTTTAAAAATTATGGCTTCAATATAAATTCGGTTTTAGGGTTCGGAAGAAAAAAATTTCGCAACTCTTATAAATTTGTCATATCTGTCTGTCTGTCTGTCCAGCAATCTATTCCACCCACAGATGAGACAGATCAAGCCTACGTATAAAAAAGTGAAATCTTAAAGTTGCAGTAAGTAGCAATTTACACCACTACTGACTTAGTCTGTTACTGACTGCCGTCGTGTTCACGTCAAAACAAAAATCATGTTTTTTTAATCAACTCGTGAAATTTAAACAGAAAAAAATATGAAGTGTGTCGTATTTAAGTGTAAAAATTCGTTTGAATAAAAAATTTCTCAAAATAAAGGGATATCTTTCTTAAAATAAATAAATTTATTTTTAATTGTTGACTGGTGGTAACATAGGTCGTCCATGATAGTATATAGTATATGTATGCGTACCCTCAAAATATATTACTAACACATTGGTATATTCGTGTCCATACACATCGTGTGTTACGTCACCCATTGACTACAGTGGGCACAGTTTGGTAGACATTCTAGTTTGACCCCTTGATTCTACCTGTATAATTCCACTCCTACATTTTACAATTTTACAAAAATTTTCTTAACATCTTGAGATACTTTCCTGGATTGAAAAGTGGAAATCAAAATTTTTTTTCATATACCACATCCTATTGGTTATCATAAGGAAGATCTCTTAAAATAAAGTTGAGATTCCTTTTAGCATGTTTCATCTTGTTTGTAAAATGTTGAATTTCAGGTCAGTCCATTGTCGCCAACAATTTATCGCCCATCTATAATTTTTGAATTACTGATCCAAAAAATCAGAAAAAATCACAGGTAGTGGTACTTTATAAAAAGTTTCAATTAAGATTCTTTCGGAAAATTTTGATTCATAACTTTAGAAGTTTGAAAGAGTCAAATTTTATTGTTTTATTATAGTTTAAATATCGAGCCATTACCGCCATTTGAGCGTAGCCGACAAATATCAAATTTTACAGGAGAAGGATTTTTTAAATATTTGTATGGCGTTTGCGATAATTCTGCTCTCTTAATTTTATTACTCCTGAGCATATTATTCCTATTATTTTATTAACCTTAGGATAAAAATGGTTATTGTCGGTTACGCTAAAATGTGAAAATGTGTTGTATTAACGATAAACTAAGCCAGTGGTTCTCAACCTTTTTTTGTTGCGGCACGTTTTTAACGATTTCGAAATTTGGCGGCACATAAAGAAAACGATTTCGAAATTTGGCGGCACATACTAGACATATTCCTATTGCTATGCACGCCACTTCATCACAATTCGGCACTAAGAAAAAACGCCTTGCAAAGCAAATAATAAAATAATTTATTTTTTTGTGGATTTAAATATATATTCATGTTAAATATATTTTTATTTTTAAATAAAAAAATTTTTAATATTAACATTATTATATATTTGCAAAATTTGGCGGCACACAAAAGTGCCGCGGCACAGTGGTTGAGAATCACTGAACTAAGCAATTGCTATAACTCGTTAATTAACGAATTTGGAGAAAAACGTTAACACTGCTTGGTCCGTTACGGTTTAAAATGTTGCTTGCCATAAAAATCTCAATTTCGATAAAAGTGCCGCTTACGATAAATCGGCGGTAATGGTTCGATATATGAAATATGGTATTTGTGGAACAGTTATTGTAAGTGTTCTTCAGTGAATACCGTCTTTCATAGCTTTCGGGAAAAAATATAGGATATTTAAGTACATTTTTTCTGATCTATCATGCAAATAGATATTTGGATTAAGAATAATTTACCAAGAGTATGTTAAACACACATAAAGTCAGGATTCTTCAATGTTGGAGCTTTTCATAATTTTTAGGGTAAATTTAAATACTTTTCTATACGGTTTATTATAAGCTACACGGAGAGAAAATTCATAGAAAAATTACTGTGCTCAGCACTACAATCAACGTGTAAAAGCCAAACATATTCAATTTTGTACGGTAAAAATATAAAAATTATAATTATTCACAGAAAATTTAAAGGATAGAATATTCTTTCCGTAATATTAGCTCCGTAAAATTTGTAAAACAGCACAGTAAAAAGCTTCCCGACAAAAACATATTTTTTAATTGTTTTTCTTACAAAAATTACCATGCTGTCTTATAATATTTCAAATGCTATCTGCTAATAGTAGAAAGAAAGAAAGAGAAGGTATCAACGCTGTCACATAGCGAGGCAGGCTGCAGAAGGTATCAACACAATCATATATGAAGGTCACATAGCCAGGCTGGTGTGTCAAGTAACATAGCCAGGCTGGTGTGGTGTGATGTGGAAACACTAAACAGTATTCATTAGAATGTCTTACAGGACGGTCACCGTTTAATTCATCATTTTGTTACTTCACTATCTTCAGTATTAGAATATATTGTTGCCAATTATTTTGTATGCATCGATTGTTCCTCAGTGCCCACAGCCCAAGCAACATAAGGTTGCGGGTTAGATACGCAAATGAAAGAGTACGACAACAAGAATTAAACTATAACATATATGAATAAGAGTGTGATAGAAGTTGTGTTAGCACATTAAATTTTACCATGCTAGCACAACAATTTTTATGAAGCCATGACTAATACTTTTTACGTTTCAATTTAATAATATTTACATGATCATAAAATATTTTTTACTTTGGTCGTCGATCGCGCACGCACTATAAGAGAGCATGGTAATTTTCCTGACTTTTTATCTACAAAAATTATATGATTTTTCTCTCCGTGTAGATGTGTGTCCGTAAGAGATTTCTTGCGGAATTTGAACAGTCTCGGAGATCACAACCTATCGTAGGACTTAATGAGATCTTCATTTCGTATTTCTTTACCAAATTTTCAAGACTAGGCATTTTGAAATTATACCAGAATCAGATATGCCAAAATTATTAAGTATTTTATGTATCAGTCTTCCTTTAATAACTATTTTTGTTTAAATACAGAATTTTTGTTATTATTATTATTTATTATATTTTTAGTTTCGTACTATGGTTCCATTGTAGTCATTTATTTTATTTATGTCAATTTTTTATTTAAATTTTTTATAGACTATATTTTTGTAACATTTAAAATAACAAATTTAGTTTGCTTATCTATTATAATATCGTAACAATATTTCTATTTGTCAAACTCCCTCGGAAGAATGCAAATTGATACAAGCTTGTCCTACATCAAGGGGTTTCTAATACGTACATATATATAATTTATAGAACTTTTGTGTTAGGTATCGTAATCTGTGCCGATTAGTAAAAGTCTACTGGAAGTTTAAATCTACTTTGGATGACCTTAAAGTGGTTTTATTTATCAGATTAATATAAAATATGATACAAGGACAATATTTTCTAGTTTTTTAAAAATTTATAATTTCACTACACCCAAATTAATTTTGTCCCTGCGTCTATTAAGCAGCGACAGGGCCGTGAATAAAAATAGCGGGCCCCGGGAATTAATTGAATTTTTTAAAAATTTCCTTTCCAAAAAGTAAGTGATAAGCAAAAAAAAAAACTCGTTACTTTTTCCCGGGCTCCTTTCTTAAGCTCTGGCTCTGGGGCTGCAAACTTGGCTACCCCACTCTCTCCACGAGCCTGAGTAGTGAAAGCTTTGTAATCATGTTGACGTGAAAATTTCTTTCTCCAAAATTAAAAATTTCTACTCGTGTTTCATATTCCAGAGCTTTCAAAAAAATTTTGGCTCCGTCTCTGCCTGCCTCTCTACTATAGCTATATTCTTAATAGCGCCTAAGAGCTATTGAACGATTTTCACATGGAGGAAGCTTAAAAATAGCTCTTAGGCTATCATATACGTTCCATTGGAAACAAAGCAATTGACATACTACAATAGTATATTGTGCAATAAGTGCGGAAAATTGTCGATTTCCCACGAAAGCGAAGTTGAGCGCACGAACGTAGTGAGTGCGCCCATTCGCTTGAGTGGGCCATCGAAAATCCCGCACGAGTTGCACATACTATTTTTTATTACGAATTTCACATACTTTTTTCTATTATTGTTACTATTTTTGACATTTTTATTACTTTTTAAAATAATATTTTTAAGTGTTCGTCCTTTTTTTCTGAATTAAATCTTGTTTAAATTACTTTGTTGGTGGTTTCGATAGAAATAATTATGAAATATTTATTAAATGAAATATCAAGAGGCGGCTTTAAGTGTTTTGATTAAATTTTTCGTGTTTTATTGTCAATTTGCGTGTGGAAAGTTACTTTCCATCCGCAAAAAAGTATGCGGGAAGAGTACAGTGGGCAAACAGCTATTTTGCGTACAGAAATGTGTGCGCCAAATTAGTACTTCTCCCACATGAGTAATAAAAAAACATTTAGTAATAACCATTCCGGTTATAGTGAATAATATATCTATAAGTTTTAATTTCATATATATTGCGTAGTAACGTGTAAGTAAACAAAACAATTTGAATTTTATTTTGATCATTTCGACGGATACATATACAAACATTTAATAAAATTAGAGATAGATTAAAATTTTTATTCTTTTAGTTTAAAATTTATACTCAATTTTATTTAAATCAAAAGGGAAGAAAGTCGTAAAAAAATTATAGTATTCTTCTCGCTTGCAATGGCTATTACTCACTAAGATGCATTACAACACTCGCCTCGTAAACTCGACTCGTGTCACAATTTCATCTTTGTGAGTAATAGCTATCGTTACTAGCTCGTTGAATAATATACTATTTCCCACGTATTGTCTATATATGTATACTATACTTTTCCTACGATCACATTTTTTTCGTAACTTACATTGTTATTATTTAGGTAAATAATAAATTTTTTTATTAATTATTTATAATGTTAGTTGTAAAATGCTCAAATTTTTTCCAACGCATAATTAAGAACATATATAAAAATATTTGGAAAATTATGCAAAAATGTAGAGCAACTAAGCGTCACTTTTACCGGTTTGTACTCCAAAAGTACCGAATAGTATTTTTACTATATTCAACTATTAGCCCATGGTGCCGGTTGAATATTCTTTATCCGGCCAACGCAACGACCGAATAACCTTTTCATTGCAAGTCTATACTTTTTACTGCTGTCAAAAAAAAAAATTATATAGCTCTAAAACACTTAAATATAATTATTAAATAAAAATTTACTAATGCTGGACAGTGAACTTGTATACTTGTATTGGTTCTCTTTAGTCAGTTCTGTCTCTAAAGTTCTAGGAAAAATTCGAATACTGTTATAAAATTATAATCTCAATTCGGAGAGGCATAGTATTGCTATAAATGGCTTATAAACATTTCAACACCAGAATACTCTTGTCGCAGCATCCTGCATAACACAGCGAATTTCCGTTTACAAAAATTAGCTTTTCTCGGAAACTAGTTGACATCGAATAATAGTTTAAAGACCTTTTGATGTGATTTTTTTGGATACAATTTTTGAATAAGTGGAAATTTAAAAAAAAAAAACTAATTTTTTTCACGAAAAATGAAAAATGCCTCAAAACTGGTTTGGAACTTCCAACATTTTCATCAAATTTCGAGAGTTATCGTGCGGACACACACACACATATATATATATATATATATATATATATATATATATATATATATATATATATATATATATATATATATGTATATATGTATATATATATATATATATGTATATATATATATATATGTATATATATATATGTATATATATGTATATATATATATGTATATATATATATGTATATATATATATATATATATATATATATATATATATATATATATATATATATATATATATATATATATATATATGTACGTATAAATTTTAGTGAATATTATTTTTGGTTTTTAGGGACCTCAAAATAAAGTCTGCCATAGTCCTGGGCTCAAGTCGCGCCATGACAGTGGCTGTAATAGCTGAATTCCATTCTAGAAATTCGCTAAAATAAAAAAGAAGATGTTGGAAGGAAAATAATACAAAATAATTGACAAATTCTCTCAAAGCTTTATCCTTATTTTGTTTACTTTATTTTTGCATAAGCTACTTTATTTTTCGTACAAAAAGTTGGCAGACTTATTCTGACATAGTGTTACTCTGTCATTTTTGCTATTTTCAGCGCCCGTTCCAGCGTTTACGTCGACCCGGACAAAAAGAAAAAATGCCGCGCCGGCTGGCAGTTTTTTTAGACGAATTTTTTTTTTTGCTCGACAGTTTTTCCAACAAATTAGCAACTGGTAAGCAAAAAAAAGGTCGTCTAACCTTTTAGAACAAATTGCTTGATCCCCTTCTTCTTCGTCATTTACAGCCAAAATGCCGTCTTTAAATTTGCCGCCCCAGGAAAATGCACGGATTGTCCGCCCCTAGAGCGGGCCATGGCTATTTTTAATAAAACTGTTTACAATTATTTAACAATTTTATATATATATATATATATATATATATATATATATATATATATATTCGAATGCATAAATGGTCAAAAATAAAAGATTTAATCAGGTAGGTATTAATATCAGTTAATATACCACGTGAGTTTTTTGAGAGTTGCCATTTCTATTACAACCAAATTTTTATGGTAATGGAAAAAGTTCTCTTCTTGGATATAATGGAAATGTAACCAAAAAAAACACTATCGGTTGAAGTGACCTCAAGTACATATTCATATTTTTACCGCCTAACTGATAAATTAAAGAAAAATTAAAAAATTAAACTTGGTTAAAAAAAAATTTTTTTGCTCATTTATGTTGTTAATGCATTAGATCAGTTTTATCGAAAAATTAATATATAGTCTCATTTAAAAATCTATAAATTTGTATCATATAGCTCGAAAACTATAAGAGCTATAAAGCTCCTGATTATAGCCCCCGTCGATATCTGCAACTTCTATTTGAACAATTTTTTGATTAAATCTGCGGTTTGGCTCTAATAAAAATGGCAACTCTCGAAAAACTCACACAGTATATTTAATAGTATATTGTGCAATATTGCGGGAAATTCTCGATTGCCCACGAAAGCGAAGTTGAGCGCACGAACGTAGTGAGTGTGCTCATTCGCTTGAGTGGACAATCGACAATCCCGTACGAGTTGCACATACTATTTTTTATTACGAATTTCACATATTTTTTTCTATTATTATTACTATTTTTGACATTTTTTAAAATAATATTTTTAAGTGTTCGTCTTTTTTTTTCTGAACTAAATATTGTTTAAATTACTTTGTTGGTGGTTTCTATAGAAATAATTATGTAATATTTATTAAATGAAAAATCAAGAGGCGGCTTTGCGTGTTTTATTGTCAATTTGCGTGCGGAAAGTTTATTTTCCGCAAGCAAAAAAATATGTGGTAAGAGTATAGTGGGCTAACAACCGTTTTGCGTACAGAAATGTGTGTGCCAAATTAGTACTTCTCCCGCATGAGTAATAAAAAAAAAATTATTTTTTTTTGGTTTTAATCAGGAATACTTCCATTTAACTTTTATAGCTTTTGTCTTAAAATTATTGACAACAATAAAGGTATTATGGGCACAAGCTCAAGAGACCTTCAGAAACTAAGGTGACGGTAACACAAATTGTGTTATTGCCATGGTTACCAACCAAGCCAAGTAATTATGTTTTTATATGAGTGAGTGAGTAAAGTTCTATTTATTAATATGATAGACAAAGATAAATGCAGATGTAGATAAAAAAGTTCTTTTTAGCTTGCGCCCATAATATTATAATTAAAATTCCATAGTTAGTTTCTAGAAAATGGAATAACGTACATAATATTTATACAAATTAATATAATGTAGGTCTTTGGCACTACAATTGATAATAAAATGTGTATTTGTCTTATAATTACATATAAAATTCAATTTTTTTGAAACAGACAGTAGGTATACCCATATAGATTACAGATATAATAACATTCATATGGATTTATATTATAGAGACATGCATGTGTGTCTGTAATTTGTAAAAATATCAAATTCATCATGTAATTCAATATTTGCAAAACTGTTTGAATGAGGACGCGTGCACAAATACTAAGCACTACGGATTAAGGGAATCATGTGTTTGAACATCTAAACTAGATTAATGAAACGTTCTTAATACTCTGTTAATGCTGTTGTAAATATATATCTATAACATTTTTATATACTCGCCTAGGTATGTACCTATGTTTGATTCATAATTAAATTTTAAATGTAAGTAGGTTGAATTTAATTTTTAAATAATAAACTCAACCGTCTACCTGTGAAACAATATTTTTCAAATAAGGTTTTTTGCCAGTTAAAAGATTTTGGTTAACAATTCAATGTACTTCAGCTTAGGGAATTAAAATAAAAAAGTGGAAACGAGTCTAATTACAGGTACAAATTTAGTAAAGTTAGACTCAGCTGAATGTGTAGAGATGGTAGCAGAGTTCGAACTTGGTCGTAACTTTTGACCTTGAATTATAATAACCCATGGTTAAAATATGTCAAACAAGCTAAGAGCAGTGAACTATATTAGTAAACAGCAGTGAGAAATCTTAGTAAAATATATAATATGGGTAGCTTCGTAATTAAAGTTATTAGAGTATCATTAATCTTAGTTTAACAACTAAAATACGTTTTATATCGAAATTAAACGTAAAGTAATCGATTTTTGTCAACGAGCAGAGTCCAACAATACTTTATTTGATATACTTTGATCATTGGTCAGAAGTCAAAGTCAAAAATCTCCTCTGGGATCAAACTATTCTATTATTTTATTCTGCACATTAAGATAAGTCAAATCCTACAAACTTGTACATCTAATTAGATTCTTTCCCACTATTTTACCTTGAGTAAGATAGTAAGAGCTGAATACAGACAACAATTACTGTAAATGCAGTTGTTAAATAAAGAATGAAAATATATATGGAAAAAATTTGGGAGGACAGGTCTACCCTCACTGTCAACCTCCCATTAGGTGTCCTTAAAGACTAGAGACTATACTGTACATATGTAAATAATTTTTTTGTCATTTCAGTGGGCTCCGCTCCTAGGCCCCCGATAGAGGCTTGGTCTCTTGCACCACACGAGGGGCTTCGCCCTCTTTACTTAAGGATGGGGACCCTTATCAAGCAAATGATATCATCATTTGTTTTCAAGATATGCAAGATAAAAAATATTTCATAATTTTTTTTTTTTAATTTTATAATAATTTACTGGCGTATTTAACATCAATTAGGTTTTTAGGCCATTCTATAACAAATCTATATGATCTATGTTGCGTTAATAAATTTAATTCCGTTTTCTTAACACAAAAAACAAACCACTAATCTGAATTTACTGGAAACTTTATCCGATCTTCATTTTTTAATGACACATCTAATGAAATTAGTTCGGAGTTGATATTATCATTTGTTCTCGAGATATGCAAGACGAAAAAAATTTCACGAACGAACGAACTAACAAACGCACACACAGAATCACGCTTAAAACGATGGACTCGAATTCTAGGGACCTTGAAACGTGTAAATATGTCCAAATTAGCGATTCATAAAATTGGACCTATTACAATAACTAATTCCAATGGGAAGTTAACAAATCCGGTAAGTTAATTTTTTCAGTTATATTAATGTTATAGATAATTATAATCTACAAAAAAAAGACCTTGCAAAATTTTTCTTAGACTTGCGGTTACAAAGATAATCGAGTAAATATTTTCGATCTTCAATTCAAGGTGGCGGTCGACCTACAGCACATCGACTTTCGAAAATGCCTTCTACATAAGACTAATTAGATCAGCTTTATTCCAGGCTTTAGTTCGACGGAAAAGAAAATCTCGAGAAATTAACTACTTTTTGAAGTCGGCCTGCGACACTGAACAAGATAAGGACTGGCCGACAAAGCATTTTTGCAACTTTTAATGGTAAACTATTACAAGAAAAATGAAATTTTCCTCAGCTCGATGGATGAACAATTTTATATTACCGCCTTCCTGTCAATTTAATAATAATTTTACGAAGAAACATGTATTAAACTGAAACACCAAAAACTTTATTGTTAATTATTATTTTTTTCTTACTCGTTGTTCTCAACGAACACCCCATGTGACTATAATACAAATATATACACAGAATCTTGTCCAATAGCTTCCAATAACACAGCCACACAAAAAAAAATTTTCTGACCTGGAGGTCTCACTATATATACTATATGTTTTTGGGGTCGCTGAATCCGAATTTGGGATCAGTTTCATTCTAGTACATCTGGGTTCGGCCATAACCTCAAAAAACGCCCTCAAAATTAACAAATATAGCAATTTTGAGGGTGTTTTTGAGGTTATGGCCGAATCCAGATGTACTGGAATGAAACTGACCCCAAATTCGGATTCAGCGACCCCAAAAACATATAGTACATATAGTGAGACCTCCAGGTCAGAAAATTTTTTTTTTTTGTGTGGCTGTGTAATCAATGTGTACATCGTATAGCATAACTTAAATTTTTGAAAATAAAAAAAGAACAAAATAAAATATAAAAAACGATCAGTTAGTTTTTTGGAGTTTCCACAATGGATTAGTTAATAATAAAAACTAAGGAGAAGGGAACTAGTAGTGACAAAGAACTTAGAAATTATTTGCTAAAACCTGTTGTTGATTTAAAAATTAACACCATTGAATATTGTAGTAGGTAGATAGACAGGCTGGCATATTAGCGTGGGCCGAAAAAAGTCGATTTCATCGGATCAAAAACATGTATGTCTTAAAAGTTGTGTAGTAGGCATAGTATGAACATAATAAAATATTAGGCCTGAGAGGTAATATCTTTAGACTGCGCAAACAACTTAAAGTTTATTTTTTTGGCGAAAAAACTGCATTTTTGGGCAATTTTTTAAATATATTTAATTTTGTCGGATCGTAAACATGTATGTCTCAAAAGTTCCAGTATAGGTCCATAATGAATACCGTAAAATATTAGCCTTGAGCGATATTGCTTTTAGACTGCGCAATCAGCTTAAAAATTCAGTTTTTTGTTGAAAAATTCGTATTTCTTTTCAAATATTTTAAATATTAGGTCAAAGTCATAATTAACTCGTGTAGTCGGGGTAATGGTCTGGGACATGTTAAAAGGTTCTATAACCGCCTCAGAATATCCTAAAGTTGTAATTTAGCACACATTTTGACGGCCCAAAAACTGTAAATTTTGCTCAAAAACTGCAAAATTTACAGTTTTTGGGCCGTCAAAATGAGTGCTAAATTACAATTTTAGGATATTCTGAGGCGGTTATAGAACCTTTTGACATGTCCCAGACCATTACCCCGACTACACGAGTTAATTATGACTTTGACCTAATATTTAAAATATTTGAAAAGAAATACGAATTTTTCAACAAAAAACTGAATTTTTAAGCTGATTGCGCAGTCTAAAAGCAATATCGCTCAAGGCTAATATTTTACGGTATTCATTATGGACTTATACTGGAACTTTTGAGACATACATGTTTACGATCCGACAAAATTAAATATATTTAAAAAATTGCCCAAAAATGCAGTTTTTTCGCCAAAAAAATAAACTTTAAGCTGTTTGCGCAATCTAAAGATATTATCTCTCAGGCCTAATATTTTATTATGTTCATACTATGCCTACTACACAACTTTTAAGACATACATGTTTTTGATCCGATGAAATCGACTTTTTTCGGCCCACGCTAATATCCACCTCTAGGATGATTCTCCATTCATTCCCAATTTTTCCTACTATCCCTAATCTACCTAAACTCATCGCCTTACAAGTATAATGTAAGGCGTTTTTACACGATACCCCCTACCCCCATGTACTATCAATTAACTGCCTTAACAAACTATCATTTAATTTTGTTAAACTTGAAAAATCGATCTTTTTAACTTAACATTGGAAGTTATTGTAATGGGTCCGATTTTACGAATCGTTAATTTTGACATATCTCCACGTTTCAAGGTCACTAGAATCTGAATCCATCGTTTTTAGCGTGATGTCTGTGTGTGCGTTCGTTAGTTCGTTCGTTCGTGAATTTTTTTTCGTCTCGCATATCTCGAGAACCAATGATGATATCAACTTCGCACTAATTTCATTAGATGCGTAATCAAAACATGAAGACCGGATAAAGTTTTTAGCAAATTCGGATTAGCGGTTTGTTTTTTGTGGTAAAAAAACGGAATTAACTTTATTAAGATAACACAGATTAAATGAATTTTTTACCATAACATTATTATATAATGGCCTAAGAACCTTCCTTGATGTTAAAAACGCCAGTATTTTATTATAAAATTTTAAAAAAATAACGAAATAATAAACTTTTTTTGAAATATATTTTGTCTCGTATATCTTGAGAACAAATGATGTTATCATTTGTTTGATGAGGGTGGAGCCCCCACCCTTAGGTATAGAAGGCGAAGGCCCCCGTATAGTGCAAGGGGCAAAACCTCTATCGAGGGCCCAGGGGAGGAATTGCCTGAAATGAAAAAAGAATTATTTATGTACAGTAATCTCTAGCCTTTAAGGACACCTAATGGGAAGTTGACAGTGTGGGTAGACCAGTCCCCCAATTTTTTTTTGAAAATTCGCCATCCCTAGTATACGTAGATGTTCTGCTTGATAGGATTGTAATTTCACCACCAAAGGCTAAGTGGGAAAGTCTCATAAGGATATTGGGTATAGTAATATTTACATATGAGTGTTATATGAGTGCCAAGTACGGTAACTAAATTTTATTTTAATATTTCGGATTAAACCAATCAAAACCTGATAATTTTATTCTCTAACAATTAATTTCAAAACCGTCCGCGTTCAAGTAAAGCTAACGGTAAATTCCATATTGTAAAGGGATAATTGAGTTACACAACCAAAAATAACGATAATTATCAAACTGTAGATAGCATTTTATGAATACCAAAAAAACAAATACAAAAGTTAAGTCTTCAAGTTATAATTTTATAGCAGAATATGTTTATGAGTATTATTTATTTTCCGTTTTTGATTTACGTACATAAATTAAACTCTATTGTTAGCCAAAGCCAGCAATGTTAAAAAAATATACATATAATAATTATTAGTACGATTGTGGTACCAGATACAGTTTGTGGTATTTATAAATCAAATTCTTTTATTATTTAAGTGTAGCAATATTCTATATTATTCACAATAACAAACTAACGCACGTATATGTGTATATTTACAAATATATTGCTCCAATTCGCTTGTTCAAAACTGAATTATAATGCAATTTATCCATCTCAAGATTCGCATAGGTACATGTAGAGATCGATCCATAGTCAGCAACGTCTTGCCTTTCATATATTGCCATGTATTGCCAATAAATGTATGTGCTCGGTTTGTGAATTCAATGCCCAAAGTGAAATCGTAAACAAACGTGTATATCTTTATTCACATGTCTGATTATAACAACAACTAACTGCTTTCTTTCTTTTTATTGTTTT
The DNA here is from genome assembly GCA_035578155.1 of Brachynemurus nebulosus. Lineage (NCBI taxonomy): Eukaryota > Metazoa > Arthropoda > Insecta > Neuroptera > Myrmeleontidae > Brachynemurus > Brachynemurus nebulosus. Next base: position 147,642,011 of record JAPWDM010000001.1, read on the forward strand.
TAATTTTTAATTAATCAAATGGTTCCCATCTCTTGAATCAACCGTATATTTGAGTGCAATATTGATATTGAAATCAACGATTTATAATATAAAGTAGATGTAATGATGTGTTAATCGATATTATGGTGGTAGTTTAATATTGCATTTGATTCGGTTTTTTTTTTAAAATTTACATTCACCACCCCTAACTGATATTAGCTAGAAATATCTTTACTTAACCCTCAAGCTCATGACTGGGTTCCAAACGCACCCCACGCAAACCTTGGACTACGCTCCTGAACTAGCGAGCAATAGTACCGACTTCCGGTGTGAACCATAATTTAGTTCGAAGGTTTTTGAGTAGTGTTAGGTCGGTCGTACTTCTAGTTGTTGGTTAGTGGTTACGCAGTGTGTTTACAAATTTTGTATGGGGTGTGTATGAACCCCAGTCGTGAGTTTACGTTCAACTTTTGTGACAGTAAGATTATTTTATATTTTATATGTAATCATCAATTCATGTATATTTTTCAAATAAATTATTTACGTATTGCTAGGGTGATAAGAGAGAGGAAAAGTGCAGCTTGTGTCCGAGATCAAAAGATCGTAAAGGCCATTCTCATTGTGTTAAGTGTCTTCGAGCTATATGCGAAGAGCACAAACTCCTATTTTGCACCTATTGTGTGGTAATTGACTAAGTGTTTGTATTATAGCTTATCCTGTTTCAACGTTTCATATCAATTTATAATAAAAAAAATTCTTTAAAACATTTTTTAATTTACTAATTTTCGTCATTTTCAACTGTCTAAATAAATATACTTTTTTAACAAATCAAAGTGATCGTAATTTTTTTTCTATAGCCTTAAGTCTCCTCTTCAAAACGCCTGAGCTTAAAATTGCTTGAGCGGTTGAAAAGTTACAAATTTTTATATGAAAAATGAGCTTTTTGCTGATTTTTTCCGGTTTTTAGTGTTCTAATGGGTTCTTATCACCTGAATTTGCTTAAAATTAGATTTCATCTAGAGGAGGGGGGGGGGCAAAATGGGGTACCCCAAAAATTTGGTAAACATTTTTATATTTTCAAATTTGATAATATTGAAAACCAAATAGTTTTTCATTTGATAAGAACATTTTATTCGATAATGAAGAACAATTCAGAATTTTTAAAAAAATAATTATTTTTCGCCTCTGCATCCACTACTAATGTAAATGGTGATTCGTTTTACGTAAATTACTCCTAAAAAAATTTTATTATTTAGTAGCTTCGTTTTCTAATGAATATATTTATAATCTTACATTATTAAGGGATATCTCATTTTGCCCGCAAAAAAATTTTTTTTTCTTACGGCAGGTCGAATTTGATTATTTTACTTTAATTACGACTGAAAATAATAAGATTCAGCATATTTCAGTCCTTAAAATCATAACGGTTTCATAAATACTCCGTTTTGCCCCCCCAGCCTATACCGTTCTCTTTCTTATGAAAAAGGAAGACAATGGTATAAGATAATGTCGGTTTATCAATCATAGAACTGACTTATTATCAAGAAAACAATGGGGTACATTTGAATTCGAGTCATGTGTTTGAAGGTAAGAAAATTGAGTCGTGAGTTTGAAGGTTAAATTAGACACTAAATTTGGAACGTTTTATTATAATTCCGATGCTAAATTCTGATGCTAGACACGGGCAAGTAAGTAGTACTACTCGCAAGTTATTTGCGAGTAAAATTTGAATTTTGAATGAATTACTACCCACTGGAAGAAACAAAAGACTCTATACATTCATATATTTCGTTGATGTGCCGATGTAGCGTTTTTACTAGTTTTGAAAGCAGTGACGAATAATATAGATGTTTTTTCATAAAGTCGAAGGGGAACCAAAGGGAAGAAACAAAATTAATTGAAGAAAATATCAGTTAATTCCAATTATCTATTTGAGAGTCCTTTCTTTTGGTATTTTTTCCTACTTCTCTTGAAGAAGAAACTCATTATATATTCACTAATTACTAAGAAAATTTTGCACTATTCAAAGGAGGAATGATCACTATTCAATACCTTTTGACAAATGAAATCACAGGATTAGTTGTTACAATGTGAACAACTGCGTACAGCAAATAAAGTCCGATACTGTAATACAATAAATTATACGCACAATACTTTGCGCGATTCACTTTATCTGTTCGCGAAACAGACTATAATCACGGTGAAAGTATAATATTATTAGTAACAAAGCTTGAAACACGAGCTTATCTACTTTTTATTTCATTGAGTCACTGGTAATAATAAATTTAGATGAACACAATTTTTATTGCTGTCTTTAGGGTGCCGGTGTATGCAATTCAACTCAAAAAAGAACTTTACTTGTTCTGAAAAATTTATGATAATAAGATAAATATTTAAAAAATCATTATTGCATATTTCTTATCATAATCAGAACGACAATAAATCCTTTATTGTACACACAAACGTAGGTAAATACACAAGTATAATACCTAGCCACATTTATGGCCCAATGTATACGATGTGTCCCGTTTTTGATGGTTTTGCAGGTAAAGTAGATGAAGGAGTGGAATTAATAAAATAAATAAGTAAATAAATAAATAAATAAATGCGGTCGCTAATGAAAGATTTTAAGGAACGGTATATGTGGGTAATTTAGAAACTTTTACCTCTCTTAGTTTTTCGTTATGAACAACCCATTTAGACCATTTTAGAAAGTTAAAATAACTTATTTGTTTGCCAAGATAGAAGCAAACAGACTAATTATAGACACTTTAACATATAACTGAGGGACGTCGTTAAAATTTACATATTTGGTCTGCTTTGAAAGATATGACCCAAAATTATGTTTTTAAATATAAAGCATACTTTTTTTATCATTGTTAAGAGGTTGCCTTTGAGTGCTTTTACCGATAAAATATATATGAAACCCATTCCAGCATTTGCAAAGACATTATACAAACTTTTATTGTTTACTCTTACAAAAAGTAGATTTCAATCGAATTGTTGTGATGTTCTAACAAGGAAAGGGCAAGAAGTCGAAAATTCAAAAAAATCTGAAACTTTGTCAGTATATAGAGAGTGGCTATCTAATAACATAAAAAATATCAGTTGCTGCTAAAAAACGTTTTTAAAGGGTGAAACATCCCCTCAAAGTTGAAACTCAAAAATTTAAAGATCGATAAAATTTTGTATATACGTATCTTAAAAAGTTCTAGTAACAAATATAACATTATTTTTTGCATTTACACACTTTTAAGGGTTGAAATCACCCCTCAACTGTGTACTTAAGAATTTAAAAATTGCTGATATATTGTTTATATATACTATACAGAGCTCTAATAATAAATATAACATTATTTTTTGCATCTACAAAATTTTAGAGGTTGAAACCACCCCTTAATATGTGTATTTAAAAATTTAAGAATTGATGATATTTTTTCTATATACTTATACTGTATAAAGCTCTAGTAATAAATTTAACATTATTTTTTGCATCCACAAATTTTCAAACCACCACTTCAAGTGCCTAAAAATTTAAAAATTGGCGATATTGTATTTACATAGAGACGATAAATATATTATAAATATATTCTTTCATACAGTTCTAATGAGTTATCGTTAGGTCTCTATGTAAACACAATATCTCCAATTTTTAAATTTTTAGGTACGCACTTCTAGGGGTGGTTTGAAAATTTGTGGATGCAAAAATAATGTTATATTTATTACTAAAGCTCTGTATAGTATATGTAAACAAAATATTATAAATTTATAAATTTTTAAGTACACGTATGAAGGGGTAGTTTCAACCCCTAAAAATTTATAGATGCAAGAAATAATGTTATGTTTATTACTAGAGCTGTATATAGTATATATAAACAAAATATCATCAGGGTTTTAAATTTTTAAGTACACAGTTGAGGGGTATTTCTAACCCTTAAAAATGTGTAAATGCAAAAAATAATGTTATATTTGTTACCAGAACTTTTTAAGGTACATATAAGAGTAGGTACTTATAAGGTAAGTATATTGACAAAGTTTCAGATTTTTTTGAATTTTCGATTTCTTGCCCTTTCCTTGTAAGTGCACTTAGTATGGAATTTTAACTTAGTCATGACTTTCTTACATAATTGTGTTACATTCAGTCTATTTATTGACGTATTATTTATTGCTGAATCGATGTTTATGAAAATCAACCTATCAACTCAACTAAGAAAAAGATTCAATTTTAACTTTAATCTGTTGATTTGTCCACGTCGTAAATCGACGACTATATTTAGTTTCCACAGACGTCCATAATTTGAAGCATTCTGGCTTCGAAAATTTAATTTTTGTAATGGTAAAAAAGCAATTTCACTATAAGCTGGGAAGTGTCTGGAGTAACCACCTCGTATGATATAAAAAACATTCAGTAGAAGGTTTTTAATCAGATCAAAAATAATATGCATTCTACTTAAAAAAAAAGCATAAATTTACGTCATATATTCCAAAGTAGATCAAAAGCCCAAATTTTGATCATGTTCCTCAATAGGGTTCTTGACTGAAGTTACAAAAATATTCTAAAAGCATTGTTTTCCCATATTAGTTAAGTAATTTTTTTATTTTCGACAGATTCTGTAAAATTACTCTAAATTACTGTATTCTGTTAAATTACTATCAATTACTCAAAAGTTGCATCTCTCCAGTTTTTATTTATTTACATCTTTACAATCAAACACACATTATCGTAACTTTTTAATATGATCTTTTAAAATGAATTTTTGTTCATAACAAGGAAATTTTTGTCTCAAAAAAAAAAAAAAAAAATTCTAAGCTACCCACTTAAACTATTTTTCAAAATCGGTCGCAAGACACCGATATTAATAATCCTGCTCCGTCACGTTCTTTACTTGCAAATACTACCAAAAACAGAACACACAGTACATATACATATTTACTTTTATCACCAATTGGTGAATTGTAGAATTTCAAACTAAGTCGTGCTTCAAAGTTCGCTATCCATTCCTATAATCAATTTTCCTACCCTTTTCCTCTTCATAGCTTCTTTTAAAATTAATATGCATGTATGAATTTTTGCAGTTTTCTAAATATTATAGGTATATTATTACAATCTAAATATTTCCCTTTATATTACATCAATGTGAAAAATTGTAATTAATTAATAAACTAATACAATTTAAAAAAAAAAAAAATACGATTCCCATGTAAATTCTACCTATCTCTAAATTGAAGAATACAAAAATTATTTTTGTGTGACAGATGCGTTTAGCCGGATATAAATATTATCACTGAAAATAATAAAGGTATTTTTTCATTTATAAAAATAATGACAGTTTTTAAAACACGTATCCGACATTACCCGCAATGTAAATATATTACCCATAAATAAGTATGATATGTATAGTGCAACACACTACCAAAAAAAAAGAGGCCGCAATATAACATTATACTAGAGCATAATGAAATTAATTTCCTATAACTATAGTTATAATAAAACAACAAATGTGAATTCTCACAGATCGTCATTTGTAGCAAAGGGCGCCAGAACGCTTGCATCGTTTGCACCTCACATAATTTACACTTACAGGAAATTTACATTGTACCTGAATTATTATATATTTTATTGTTTTTTCATTTTTATGTCATTTTTTTTTTATTTCGAATGGTGAAATATGAGAAAATCATAATATGCTGTAAAACAATTTTTTTTATAAAGCCCAAAACCAAAATAAACATTTTTTTTAATTTTTAAATTTAATATTTTATATTTATTAACATCTGTCGTCAACTCAGTTATTGATTTAAAATTGGCACTTTGTTTACTTGGATTTTAAATAACGTGATTTCAGTTAATGTAACAGCTCCTATAAAATTAATCTAAAATAGTATCTGCGTGGTTAGTATCTACCATATACTTAATAAATTAATTATTATTCAAAAAGCGCATCTTCAATTATGATGAGCTTTGGTGTACTACAAGTAGATAGGTTATACAATATATAGCCCAGGTGCTAGGTGACATTGAGTATGCATGAATGAGGTATAGAATTGAAAAAATAATGAATGAGGTAATTTCGGCTTCGGGTCTTAGGTGAGTATGAAAACCCATGTCGTCGACCTCTAGGGTGGTCGACAAATTGGGGGGAGGGGGGAAAGTTGCAGAAAAAGCCGATCGGGAGATCGCTTATATCTTGCTTATTATTGATCGTAAAGTGATAATTTTTTTTTTAGTTTATTTGGAATGAAATTATGTAAAATTTATGTCATATGCAAATTTTTGATATACCTAACGGTTTTCGTGTAAAAAAATGGAAATAGAAGGCAACGATAAAATTTAAGTATTTTTAGTATACAGGGCTAGTTAAAAGTATAAAAAAGTCAAAAATCTCAGCGGGGAAGCATTTTTGGGTTAAACGATGAGAACAAAAGTTTCACCATTTTTTACGGCGCATCCGAAGATGACCTTCATCTTGACCTTAAAGTCAAGGTTCAAGGTCATATCAAGGTCAAGTCCGTTTTTCTTTATATGGCAACCCCCACTTTTGACTTCGGAAATGGAAATAGCGGAAACTTCTGCATCCGAATATGACCTTGATCGTGACCTCAAGCCCAATGATCAGCGTCAATTCAAGGGAAAATGCTGATTTTTACTGCCCAGGCACTAGCTGACATTAAGTATGCACTTAAAAAGGTGTAGAATTTGACTTTCTATTATTATTAGGATGTCCTAAATGAGTACTAAAACGCATATCGTCGACCTCTAGGGTGGCCAACGATTTGGTGGGGAAGGGAGCTAAGTTGCAGAAAAAACCGATCGGGAAATTGCTTATATCTTGCTTATTATTATTATTGACCATAGAGTGATGATCTTTCTTTTAATTTGTTTGCAATGAAATTATCTAAAATTTATGTAATATGAAAACTTTTGATATACCTAACAGTTTTCGTGTAAAAAATGAAAACAGAAAATAATTGTAAAATTTAAGAATTTGGGTTTGCCCTTGAATTGACCCTGATCGTTGACCTTGAGATCACGATCAAGGTCATAGTCGGATGCAGAATTTTCCGCTCTTTCGATTTCCGGGGTCAAATGTGGGGGTTGCCATATAAAAAACGGACTTAACCTTGATGTGACCTTGAACCTTGACTTTGGGGTCAAAGTGAAGGTCATCATCGGATGCACCGTAAAAAATGGTGAAACTTTTGTCCTCATCGTTTATCCCAAAAATGCTTTCCCGCTGATATTTTTGAGTATTTTATACTTTTGACTAGCCCTGTATACTAAAAATACTTAAATTTTAACCTTCTATTTTCATTTTTTTACACGAAAACCGTTAGGTATATTAGTACAGTAACTGAAGCATTTGGCTACCAATTTTTTCGGATGGGATGGATTGGCTTGAAATTTGAACTGTAGCTAGGGAGTAGCCCAAGAAACAAAAGTTATATAATGCCGATGTGTCCTTTCACCCTAGGGGTGGAAGGCACCCACCCCTTCTAGGGGTTGGAAATTTTTTTATGAAAAATAACCTCACTGTTCGATAGAGGGACAAATTCTAAGCAAAAAATATTCTATAAGAATTTTTTGTACAATCAATACTTTTTGAGTTATTGGCGCCTAAATGTAGTCGTTTTTAGCCCAAAAAATGCATGTTTTTGAGGAATATTTCGCAAATATCTCAAAAACTACAAGTTTTACGTAAAAGATGGTTATGAGCAAAAATAAAGAAAATTAAGTAACAAAGAGACTGCATTCTTTTTTATTTTTGTAGGTAGAACAGAACCCAAGTTATGACTCCTTGAAGTTAAAATCGATTTTGACGATAGCTAAAATCGAAACTTTCAATGTCATTTGGAGGAAAAATGAGAGGTTTTCCGAAAAAAACTCATATTACACCTTTTAAAGTACTTGAATAGACCTTTATTTTGAGCTGTGGTAAAAGCCATTAGTATAAAAATTAACGGAGTTACATTCAAAGCAAAATGGTTGTCTTGATTTTTGAGAAAAAAAATTGGTATCAAAATTAATTACTTGACGGCAAACATTGAAACTAAGCGTAATCCGTCGCCAGTTTCCTTTATTCATATATAAACAATCGGTTCTGAGAGTTTGAACGGATTTAGAAATTTAAATTCGAAAAAATGATTGATTTACTCTTGAAAAAAAAATTTAATTTTTAAAAAAATCATAGTTTTTCTCAAAATATTTAAAAAACTAACAAATTTATGAAAAAAAATTATAGAATGACAATTGTAGGTCTTTTCTTGCTGAAAAATTTGCTTTTTTGTTCATTTTCGTACGTCCAAATTTGACTGAGTTATGATCGTTAGAAGCTCAAAACAGAACGCGAAGACTACCTTTCCTAAGCCCTTTAAACTTACAAATCTAAAAATTGAAGAACTCAAAAAAATTTTAAATCATAAGACTTATAGTGCTTAAAATTTCCTACCAAATGGTGTTTTAAGCGAATTGATAACTTAAAAATTAAAAAAGTTATAGTAAGAAAACCAGTTGCATTTTTTCGGTAAAATTTTTGGAACAGTTAAATTACCATCATCTTTGTGTATTTTTTGTATTTTTTTAATAATTTAGTCAAAAATTTTAAAAATAAATTCAATAGAATGAAAAAAAATTAATTATATCAACATGTAATATATAATTAACATGCTATTTTTCCATACATATAATTTTTATGCTATTTTTCCATAAAGGGTAGGATTTTTTATAAGGGGTAGTTCTTCTATCAGGGTTTTTGGGAGATTAAAAAGTTACAATATAATCATACATTTGAAAACTTTTAAAAAGTTATAATTCATCATATGTACACCAGTATATAATATCTCAAACTGTTAATAATCGTTTTCTTCTTTATTTTATTATAAGGGGTGGTTTATTTTTTAACGGTTGCAGCTTTTTAATGAGGGATAAGTTTTCTAATGAAAAATAAAAGAGATATAATACATTGTGAATGCACCAAAAGATTACTTTAGGCTGCTAAAACTTTTTTCCTATTTTTTCGGAAACAAAGGGGTAGTTTTTAAGAATTTTTTGGGTAGAAAAGTAATTGAATTTTATAAATTATATTAAAAAACTTGAAAGGAATTTTATCCAACATATTTGAACATAAACTGAATCTTTAAAATACGTAAATCTGGACTTTTCGTATTTTTGTCATACAAAGGTAGTTTTTACCCTTAATTATCAAAAACCACACATCAAGACAATATTACTTTTGAAGTGTAGGGTCAGATGAGCTGGTATACAAATTTTCAGGAAAATCCATTCAATCCGAAAAAATTGGGAGCTTTTACATTATTTTGTCTTTCAGTGACTGTACTATATTAAAAATTTTCATATAGTATAAATTTTAGATCATTTCATTCCAAACAAATTAAAAAAAAAGTTATCACTCTACGATCGATAATAAGCAAGATATAAGCGATCTCCCGATAGGCTTTTTCTGCAACTTTCCCCCCTCCCCCTAATTTGCCGACCACCCTAGAGGTCGACGACATGGGTTTTCATACTCATCTAAAACCCCCTAATAATAATCAAAAATCAAATTCTATGCCTCTTTCATGCATACTCAATGTCACCTAGCACCTCGTCTAATACTGCATTTGTTTTGAACGGTGTAAGTATACTAGAACTGTACCAAAAAAAAAAATTATTTTTATGCATTCTCCCCTACGCACGGTTAATAATATTATTATACTTACCATATACTCCATAAACCATTTATTACTTAAAAAGCGCCTCTTCGATTTTGATGAACTTTGGTATGTTTTAAGTAAACAAGGTAAGCAATATTCTGTATTTTTTTGAAAGGTGTAAGTATGCTAGAATCATACTAAAAAATAAATTATATTTTTTATGCAATTATTTTGAACTTTTAAAATTTAGGGAAAAATAAGTATATCTTTTCTGCAGTGAAGCACAAGAATAGTTTTGCTTGATCTGTGGCGGATCTTACACGGATAATAATTCTGAAGGACAGATTGGTATAAATGTAAATCTTGTATTCAGGGAAACAAGTTGTCTTTTATATGTTTAAATTGTAACTCCGATGATGATTACTAAGGCTGAGTTGTCATACATTTCAAGAATTGTAATAATATTAATTACCTAAATAGTTAAAGAGACATTATTTTGTTGAGTTGATTATTTTAATATCATTATTGCTATTTAATAAAGACTGACTAACTATTGCCTCAGAAAAAATTAAAATAATGAGGTAAGTAAACATAAAAATAAATCTAAAAGAAGAACTTTTTACGTCAAATTCATTCCTTTCTGATAATAAAAACGTTAAATATGATACGAAATACTATCATAATCATATTAAAGTTCTAATCTTTAATACTTACCCTAAGGTTATTAAAACTTACCACAAAAATAAGGTAGGTATTTACAAGCACATTAAAGAAATGGATTTTTCCTTAGAAAGTACAAGGGCTATGTGAGTTTCTGTTACAAAAAAATTTGTCACCACCCCCTATTATTCTTCATTTTTGCTATAGTTCTAATCAAATTTGTAACTATGGGAAACATAGTTATGCTGAGTATCAATTAAAAATCGTTCGGTGTGTCATGAGCATTTCAAATAAATAAACATTCTAAAAAACAACAAATTCAACTGAGAAAAATGGTCAGTATAAATTAAAGAGATAAAAATAAAAAATAAAGTGTTGTAAGCTACATTTTTGTATATATCAAATTAAAATTATACACATAACACCTAAAGTATTTTATGTCTGTACTTTGTATTTTATGCAACATCCATTTCACCGCTACAGATCACATTACAATTTGTCTAACTTGCATTTTATAAATTTATATATGTTCATATTTCTACCTTTATACTTATATATGTATCATATACGTATGTACGTTCTCACTGAAAATTGTTCATGTAAATAATATAATGTACGTTTAATTAATAACACAAGCGCCGCTGTCCGTCGTTGCGGCAGTGCCGACCCGGCTGACTGGACATGCTGGACATGTACATATATCCACGCTTGTATACACGTAACAACAAATCACCAAGATGCGGATGAAGAAGGCAAAAAAGCAGGAGCGCGGCTATTTTGTACGTCCAATACCAATATGAAGAGCTAACCAGTCAGTATGTTACGGCTGGCAATTCGATACAGACCAAGAGCTATCGACCGTTTTATTTCAAGAATTTTGTAAAAGTTGAAATTTTGATATAAAGATACATTAGATATGTATGTAAATCTCAGGCCCACGAAAACTTGAAGATTTAAAACTGGCAGAAATGAATCTTAGTTACAGAATAGTCCTAGAAATTAAATCATTGTATACCAAGTCGTATAGATTAGCGTCGAGCATCTATCGAGCTAGCGAATCGAGACCGGATCTAGAACGAACTGTGATCAGCAGTATAGTGTGGAGTGACCTAGACGGTATAGTTATATTGTTTCTTGATATTCCCATCCAAATGTTAACTTTTTGCGGAAACTGAGTGTGTTCATTTTCGCTACTCCAGAAACGATAGTGAGACTTCCATTTAATGTGAATGTTGTTCTATTTCAGGTTACATTTGCTCAACATAATTTTACAATATTTGTTCCATTTTTCTACATCTGCTGGCAACAATTCTTGCTACTTGGAATATTTATATTTTTTTAATATTCTTTATTCACTAACTGTCTTTAATTAATACTTTAGTCGAATTCAAGTTCAACGGACCCTAATTGGCTAATTATTTTACTATATTTTCTGCAATTTCGTTTATTTGTTCAGATTCAGCAACTTCCATTTCTGAATCTACTTATTCAACCAGTTTCCCTAAATTATTTTATAATATGGTACACTGGAGAGTTCTATGCCGTTCTTCAGAGAATGTTACCTTCAATTATATATTTAATATTATGAATTGTTTCTTTTGCAGCGTACATTATTACAACCATGATTTCGATTGTTATGGTACACCACCCTCGAGGTATAATACCATGGCCACCATTAGGCGTACATTATTTCAGCGCAAAAGAAAAAATTAATATTCTTAAGTGAGGGGTTGACTCGAGGTTGATACAGTCCTTTCGCCACTTAAAAATAAAAATATTAGATTAATCGTCGCGGCAAAATTAAAAGCTATATACGTGTTTTGATTTGATATATAGTTTCGGTTTTTACGTCCACCTCCCTTAGTCTTCCATCAACTTTCATTTGTTGCGACCCAAGAAAGATTTACTGAAAAATAAGAAAATACATTATCTTTTAAACGTAACATAAAATTCTAAGAATAAACTTTTAAGATACGGGTGTTTTTTCCTACTGGGTTATTACAAATTCTTAACAAAAAACGTCTCGCATCTTAAAAGTTTATATTTTGGAAATTTTATACTATACTTGAATTATACTTTCTTCTTTTTGTAGTAACCTTTTCTTGTGTTCCAGCATTTATAAATTATTTGAAGACTAACAGGTGAGCTTAGAAATCGGTACTATATTAGTTCAAAAGCTCATAAAAATTCTTTTAAGCAGCGGGAGAGCTGCTTCAATTTTAATTCAATACTCCAACTAACTAATATTAAATTCTTACTTACTGTGACGAGCTCAAAATTTTGTTTAGAACAGAATTTAATAATCTAGTTATTTGTTTATAACTTTATAGGAACATTTCTTAAAGAAATATTAACCTGGGAAAAAATAGGTGTAAAACTTTTCTTTATAAAAAATTTTGTTAACTTTAATTTTGTGCTTGCTACGTAAAACTGAAAAAAAAACATGGAATTGGTCAGGAAATAATATTTTACTTATTCTTCCTCCTCAAAAATGAGTACGCATATTTTATTAGATGGGGAACACTTCAAAATTTATTAATGACATTTAAACTAACAATTTCATGAAAAAAATTCGGATCGGAATTTTTTCCAAATTTCGTACTAGATATCGAATTAGGTAGCTAGTGGTCTATTTCTAACCCCAACAATATTTTCCAGTGTTAAAATTTATACGTTCTTACTTCTCTGATAAATGATAAATCCTTATTGGATCGGGTTTGCTCAGCCAGACTGATAACAGAGGTTACAGACATGTAAAAAATTCAAAGTATACAAAAGTGTCATCCGACAGAAAATTCTTTGAATGAAATGTTCCGTGGCTCTTGGACCAATGTGTAGGTGTGTATGCAATTATTAAAATGAGCATAACAGAGAGACTGAAGTAGTTAGTTGGTTTGGTTGCTTTTTCATATCGTGGGTACATTTATCTGTCCAAACATTCGCTTCGGGTCTGATACGCGTGATTTATTAAATATAGATGCTTATTATGTATTATGGTTGCTTACATGCGTACAATATGTACGCTATTGGAAAACTGCATTGTTACGGAATATAACAACAAAACTAAAATGTGTAGTAGCCTTCCGGCTAGTAAGTGGTTTTGAGGATGGCAGACGTAAAATTATTAAAACATGTATGTTTTTTATATGCGGCACTCAACTACCTATGTATTCGTTACTTACCTGTACATGATTTTATACTATCTATTATAGATAGAGCACATAATATTTTAAATTAATTAAAATAAGAAATATTAAATAAAATTATCTTTCAATTTATTTTTTTGGATACCTTTTAGGCTTCATAATCCAAAAGAGGAACTTTATAACAAACTAGCATTCTATTTTCTGTGAAATAATATTTAATTTGCAAAAAATTATATTCCGCTAATGAAAATAGCTAATTTTTGTTGTTGTCATCGATGCATACTTAATGAACTATATAAAACATATCCATGATTTAATGCTTTTTCATCCAGTGGAGAAAATTCGATTATTTTTTTCAAATGACTAATACTTCAACCAAGTCATTGAAATTTTCAATTTCTGTAGCACTGAGCATGGGTGATGCCCTAGTGGGCTGATTTAGGTACGATCTCATTCACAAATAGTCGAAGTTCTAAAAATTTTTTTAACATGTGATAAACAGAATTCTATCTAGTAGGTATTGACTGAATAAACCATTTTCGGTTATTAGTCGGATTTTTCCTTCTTGAAAAAAAGAACGGTGAAAGGCGAGAGTAGGGGCACGATTGTCTGATATATATATATATATATATATATATATATATATATATATATATATATATATATATATACAGGGTGTCAGAGAAATAAGTGACCACCTTTTGAGGGGTTACTCATAGCATCCTGTAGACACTTAAACCGCAGGAATTTTTTCGGAATTAACAGTCGCGTCACCCCTCAAAAGGATAAGAGTTATTGTAGGGTCCCTCTATGGAAGTTAAGAGCTAAAATTTGGTAAGTGGGGCTCATTCCGATGCACAACAATACTATCAAATTAGGGTCAATTTTTGGACAAACTTTGGATCCGACCCAAATTTGAAGGGGATGGTGGAGGGCAACAAAACAATAGAACTTTTCCAAACCGGTTGGAAATAATGTTTCGGTCAATTATCTACAACATATCCCAAATTCAGTTTCCTAGGATGATTTGAAGGGAGTAGAGGGAGAAAAAAGTGTTTTGGCTGGATCTAATACGCCCACAGCCACCAGAATTACCGTAGAGGGTTGAAATTTGGTGCGTTGATAAAGTTCGTACCTAAGTTGTGTTTTTTGGAGGTTTTAGTGTTTTACCCCCCCACCCCCACCATTTTAAAGCTACAATTTCATGATTTTTCGACGTTTTCGAAGTTTGTACCACTCGCACAGGTCACCCAAATAAACCTAGAGGGCTGAAATTTTGTATTCGGATTTAGTTAGTGTCAAGAGGGTTCCTTTTGGGGGTCTCAACTTTGAAGCCTTACTCCCACCATTTTTATACCAAAAAGAACATGATTGTTCTTGTTTTTTAACAGTTTCGTTCGGCCTGTAGACATTCAATACCGAAGATGAAGGATAAAATTCGACTTCCGTGATGGGGCTCCACTGCTCACGGCGTTTTTTCTTAATTGATCGCTTGTAACGCTGCTATGTTTAAACCGTGTTACTAGTGATTTGATTTTTGTGATTAATTCTGTTTCTTCTTTACACAATTCATTGCTTTTCGCAGTAACTAATTTGACGGTATGCGCAAAACATGAAATATGTTGTTTTTTTTAAATGCATTTTCAACACCCAAAGATATGTTTGCGTTTTCTGTAGCCACAGCAGTGATATTCTCGTCAGAAATATTCCATTCCGAACAAATTGATTTTAATTCTTCGGTAATATTTTTGCCTGTGCGACGTTTACAAGCATGAATACCACAATTGTTTCGCTAAATATCAACATGTCATTGTCATCGTTATAAAAATGCACTGTCAAGCTAAGGAAACTGCATTTTTTGGGCATCCATCCAAATATCAGTAGTTAAAGAACATTTCTTGTTTCTTCAATTTTTGCTTTATGGCATTTGCTACAAGATCAAAGGGTATAGCTGGTTAAGTATAGCTAAATCAGCCCCGGAAGCGAATTATTTTAATTACTATATTAACGATATGGTGAGGCTGTAAGTAATTGATATCTACAATTTTGGCGGACAAAACTTAGTAGTTATGGAAATAACTAAAATATTTAAAAAATTACAAAACTTTTTTTCTTGATAACTACTCAACATATGAAAATAATTACAAATCCACATGAAGGCAAACACTCTCAAGAATATTAGACATATTTATTATCGTACCAGTCCTCGTTATTAAGGATAATAACAAGGAACATATCCGATCCAATGTTATTTTTATTGGGTTCCAATTGAGTAACCACTTTAAAAAAAATTTAGTAACTCTCCTTTAATGCACTTAATTACTGCACCAAATCTCATCAAAATTCAAGCGGTACAACATGATAAAAAAAATAGTTTTTCATTTCAAATCTGCCGAACCGCCTTTCCAGTGGGTCCGACCCTGGAATTATATACACCTTTCGAAAATACCTGAAAAATAAAGTGTTGTGTCTAATAAAGTGTTTCTTCCTATCTCCTATAGTTTTTGAAATAATCAAGAATTATAGAAAAAGGTATATTAAGATATTGCCTATCTGCCCCTGATAGAAAGTCCAAATAGTAACTGTATTGTCGTTTATGTCACACTGCAGGTATTTCATGTGTATAACTTTCCTAGCTCAAAACAAAACCGTTGTGGAAATATAATAGAGAATCGTAAAAACATGAGCTGTAATAGGATTTTTTAACAGGTAGAATTCTTCAATTTCAAATATTATCGAGTGCTTGTGAAACATTACTACGTATGACAAACTTTTTTTTGCATTTAAACACAGGCAGTATTCATATGTTCACTTATCGTTTAGCTAAACTCAAACTTTAAGCACTCGATTTCTTTCGTCTAATGGCGAGGACACCTGGCTAGTTACCGGGAGATCCTGGATTCGATTCCAGGCCGATTCGGATAATTTTTTCAATCACTTTTAGCGAGTTTCCAGAATGGATACACGCTATTACAGCCGCTGTCATAACGCGACCTGAGCCCGGGACTATGGCAGAAATTTGTTTTGAGGTCCCTAGAACCCGAAAATAACCTTCACTAAAATTTATATATATATATATATATATATATATATATATATATATATATATATATATATATATATATATATATATATATATATATATATGTATATAAGGTGGGTGTACCATGGAAGGCCATGCTCCTTAGAAGGCCAACTATTAAAAAGTCGTAGTTATTGACATGTAAAGACATATTCCTTCTACATACACTAAGATCCGTCAATCTCAAGACCACAGAAGCGGTGGCGAGTCGCTCGCGCCGCTATTGTGACAGTGCGATCTCACGCTTTGTAGACTTCGGTCATCAAGGTCACAACTGTTATTCGCGCGCACAACAAAACGTAAGTTTTTAGTTAAATAACCTATTATTATCTCAAATTTTTGTACTGTGAATTGTCGTATAAGGATATGTTTATGGTACTAAAGGAAAAAAAAATAGTGTTGCCTCGATTTAAGTTAAAATATTGTTAGTGTTCCTAGGAAAGCCGGTGGTTCCTTATAAGGCCAATCAAAAAGTTGACGGTTGGCCTTGCTAGGGTACATGGGCCTTACAAGGAACGTCTACAAACCATGAACATACGAACGTTGATTTTAAACATTCCTGACTAGAAAACTGATTATGTGCCTTGATAAGTTTGTGATAATTACAGTACTCAGTCTGTAGTGTCTATTATTTTATCATAATTAATATAAAAAGTCATAGAAAATTGTTAGTTTGGCCTTCTTAGGAACATTATGGCCTTACAAAGAACAGACCCATAAGAAGGCCATTTTAGGTAAAATAGAAAGTTTTTAATTTCATTATAAAACGCATTGGCAAGTTAATTGATATCAATATAATGCTCATTACTACTATTTTTATATAATTTCCATTAACATATTCTAAGTTATAAGATGGTGTACAGGTAATGTTCGTTAAGTTTTTTATAGATGATAAAAATATATTGAGCATTTAATGTTTCACTCAAATGAAAGAGCTTATTATGTAGTTTTAGTGAAAGCGGATATATTAATTGTTACAACTCTATTTTTAAGTTGAATGACTGATGTATAATATTGGCCTTGTTTGGAGCCGTGTTCCTTGCAAGGCCATTTGGAAGAGTTTAAGAAAACTTAAGTTTAATAAATAGTGATTAAAGCTAGGTTCAAAAAAAGTGATTTATATGGTACACAATAAAACAAAGTATTACTTAATAATTTGTTTCCTTCATTTATCCAGTAAATAAACGAATAAAACATGTTTAATCGTTAGAGTGGCCTTCCATGGTCCACCCACCTTATATATATGTATTTATATATATATATATATATATATATATATATATATATATATATATATATATATATATATATATATGTGTCCGCACGATAACTCTCGAACGAAATGTCCTAGGATTACGAAATTTGGTGAGAACGTTGGAAGTCCAAAAATCTTGGATGAGTTCTTCGGCCAGACGTGTCTGACGTCAGGAACATGGTTTTTCAATAAGGAGATATTTGATATGGATTATCCATATACTATATTTCGTTACTGAAGTCAAATAACGACTTATAGAGTTAGTATGTACATACCAATATGTATGTAGTAAGATACTATATACATATTCCTCAAAGACCTATGCATGTACCATTGATATATGAATACTATTCATATATCTATGGCATGTACATAATTACGAAATAAAAAAGCCGCCTAGTGCAAGTTGTACTTGCGCCAATAGTGTTCCGTACAAGCAGTGATTATTATAGATTTAATGTAATATGTAGCATATAAAATACCTTTGTCGCAGCATCCTGCATAACATAACGAAATTCCGTTTACAAAAATTAGTTTTTGTCGGAAATTAGTTGACAGAATAATTATTGTTCAAAAACCTTTTTTATGTGATTTTTTCAATGGTGTAAAAAAATGTTACAAAAATTTTTGAATTTGCCCAAAAAAGATGCCCAAAAAACCATGTTCCGAGCATCGCATTTATGGCAAGATTTTTGGAGAATTTCCAGAATGGAATTCAGCTATTACAGCCACTGTCATGACGCGACTTGAGTCCGGGACTATGGCAAAAATTTATTTTGAGGACCCTAGAAACCGAAAATAATATTCACTAATATATATATATATATATATATATATATATATATATATATATATATATTAGTAATATATATATATATACATACATATATATATATATATATGTATGTCCTATAAAATAGGACATTTCATTCGAAAGTTATCGTGCGAAAATATATATATATATATATATATATATATATATATATATATATATATATATATGTATGTATATATATATATATATTATAATACTAATATATATATATATATATATATATATATATATATATATATATATATATATATATATATATTTTCGCACGATAACTTTCGAATAAAATGTCCTATTTTTACGAAATTTGATGAAAATGTTGGAAATTCGTTAATCAGACGTCAGATGCCGTAAGCATGTTTTTTTGAGCATTTTTCGTGAAAAAAATTTCTTTTTGCTAAAATTTTCCCAATTTCAAAAATTTTTGCAACATTTTTTTACACCATTAGAAAGAGGAGAAAAATCAGATAAAAAAGATTTTAAACCATCATTGTGTATAAACTGGTTACCGAGAAAAACTAATTTTTATAATCGGAAACTCGCTATGTTATGCAGGATGCTGCGACAGGGGTATTTGATTTTTAATTAACTTGTAGAATATTAAAATCCAATGAGCATTATATTCTACATGTTAAAATAAAAAATCCTATTACACCACATTTTTTGACAATTTTCTATTATATTTCTACAACGGTTTTGTTTTTATCTAGGAAAGTTATACCTACGTATAAAGTAGCTGCAGTGTTATATAAACGACAATACAGTTACTGACTTTCTATCAGGGGCAGATAGCCTGTATCTTAATATACCTCTTTCGATTATTCTTGATCATCTCGAAAACTATAGGAGATAGGAAAAAACACTTTATTTTTAAAGTACTTTCGACTGATATACCTATATAATTCCAGGGTCAAACCCACTAGAGGGGCGGTTCAGCAGATTTGAAATGAAAAATATTTTTTTTTATCATGTTGTACCCCCATGAGAAAGAGTAAATGAAAAGTTTTGAATTTTTAATATGTTTTTATTTACATCTTAAGGTTTATTTACATCATCAGTTTGCCTCGCGTTTGGCTTTATTTCTTGGCGCTTTGCTTCATCGTCAATACACACAGGGCGACCGGAGGGAGGTTTATCTTCCCAAGAAAAATTACCCTTTTGAAATCTAGCAAACCACTTTCTACAAGTTCTGTCAGAAAGCACATCGTCACTATAAACACTACAAATATTTCTCGTTACGTCAGCTGCATTAGTATTATTTTTAAAATCGTATAACATGACATGTTGTTCCTTGATATCTAAGATTGCTCATTATTACTGACAAAAAAAATTATTTAACCACTGTTTAAAGATTTATGATACATATTACAAGTAACACTATCGGCTTAACATCAACATGTTGTTACTTGTTTCGTTTGCGGTTTCTACTTGAAGAAATATGAATTTATTCGAGCGGTTCCGAAAACGGCACGAATTTTCCGGATAACCTCAAAAAAAAGCACGACCCGAGTGATTTTGACTCTTGGGCACATCTGAAATCAAAAATTCTAAATTAGTCTTAATCTATAGATATGTCATTCTGGTTGGAACTAGAATTAATTTTTTTCACCCCTAACTTTCCATTTTACAACCCTTTTTGTGCAACAAAGACGTTTTTCGACGTCCGCCATTTTGTTATTATTCGATAAAATTTCATACTTCTAGTTCCGACCACAATAACATATCTATAGATTAAGTCTAATTAAGAATTTTTTATTAAAGATGTCCCCGAGAGTCGTAAGCACCCGGGCCATCCACGAATTTTGTTGAGGCGCCAACTTCAAGTGATAATAATAATAATAAAACAAAATTTGATTTATTCAAAAAAAAAAAATTTTGGTTACCTTAGGATGTAAATAAAATCATATTAAAAATTGAAAACTTTTCATTTTCTCAAAAAAAAAAATTCCCTAATAATAGGCATGAAAAACAGCGCGAGTTACCAGACTACTACCTTAAAAATATATGGAAAAGGGTAATTATTTTAAGCCTTTTTTTGTGAGAAGCGAAACATCTTCCATTCTTTAATATCACCACTTTCAATTATTTATTGTTAACCAAAAACGGGTTAAAATAAATTTTTAACCATATTGTATTGGATTTAGGTATCTATACCACTAAAAACCATGTGAATGAAATGTATATTTTGTTATTAATATTGGCACAAGCCACTGTTTATTTAAAATAAAATACATACGTATTTCAACAGACTATTCATGTAGGGTAAAGCTGAATAAGTAACAAGAGGTAAAAAAGTTTTGTATTCAGGAAAAAGATTGCAGTTTAGATTATAACGATTTAGCATCCCAACATGTTAAAAAAATCAATTTTTAACCGTTTATCCGTATGTTCGTCCGGTTGTTGATCTGCCGTCCAGCCAAGTACTTCTAGTCTCACAAGGAAACGCACCCAGAGTGAAATTCGGGATTTTAATGAAACTTCACTGGTGTGTAGAATAGGCAAAAACAAGTATTTATTTTCAAATATATTTTATATTTTTTAAAAAATATCGAATATTAGTAACCAAATATACAAATGGCTAAATAACCAATTAAGTAAGTACTGAAAAATACATAAATCATTACCGGAAAGTAAAAATTTACATTTTCATGATGAAAATAAACATAAAAATAAAAAAAATATAGAAGGTATTTACAATCAATAATAATGCAATATAATCTACCCTATTTTTTCCTTCCTTATATGCCTTGAATACCATACATATTTCGAAAAAACGCAACAATACGTATCCGCTAATTTTTGGTACTCTTTCTATTTATGATGGTAAAAATTTGATACATTGAACCATTCAGGCTGTACAAGAAAATTTACCCCCATTTCCACCCGTCCAACCCCTCTTATTAACTCGGCCCTGCTTTAACCTATACAGGTGAATAGCTCTTTCAAAGAGTAACATTTCGTCAATTTAAAGTTTTCCTTTATCTCTTATAGTTTTCGAGACATCTTAAGAAATACGATTTGAACCCCCAACTTTAGGGGCTGGTATCAACCCCTAAACGTGGAAGATGGCCGATAAAAAAAAATACGGGTCCCTTATTTTTGCCTATTCTACACACCAGCAAAGTTTCATCAAAATCCCGAATTTCATTCTGGGTGCATCTCCTTGTCAGTCTAATTCTAATTTGCATCGAACTGGAATTTCTTACCTTTTTGGAACAATGTACGTAGTTAAAAGTCTTTGAAAATCATCTCGGATTCAGCAGCCAGCACTCCATCATATGCATAAAATAAACAAGATATTTAACTGTTCTGTATCTTCTGGACGTTCAGTTTTATTAGATATATAATTTCGTTCATAATGATGTTAAAAAGAATAGGGCTTAGAAAATCAGCTTGTCGTTTACCTTTTTCCACTTTCATCGATCCCAGTCTTTGGCTGTTAGTTTGAATTTACTGTCAAATGGGGTGGAATTGATAAAAAAAGCGTATTTTGGTCTTTATTTTACAGAAATAAAAAACAATCAAAATAAAATGGGTTTATATATACAGAGTATGGTAATACGGACCTTTACACAAAACATTGTGACCTTACATGCCAAAACATAGTCAAGAGGAAGCAAATAAGCCATGAACAATCTCAAACTGGTTTTGGGGTGGGATTGCTCACACGATTTCGCAACCCTGAAAACGCACTTTCTTCATTAAGAGTAGACCCGACGAGAGGGTGGTGTAGCCGGGGTTACAGCCTTGCGGCCAGGGCTTAAGAAGGGAGTTCATAGCTTTTCGTAGAAGGCCAGAAAAAAAGTTAGGGGCTTTTTTTTGTTCATCGCCTATTTTTTGGGGAGGAAAATTTTTAAAAAATACGGTTTTATTTCCAGGGCCCACTATTTTTTCCACGGCCCTAATTAAGAGTATAAAAACTGTTTGACCACCACTTTTTTTAAATTTTCAAAAAAATTCCTATTGTAAAAAAGTTTGTTTGATGCTTATAATAAATTGTAACAATTTTAAAGAGTATAAAACATGGTCAGATACATCGTATACGGCTATCCGCAATTAATGTTTCAATACAATGATTGAGCAATCTCACCCTATGTATATGATTAATCTCACCCCACGTAATAATATGTCCAATATGACAAAAAATACTGAACTGATTATGTACAGTCAAGCACGTGATGGTTACAAAGCATCAAAAATTATGTGTATTTTATTAAAATATAAAAACTGTTTTTAGATTCTGACTTATCAGATAAAGTTCTAAAAGTTCACTTTCACCCAAAAATACGACTTCTTTTAATACACTATATTTTTAGCGAATTTCCAAAACTGGAAATACGCTATTACAGCCACTGTCATGACGCGACCTGAGCCCGGGACCATGGCAGAAATTTGTTTTGAGGTCCCTAGAAACCGAAAATAATATTCGCTAAAATTTATATATATATATATATATATATATATATATATATATATATATATATATGTATATACGTATATATATATATATATATATATATATATATATATATATATATATATATATATATATATATACATATGTGTCCGCACGATAACTCTCGAACGGAATGTCCTAGGTTTACGAAATTTGGTGAAAATATTGGAAGTCCCAAACCGTTGGACGAGTTCGTTAACCAGACACGTCGGATGCCAGGAACATGGTTTTTGTTCTTGCAAAAAATTAGTTTTTTACCAAAATTTCCACTTATTCAAAAATTTTTGCGAATTTTTTTTACACCATTTAAACCAGAAGAATATGCAGGATGCTGCGACAGGGGTATTTTTAAATATATGGAACTGCTGAACTGTATTTTCAGCCATCTTATTTCTTCCATTATCGGTCGGGAAAATTGCATTCTAAACTATAGTTCTGAAGCTATATTCAATTTAAAAAAATATGATTTACTGAACAATCTCACCCCCGATTATCAATTCCACCCCATTTGACGGCACCTATATATAGTTATCCTTATCTTCTATTAGTTGAACCAATTCTTTAAGAGTGTTTCTTGAATATAATATAGCAATCAGTGTTGAAAGCGTAAATCGACCGAAAACCGTTTCCAGATCATCAAAACATATAAATGCTGGTTTTCTTAACTCGAATAAATATTCTATGATTTGACTGATTGGGTATATAGCATCTGTGGTACCTGTATATCCCCTTTCTAAAGTCCATTTGCCCGCTACATACATAAATAATTTCAGCCATCTTTTGGGCAATTACTTTTGTTGTTAATTATTAGGTAGAGTTTAGAAAAACACAACCTATTCTAACAAATTTAATGTTCTGAACAATAAAGAAAATTCTCATAATATTCACGTAAATACGTGATACAGTAGTAGAAAGTTGTCTAATCGGGAAACGGAAACTGTCAATTGATTGATTAAACAGTGAACTGAAATATCCACAGTGTTAGTCCGAATTTTGAATTTTGAATTATGTATAAGAGCGACTATAAAATTCGCTGTTGGATTTACGAATATCTTACGACTCGGCTTGGTCTAGAGGTATTTAGCATTTGTAGAATTTAATAGTCAAGTAATTTGAGTTAACTTTAAAAAGTTATTTTTTGAGAAAATATTAGCCTGGCGGAAAATAAGTATAAAACCTTTTTTGTAGGTTTTTTCCAGTGATATACATGGATGGCCAACTATGTACCTATTTTTGAAGCAAGTATGTTGTACACAACTGGGATCTATGACAACAAAATCCCCAATGTAAACAATTGATAAGAGTGTGACAACAAGACATTAAAGGTTAGTGTATCTTTGTTTATTTCTGACTCAAAATTAGCATTTCTTTAACAAATGTATTTTGTCATTCATTAGATAAAGACAAAATATAGTTTAGAAATACAAATGACTGCTGTCATCTTTTTCTTTAATGACCATTTAACTTTTTAAACGATTTTTTAAGTTGTCTCTCTATGTATCTCTATGGTCTTTTCATAAACTTAAATTTTGTACTGAACCATTTTTGACATAAAATTTAAAAAAACCAAGGAATTGGTTAGAAAGTAATATTGTATCCCTTTTTCCTTCTCAAAGAAGGTACGCGGTGTTCATTGGAAGGGGAAAACTTCATAGTTTATTAACGAAAGCTAAGTTAACAATTTTATGAAAAAAAAAAATTTAGATCGAAATTTTTTCCATTTCAAAACACTTGACTCCGGCTCTAAAACTTAAAACAAATCAAAATTATTTTAAAATGAAAATATTCCCAAAGGAATAACACAATTATTTTAATATTCAATATATAGAAAATTTTTAAGTAGGACTTTATTAACAGGGTAAGATTTACGTAATCCTACCCTATAATTACTATTTATACATATATATGTATAAAAGGAAATAGAAACAGCATATATAAATACTGTTTGCCTATTTGCACATGCAGTTTTGTTGCCAATAATAAATAGTTATGAATGACTGTGAAAAAGGATTTAATTTCTTTCTAAAAGCATTGTTGTTAATGTGTTATTCAAGTACTGGTAAGTATCAACTTTAACTAAACCTTCATCAAATAAGATCTGGATGCAGATGTTCCAAGGCATCCATGCACACATGCATATTTAACCCTTTATTCAAAATGCTTACCTATCTGGTGTGTGTTTTGCAGATACTAGCTATCGGAAGGTATACAATTCAAATTTTGTTTTGATATCTTCAGAAAACTGATATTATTTATAAATTTCACTATAAAAATACTTACAGATTTTGAAACATCTGCCAAGATAACATTGTCAATTTAGCACATGCATATGATTTTTAAGAACGCAAATTAAAATTTTACTTTTTATTTGCATGTCACTCTCTCTTCCTGTTTTTAGGTGGAGGTATATTATGTAGAATGTAGAATTTTACAAACATACGTACATATGGTAAATATAGCAATAAGTAAAATTAACTGAATAACCCATATGCAAAATGTATTATTTTCAGATTAAAAAGTTTTTGAGAAATCACAAGAAACTTCTAAATAACTCATCGAACAGTCTTTTAAAAATATTAGAAAATTCTAAGGACATCTTGATATCTTAATTCTGTATAATCGTACAGTTTGCTGTAATTAGATATTCGATTAGGTAATTTTGAGAATAAATATTTTGCACCTGCAAACTAACCTTAATCTTAATCAAAATATATTTTGGTGCTAAAAATTTATTGAGTCCCAAAAATGAAAAAATAAAAATCATTACAGTATTAGAGTTAACTTTAAGAAATACCTATAGATTTTACAAATTTTATGTTGGATCTGTTCATCATTCTCATAGCTAAAAACATATTTTAATCATAGAAAAAGTGAAATAACAGGTTTTGAAACTGTTTCCATAAATCCATGTTACTCTAATAATTTTTACAGCATTTTACAAATACATACTTGGAGGTTGGAAGTTGAGATGGTAGGAAATATGTTATGGTAATTGAGTTAGTTTTCAATTAATTTTTTTTACTCCTATCAATAGTAACATTTTGCGCACGGCCTGCGATATGTAAAAATTAGCAACTGCCCACACGGTGCGGGAATAGCGTGCGAAATAATATCCCATGGCTTAATATAATAAAAAAAGTAGGCTGTTCGGTTGCTTTAATATATATAATCTATATAAATAATTCTAAAAATATACATATGCATGTTGATTATTTATTATTGTTTCCATAGTTTC
This sequence comes from Brachynemurus nebulosus, assembly GCA_035578155.1. Taxonomy (NCBI): domain Eukaryota; kingdom Metazoa; phylum Arthropoda; class Insecta; order Neuroptera; family Myrmeleontidae; genus Brachynemurus; species Brachynemurus nebulosus. The sequence goes on from JAPWDM010000001.1 coordinate 147,668,307, forward strand.
GAAGAATGCTTTGGCAAAAATTTGAACATTTTACCACTGACATAAATTTAAAAAAAATTTACTACTTATTTAATAAATAAATATTAATGTAAATTTTACGAAAACAGATGTGCTCGTAGAAAAAGTATAGTGTAAAATACGTAAGAAAAGCTTATTTCACACTCATAAGAATTGTTGCAACCGGCCTGCTGACTTGGTCGGGCTCGCGGAACAAACTCATATTCGTAAGAAATAAGTCTTTTCTCCCACTAATTATACAATATACTATTTTTTTTTAAATACGGACAGTTATATACAAAATTCAGTGATACTATATTTCCACATTAAAAAAAAAGTAGAATAAAAATGCTTTGCATATTATAGAATACTCAATTAACAGTTATGCTCTTAAAATATTTTAAAGTTAAGAATTACCCTACCAATATTGGCAATATTTAACAAAAAAAAAACCTTATATTACCGCACGAATTCGAAAACTCAAAAGAATCTAAAACTTCGCTAGTATGTAGAAAGTTTATATATTATATAATACAGAATTCTAGCAATAAACATAACATTACTATTTGCATTGACAACACATTTTTAAAGGGTAAAAACACCTCTTCAAGTGTTTAAAAAATAATTAAATTTTGTTCACATAGGGTAAAAGACCCCATTGGCGATCGGGGTTATAAGTCCGATCAGTTTTGACATTTATATCTTAATGAAGTTATTTCTGAAAGAAACCTTTGATAAAAAAAATTATTGTTAATAGAATGATTATTTTTCAATTTAAATTCACCTCACATTTAATGTCTCCTCACTTAATTTAAGAAATACATATATATATATATATATATATATATATATATATATATATATATATATATATATATATATATATATATATATATATATATATATATATATATATATATAACAATTTTTGTTGAATTCGTGAATTTTTAATATGGTGGATGATCATTATTCAAAACACATGGGTTATAAATTGTAACATTTTTCACCGAATTTTTAAAGTTATTAGCATAATAAAAGTATACAAATAATTGTTATTAGTCCACTTAAGAGATTAGGATAACTAAATTAAATTTTATATGTGTTAAATATTATTTGTATGACTGATCCTTGTTGGGATCCAAGTTTTAGAGTTGGGTATTTTGAAAATTATATATTCCATATCTATTTTATAAACATTTTTAATTAATTTTTGGGTTTAAAACACTTAACTAACCGTTTTTATAATTTCACTTTAATATTTTATTTATTTCAGAACGTAAAATCAATTGAAAAATAATTAATATTGAATTAAAACTTCGAAATTGAAATAAAAACGTCAGACATTTAGATTTGAAACGATATATAAATATATACGTCATCTATCGTCATATACTTCAACGATGTTTTTTAAAACATCAATAGATCACACTAGATGGCGAAAATCGTAAGCAGAGTAAGTAGAAAACGGAATCTGTATTAATTTTTTAAACGTACTTCACAGACGGAACACTTAGTGGCATTGCAAGCAATTTATGGAAAGTTTTTCCCCGTGTATTTATGTGATAAATATATTTTGCATTGGCATAAGATGCCATTTTGCATTTTTAAAAAAGTGAAATAAATATTGTGAAAAAAAAAACATTTACCTAAGTAATTCTAACAAATGGTAACGTTTAAGAGTATCAAACATGTAAGTATTGTTTATTGACTGACATAAATATTATTTCAGTTTTTTTAACAGGGAAAAATGAACGAAAGTTGATGGAAAATTTCAAAAGTAAAAGCGGGGTAGCATATCCTACTAATAGCATTAATTCATAATTTAATGAGCAAGAAGTGCATTTTAAATATTAAAAAAATTTAATTTGACATTTAATAATATTATACATACATAAGATGTATGTATGTTATGCTCGAAATGCTTCTCTAAATCTGACACCAGGTGGCAATAATGTCATCAAGCTGGGTCCTTATTACATCAAAGCAAATATTATAATTATATACTATACAGATGCATCAAAAGATGTCGCTCTGTGTCTCGATATTTTAAATATTTACTATACATAATCACTGTTATTCACTTTATACATATCAAAGTATTAGTTAACTTATACGTGAAGAGATGGCAGAAAATGTGTATGATGTATGTCTAGTATCTCATGTACATAAATGCATGCTCTTTGTTTGGGGTCAGTATATTGATCTTTCAAAGGGGGTTAATATATTCTGTCCGATCTTTCATACACGTCAACAAATTATAAAAAAAAAACATTAATAAATCAAAATTTTTGGGTTATATTTTCTTAAAAACATATCCATTGGATTAAAAAAACTTGGTTTCATACTTATTAAGAAAAAAAATGGGTGTTTTGTTTATTTTTTAATTTTTTTAAGCTAATTTAATGATACAGCTAAAAATAGTGATCGGTCATCGGGTCTCTTACCCTATACGTTACATAAAGTTGGTTCTTGTTTTCACATATTTTTAAGTGGTGACCTAGCTAGTCCTTTTCAAGTTGCAATTTAAAAATTCAAAATTTACATTTAAATGTTTCACCTTTTAAAATCGTTTTTTAGCACCAACTGGTATTTTTTATGTTAATCAGGGGCCACTTTCTACCTACTGGCGACGTTTAGGATTTCTTCGAATTTTCAAGTTTGTACGATTGCCTTGTAAGCCTCAAAACTTTAAAAAAAAGCCTTTAATTACAATTGATTATGTTCGTATGGTTCATTTCAGTTAAATTTAACCACGCCTCATCACTTTGAATTTAAATAATTTCCCTTTTCTTGGCTTTATCTCTTTCATTATTGCATTTACGTAAATTTTAAATTTGCAGTTTGTATTTAGAATATAAGAAGTAGGTATTTAATTTTTTAACGATAACTCATGATCAATTGTATTTGAAATGAGTTATAATTAATTTTTGCAAAAGTATAAGGCAGATTACTTTATAGGCCCACAACTCATATAACATAAGCTGTGGACTTGTATATGATATTAAATTAAAAATAAAATCGTGAAATATGGGTTTGCATATTTTATATATTTTTAGGGTACCGAAAAATAAACATCGGAACCCTAAAAATGTATAAAGGAAAAAAATATAGATTAGGTACACACAGAATACGAAACCTTTACTTTTGCATGTGAAATTAACCCGTCCGAATAGAATCTATAAAAATTCTAAGGTGCACAGTCCAACCACTACGTGGTTGTTCTTCTAAACCATTTATCAAATTACGTTATAAGTATACCTAAATTTAATGTAATAAGCTTACTATTTTATACAATATTAATTTCGATTATAATTTTTATATAAAAATTACCTAACTCTCTCTACTTTTTATGTTAAAATAAAACTTTTTATATTAATTTCAAGTAATTTGAAAATGAATAAATTACAGTATTTTAATATTATGTAAATTAAAATCTTTATCAAACTTCATGTTAAATTTTTAATTTTTTTTTTCGTCTAATTTTAGAGAAAAAAAATGATAGATATTAAAAACTTGTATAATTCGATTAACGTTGTATGTTTTAGTGTAAGATGTGTTATAACTTATTTAATTTTTTTTTCTTCTTTTTTTTTGACACATGCAATGACTTAACGAAAATACAGACATACAAGTAGACTTTAAGCTATAGAATTAACTTTTAAAATGCATCACAAAAGTCTAGTGTAACAAGAGTGCGATTTCTTTTAGGTTTTTCGCAAAAAGAAATTAACTAATTGTAAGTTAATCGTGCCAAATTAAGGCATTTAGAAATTCGAATCACTTCAAACAATTTCTTTTTTACTTCTATAGTGTACGTACTTTAATTTATAAGGTTTAGTAGGATATCTGGGCTATGATTTCACAATGTGCAGGATTGGCGAGAGAAATGTGGGGCCTCCGGGCACAATAAAGAGTTTTCAAATATTTTTTCTCCAAAAATACAATTTGCGAGCAAAAAAAAAAACGTCTTCTCACTTCTTCCGGGTCCCTAAGCGAGGCTGCGGGCGCCATTTTTAAATCCGGGCCCTCAGACAATTTTCCTACCTGTCCTACTCTCTCGCCAGCCTTAAGGCCTCATTCGCACGAGAGCTTTATCAACGTTCGTTAAAAAAGCGTTGAAATGAAACAGACGGGTATTCAAGTATTTATTCATACGCCAGCGCTTTTAAAACGCGACGTTTTATAATCGAGCTGTGTTCTATTTTAAGCGCTGGGCGGTGAACGTTATTCGAATGTACCTTACAGAATTTCTTGCTTCTGTTCAGATGAGAGCTAAAAAAGCGCCAGCGCTTCATCAGATTGTTTATATTTGTACATGTCCACTATTTGTATATCTTTTTTATCTGTGTTATTACAGGGGTATTACACCCTGTCAGGGTTATGGGCTAAAGAGTTGATTATAGAGGTCGAATCTTGGCCTTTGCTATATGGAAAATCATTGCCAGAGTATGCCAATCAATCTATGAAAAATGATGTCTGAGAAGAAATAACTAAAAAATTATCAGAGTTATTCAAAGCCCCACTATTTCCAACAATTTGTCGAATTTACTTATAGACATTCGAAAATAATTAAAAAATTTATCAGGACACTGTCTCAAATTTTCGTAAAGTATCACAAACTGTCCTTTTAAATATCGCTTGTCCTTTTAAATATCGCTTGGATACACTGACAATGTCTTTTGTTTCTTTTTTCGCCTTCTTGTAACAGAAATCCCTATTGCTAGTAATTTATTTTAATTCATTTTACGTCCTATTGCAGCGAGAAACTAGATAAAAGTGATTTTAAAGCGCTCATTTGAACAGACATATTGAAAAACTTTTAAAAGCGCTAACGTCGTATTTTAACGCCACGCTTTTTTCAACTCTCGTGCGAATGAGGCCTAAAAAGGTGAGCAAGTGGATTTTGTCTCCTCGTCTGCTTGAGAACTACATTTAATTTCATCTTGCCTTGAAAGTAAGATGACTTCTACTTTTACCATTTATGGTTCCCTAGTCGAAATTTTGCAACTTTTATAATTCATATCCATTCGTTCGTTCGATTGCCACAATCTTCCAATTTTCTTTGAGCTTATTTGAATATAAAATTTTTGCTCGCATATGGTCCAAGTGAAAATTTTGGTCAATATGCAACAAAAAATTTAACAATTTTTTAAATAAATAAATACTTTAAAATAGATAGTGGTAAGTGGGACGAAAATATTTTTAGTATCGTTTACGAAATACTGTGCTTTTAAAAAAAACTTTATGGCCTCTCTCGTAGCTTCTTAACCGTAGGTCCAAGAAATTTGAAGGAAATATTGATACAAAAAACATAATGTACCGCGCGTAAGCTATGCAGACTTAGCAATAAACGGTACTTCTGTATATATAGTACCGCCACTCTGACTTTTTCGACGGTTTCCGCGCTTCATCTAACGTGAGCTTAAATTCAGTTCGCTTATCGTTTGAGGTATCTAATAATAATAGTTTAGCAAAACATAGCGACGTATATGTAAAAAGATTCTTCGTGACGAGTGCCAATTTTTCTAGTTTTCGGCTACATTTTAATAATTTTGATGTATTCCCAGTATGCCTGAGGTCAAAAAGTTGTAAAAATTTTTAGTTTCACTTTTCGTGTTAAAAATTTGAATTTTTCTTTTATAAGACAGTAGGTACTTCAAACAGTACCACACGACAATTAAAGTTAATAATAAATAATTTGAAATTTCCATTTGTTATTTCACTTTATCACTAGATATCAGATTTATCAAAATTTTACTACTTTTTCTGTTAACTTCACATATACAGCTGAACCTTTTTATATGCGGTCCCCTTTTGTACGATTTTTTATATGTTTTTTATGCGGTATTTAAAAAAACGGCCATTAAAATGCATAATTTGAATCTCAGTCAGGAGACTGTAAGAAACTTAAACATTTAGTATAATAACTTTCTTCCATAAAAATACTTTTTATTGGTTTTTAAGCACTTAATCAGTATATTGAATAAGAACATAAATTATTAGGTACATCATTTAATTGTTTTAGAGATGTATTTTTCACAAAAACACAATTTTCATAATATTATAAAAATGAAATAAAATGTTCCCGCATGTTAGTTACTGCTTTATCTTGTTTAGAAAAGCAACTTCTAAAAAAAATCGTGAGGTTTTGAGCATTTTGAGTTATGTATTTTCGATGAAACTTTTTTATGCGGTCCCGATCTACCACATAAAAAAAATTGTTTTTTTATGTGATCTGGACTGAAACTTTTTATAGCTATTTATGATATTTTTGAATATATTTTTTGTGCGATTTTTTTATGTGCTAGTCCCTACCCACCGCATAAAAAAGGTTCAGCTGTATTTACGCAGATATTTAAAATATTTTTTTATTGTACCTACTGTATCAGAAAAAAAAATTGATTATAATTCAACTTTAAGTAGTTGTAGTAGGTAGTAGTAAATATCTTATGGTTAATCTTAAATTCTTAATTCGCTTGTTAAATTTTAGTAATTCAAGAATTTTGTGATATGAATTCAAGTGTTTTGCTACACATCAATAAATCTAATTCTTAATATAAATTTTTTTGGAAACTAAAGGTGGTCCCAAATTTGTTTACAAATTTTCGTTCGTTTTGGATTATCTCTAATATATGAAACTAGAAATTTTTACATTTCGGCCGCACACTTACTGGGAAATTGGTAGTATTTTTGTGAAAAGAAAAAAAAATTGATAGTGTTCGAAATGGGATTGCAAAGCGTTGGATATACTATTAAATATGTGACACAGTTTTTCAAGTTTAAGTTAATGAAAGAGGCTGGAAGTTTATAGCCATATAGGTAACTATAATATCTTAATTTGTGTCCAGTTGTTAATTTATTTATTGAAATTTACGGTGCACTTGTTACTTAGAGGAAACCTGCGGTGTAGAAAATACATATCTTACGCCTAGAACAAATTCATTTGAATTTTTTTTTTTTAAATTTCATTTAAACGGTTGTTAGTGGTTATGTGATAATTTGATACTTTAACATTTGTATTACACACGCAATTAGACAGCTACACACTTAAACAGTGTCCTAAGGGGGTCTACGCATCAAAAGCTTTGTTTGAATTATTTATTTATTAAATACTCATGTTTTTCTTCACGTGTTAAATTTTAATAAAATAACACTATTCTAATGGCATATTAGCTTTCAAAAATATAAAATTACTTGAATTTAGTTAAACCTTACCTGTTGCTTTAATATTAAAAATAATATTAACCGTAAATATTGGAAAAATGTTCAGACCTGCTAATATAATCTTTTTATTTTTTAATACCATAAATAATAATCAAAAATTTTTAAAATTGTTAACTTTATTTTGGAGTCTTGGATTCCTAGTACTCAAATTTTATCTTATATATAAGTAGTTATTTTGTTTATAAGTGAGATCAATTTTAGAACGAATTCTTGCCATTTTTAAAATTTTAATCATTTTTAAATAACAGATACTAGTAACGACATACTGTACTTTCTACCTTCACCGTTTATGCATTGAACACAATTTGTCATCACCAATACATACATTTTTGACCAAACCAACAATATTATATTTTAATTTTTCTGATATTTTGTTTACATTCGTTTAAATAACAAAAGCATTTCATTTTAATTATACCTACTAGGTAATTTTTTATTTTCACAATTATCTTCATAATTATATATTATTTAAATTTTAATTATATTGAAATTCTGCTTATAACATTTTTTCCAAGAATAACGTTTTGGAGAAAAGTCACCAACAGTAACTGATAGAATATATGTATTTATTTGTGACATTTCGAAAACAGAATTTTCATCATCAGGCAAAAATTTTCTTTAAAAACTAAACATAAATTATAAGAAATACTTACATGTGTTCTGATTGTCATAATTGCACATAAAATTAAAATTGATAAAAATTAAGAAACCATAATGTCATGAGTATAAAAATTAAAAATACGCTGCCAATGAGGTGTGACATACAGCTTCCTCGTACTCGTAAAAGACTTTAAAATAGTATTCTACCAAATATATATCTATATATGTATCTATATCTATATCTATCTATCTATCTATCTATCTATATATATATATATATATATATATATATATATATATATATATATATATATATATATATATATATATATATATATATATATATATATATAGATACCTCGGCTGGTGGGAGTACTGGAGAATCAGAAGCAAAATCATCGTCACTCACGAAGCCATCACCAGGAATAGAATTGACATGCTTGGATGTACTATAAAAGCGATATGAAGTCATATATGCCTAATAATAATTTGGATCAAACGCATACGAAGCCAAATATGGCAACTTCAAAATAAGCCCCAAAAATCGAAGAAAACAAGAAAAGACACACGAATCGCAACTATTCCATGTTCTTGAATATATAAAGAATGTGTTTTGAAAATTTTTGATTTTAGTAGGTACTTACCGTTTTATTGTTTAGTTTTCACAAATAAAATTAGCACCAATAAATTACACTATAACGGTCGGACACTCTGAACATAACTTCAAATAATTTGACAACCCGCACTTACCAAAGACAACAAAAATTACGTTCCGTTACTCGAAAGAGTATAAAGTTAGGATTTAACATCAGCCTGGAAAAAAAAATATTTTAATATGTTGAAAAAAAATAGTAAAACTTAGAATCCATATATGGCTTTGTATGCGATAAGGGGTTAAATTTGATATTCTGAAATTTTGTACAAAATCAGTTCCTTATGTGATTGGCTTCGCTCGCTCGACGACTCTAAAGTATTATTCATATTTTCAATTTTCAAGTCATATTCATATTTTTATAGCATATCTAATTTTCATAAAATTTTATCAAAATCAGTCAAGTTGTTTAATTAGAGTATAGAGTTGTTTAATTCGGTAGCGTTGGAGGATTCATTCCTTAATTTCAAATCAGCTATTCTGAAAGTATTCGCTATATTCGTATTTCAATAGCATGTCTAATTTTCATACCTTGAAATCTTATCGTAGATAGTTAAATATTCATACTGACAATTATGAGAGCACCGTAATTTTTGAGACATTTTAAGACCGCGGGGCTCTGGAGAATATTCCTGAATGCACATTAGTTTATTTCGGAATCTCAATAATATTTGAGAAAAACTCTGATAAGATCCGTCTGATCGTTTATTTGAAGGGTTTCTTGGGTCCGCAAAAGCCTACGGCGGAAATTGAGTAAATCATAAGCAACTATAGCAGGCTCATACTATCCGTTGTGCATAGACTATGCATAGATTGTCTCATACTTCCGCACACAAATTGTGGACCTGGAACCTGGGTAATTTAGATAATCTGTAGACTGAGCGTAAGAACGAATTTATTTCGTCAAATTAAAGGAAATATTGGGATATCGTAGTGAATTTCAAATTTATCACTGTAAACGGTTTTACCAAAAATCCCCATGGACGTGAAGGACATACCCAAATTTTTATACTGGATAGAAAGCCTATTAAATTTAAACAAAAAATTATCAAATGATCCCTGTCACTACTTGCGTACAAAGGCTAACATTCTGATACCTAAAATTACAATGCAGAGCATTTTAAAGCAATTTCTTAAATGTTAATAAAATTACACCATTAGGAAAAAATTATCCAAAAATTACGCCAAAAACATGTTCAAAATTTTCGTTATACCTTCCGATATACATAAATAATTAATCAGAAGTAATAAGATAAATGACTTCAACTTATGAAAAGTCTAATCGACTTCACCAAAGAAGCAGACTTCTTATTTGATGAATACGACAAATAAACGAGATTACAGAACAAGATTCCACTGGAGTCAGTGCATGTGCTGACCGGGCCTCAAGAAGAAAAACAAAAATTAATACCAGTGATTATAAAATTTATAATTGAAATTTTATTCTGAAAATTTTACATGATATTTCTGAAACGTAAGGCATGAAAATTTGAATTAGAAAACATTTCAAAAATCTAGTCCAGATGATACCCTCCATAGTTCTTTTTTCTTAGTACTAGATAACATTTAATTGTGTTTTATTTGGTTGGATGATAAAATAGTGTTTGAATCGCGCTATTATCAAACAAAAAAGGAAAAAGTATGTGTTGGAATTATTTACTATATTGTTTAACTAATAATTTACATAGTTAATTAATTTTACAGCGAAGGTTAAAATAAAAAGATGGTATTATCTCTTAAACAATTACCAGTTTAATGCAGTTAGATTGTCTTGTGATATGTCGTGTCTATCACTACATCAAATTCAATATTTTATAAAACTTTCACACCAGCAGTAAATCCAACTTAAGAATGGAATTTAAAAGAAACAGAATTCTTATTCCCAAATTAGTCTTCTTATTCTCAACATTTCTGTGATTCTTGAATTTTGTTGTGTAATCCTATTAGAGAATGTATTCCACATTATAGAAAAATTTAATTTAGATTTTAGACAGTAAACTCTAACCGAAATCTTGGACTTAGTTTCGGATGTTGTTAATAATTTTTTTTTCATCAATTGTTAGTAAAACTGTTAAAAAATATATTCCCAAAATTTGAAGTAAAAATTTCAATTCGTTCTGATGTTATGAGCGGTTAATTTAGAGTCATTTACAATAATTTCAACAATATATTCGCCTTTTTACAATTAATTTTATTAAATCTATACACATTAAATACTGTTAATAAGTGACACTGATGTTGTCAGATTACAAGCTCAAATGAAGAAGAAAAAGGATTGCTATATGGTGAGCGAGTTGCTGCTTAACAGGCAAATAATTAAATAAATTTTTATATTTCAAAGGCGTTTTTTTGAAACCAATTTTTGTAAATTTATGTACACTCTAGCTCAAAAAATTTATAATTAATCATTTTTAAGGTTGGAAGTTAATTTCTGTATATAAAATTTGGAGTAATATAATTGTTTAAAGTAATTTTTATTGCAAAAAAATTTATAAAAAATTACAAAAAATTATGCTTTCTTTAACCCCTTTAGCGGTTCATATAAAACTAACCAAATAAAATGATCTTTGAAAATACTTAATTTAATTGCATAATTATATGGCCAACTCATTGGATATTTTTTGCTTTAGTAATGCTTTTACGATAGCAGATGACAGCATCTTACAGTTACCAACACGAGGCGAGTCCAGCTCGGGAGAGTCATTCAAGTGGTATAATTCATATGACGAGCTGTGCTCTGGATAGTCTAAAGGGGTTAAACACCTCTAAAAAATGCAATTTGAGATTTTTGGAGAGAAGTTAGATTCATATAGAAAATATGTACTTAAAGTAGATTAGAAATCCGAATGATTTTAGATGGTGAATGGTGGTCATCAGAATATACGCAAACAGCTACGTCAGATGATGACCTGCGATAATAGGTGGCAGTTAATATCTTCCATATTTTCCGAGGAAATACTTTTAAAAAATTACAATAATTATTTGAATATATGTATAAAATGTTTCAGTAAATTATATACATTCCTTCCTTGTCAAGAAAATTCATTTACATCACTAAAAAACGTAGGCCTGGATCGTATTTACCCATCTTCTCCCGCCTGCAACAAAAACATTAATTCAGTTTAAGATATAAGTAGCCGCCTGTTCATGCTGTTAAAGATTTTGTGATATATTAAAAAATAGTATTTTACACTATGTAAAAATTTAGTTTAATTTCTGCATAATATAAAGTTTACGAAATTACGGAATTGTCACCCCTCTGCTTCGATCGCTTTTATTCCAGGAAAAAAATTAACAACGGATAATTACAGTGTTGAAGATAAGTAACTTTTTGGTCATTCTATATTACAGATTATGTACATATTTATGTAAACGTGAATATTGTAGGAATAATTTACCATAAAAAATGTAACAAAATAATTTATTTAAATAAATCTAATATAAACTACTTATATTATCTAAGGATAACTTGGCGGTATCTAGTATATATTTTTGATATTAAAAAAAACTTATGCTAATTACCTTCAGTAATAACCATCTTTTCTGGAAATTTTTTTTTTAATGAAACCTAAGCAGTGTAATTAGGATGCAATCGGTGCTGGGACAGGTAGATATAGTATAAATATAACGTTTCACTTTTTTTATGTTCGATTTGAAAATATAATAGATAGGTATATTCATGTAAATACTTATATTCATATTACATAATAAAATTATTATTATTATAAATATTTATAAACGTTTTGTTTTTGTTTAGACTCTTTTCGTTTCTCGCTCAAACAAAAAATAATTTTTTTTATTTTTATTTTTTTTTGAAAAAAATAATTAATTTTACAGAGACAACTAATAGAGATAAGTAATTAATATTCTTCAATATGGCTGTATTTAAAGTTTTGGTTATTTTATTAAATAAATAAAAAAATCATGTAGTTAGGACTGTACAGTGTGCCTCGCTTCTGACGGTTTGGCAGGTAAATTATATAAAGGGGTTTAGTCAGCAAGAAATTAATAGCGGTGTCTGGTCAGTGGTTTCAGTTTATACGATTTCTTTTAAAATGCCTGTCTCTCTCTGTTTGTCGCTGTGAACAAAAATTCATGTTTTTTCAGTTTTTTAGTAGTTATGACCCAAACTATTTTTATATGAAATATATTCGGAACGCTTTCAAAGTTATGGCTAAATTTCCTTTTTACGTTTTAATGTGACAAGTCCATTCAGTTGATGTACTGCTTTTGATATATTCGTTCAATTATAGCTTACAAAATAGATGAACATTATATGAATACATTATACTAAAATTTAATTTTAAGTAGCTTTCTTATTTGAAACATCACAATTCGAATCTGGTATAATTTCTATAGGACTTCGAAATAGAGGAGAAACCGAAAAAGTAATCATTTTTTGTTCGATATATAAGACACGTATAACAATGGTTGTGTCTGGTAGTTTTTGACGCATTGGGATAATATTTAAAATTAAAAATATAACTGCGTCTAGCATTAAAGAAACTATGTGATAAATTGATTATCGAACTGGAATGGTTCTTGAGCAAACGGTTCGATGACCTAGTCGGTAAAGGCGGCAGCCAAGAGATCCGAGTCGAGTTCCAGCCGACCCAGTTTGATAATTTTTCAATCACTATATGAATTTTAATTTAATTTGCCAACAAGATAATTTTTCAATATTGTCCGCAAATTAGACTCAGCCAATTAAGCTGTAAAAATCGACTATTTCTTCAATATCTTCTTTGATTGTAATTTTCGAAGTGAGGCCTTAAGTGTCACACATAAGTTTCAATGGTGCTGCAAAAAAGTAAGGCTTCCTTTTACCAAAAAACAAAACTCAAGTTTAAGTGAAATAGGATGTCTCTATACATACTTCTCAGTGTTCAACTCTCTCTCAAAAAAAAAAAAAAAAAAAAATATTTGCATTTTTTAGACTAATTAGAAAGTAACAGTGAATTTTTGCTCTTAACAAAAAAACATATAGACAGAAAATTTTAAGGCAACCGAAAAGGTTTTCTTCAAAATCAGTAAGGCCCGATTTACATTATCACTCCACTCTCACTCCGATATCATTACACTCCCGATTCGATATAATCTTGTTGTGTTCACATTACAGTGCTGATATCATGTTGGTACCCATTCGTTCTCTATTCACATTATAATGCCACTCTGCATACACTCCCAGTTCGGTCTGAGTTCGATACAAATATCTTTTCATAACAATTGAATGCAAGCGGAGTGGAGTGGAATCAAAAAAGTGTTTACACTATAGGTACAAGCCATAACAAGTCTGATATCGCTCCAATAAAATATTACCTGAGTGGTATTGATATTGGAGTGGCATTGAAACGGGAGCGAACCGCGACTGATATCGGACCGATATCAGGGCGATGATGTGAAAACACTCATTGTTTATTGTGTAAGAATATTTTATCGAACCTGGAGCGGAGTGATATCGGAGTGAGAACAGAGCGTTAATGTAAATTGGACCTAACACCACTCTTTCATGTGGATACTTTACCTGCAAAACCATTAAAAGTCAGACATAGCGTACATAGTTACCGCTGTACATATACAAATGCAGTTGTATTGTTAGAAAAATACATATATATTTAATTTTGAAAAATTTCATTATTCATTATTTATTATAATTATGTATAATATATTACGTAAGCAACATTAGAGTTTTCTATACAACATAATACACTTAAAAATAAATTAAATATCTACCGCAATAAATAAGGATGCTACAATTGAAGTCGTTGGTTACATTATACAAGTATAAAACATGTCCCCATGTAGGATTTGTATATCTACCTAAACATGTATAGGTACATACATATAATATGTATACGATTAAAGACATTATTTTGGGAAATATATCTTCCACTATAACTATCTAATTAGAAAATTTTTAATGTATAAATAACACTGTTATATGTGTATTATCTTCAACTAATTATAAAATATACATACGGTTTTAAATTGGTGACAAAAAAACTCAAATCACTTTTATATTGAGATAAGCAGCATTGTTTTTCATTACATTCAAATGGACACTAATTTCCACACTTCAACACCTCGATACGTTCGTAAGTGTTAATTATTTTTATACGATTCAAAATTGGATTTTATATAAAAAAAATCTTTTATAATAAAACTGATAATAATATTTTTGTTGTAGTATTCTCGTTAATTTTTGTAGATACATCTATAGTTCTTTTTTTTTGACAAGATTCTAACTAATTTTACATTGTTCAGTAAGGAGGGAGTATAAAAACAGCCAATTTTTGCCCAACGAGCGGCAAGTAAAATAATGATTTGTAATTAAAGTACTCATTCCACAGAATTCAAAAATATCAATTATAATCATTTTACTTCAAGGGAACATTTTAAAAACTATTACTCAACCACTTGTGACAATACCCATAATCTACCAATTTCAACTATTTTATTGTTTATATCGCGACGGCATCCGGCCGTATGAGACTCGTTCGGACTTGTTTGTTGCCATAAAGCATCATTGATACTCTGTATCAAAAATCAGATTATTTTATTCCGAGCTCTCTCACTAACTCTATTATAAAATAATATACAGGTGAACTTATCTTATTTGAATTAATCGTTACTCTATATAAACCAATAATTATTGTTACAAACATATTGGATCGTTAATTGTCTAGTGCTAGTTTTCAATTATTTTTCTTATATCAGTTTATTCTAGTGATTTTCCGTTTCTTAATATTTTTTTATTATATCTAATCGAGAAAATGCCGTTAAAGTGTATCGACTGCATGAAGTCTCTTGAAAAAAGAGCTCGTTGGTGAGTTCCGTTGTTTAAAATGTTACAAAATATTTACTCGTTCATCAAAAAATGTAGTATCAGTGGAGCCAGAAAATCAAAAAGAACTCAACAGTGATCACGCCAATCTTCTTATCGAACGAGCTTCATTTTCTCATAATCAATGTATTTTTAAATGTCTTAATAAAAATAGTGCACTTCGATTACTTACAAAAGAAGAGTGTCTTGAGATTTATATAAATACGAATGTGTACGTTAAGTATGGTTCTCGAGTTTGTAATTATCATAGATCTGGCAAATCTCTACAAGATATCTGGATAATATACACATCCTTGGACAATATCTTCCAACAATTTTCACCAACTATTCGTCCGATGATGAGGATTCAGATAGTGATTAAATGACTAAAAAATCGACCTCATTTTACCTTAAATCTTATAATAATTTGTTTTTGTAACACATTTTATATGTATCTCTGTGTTTTTTAATAAAAAATTAGGAATGCAAGTAGTTGAAATTGCTAGTTTGTTCATGTTACCATTGGTATTACTACAAGTGGTTGAGCAATAATTTTTAAAATGTTCCCTTGAAGTAAAATGATTATAATTGATATTTTTGTATTCTGTAGAATGAGAACTTCAATTACAAATCATTATTTTACTTGCCGCTCATTGGGCAAAAATTGGCTGTTTTTATACTCCCTCCTTTCAAAATACCTACGCTCTCTCTGGGTAATACCTATAAGATTTTTTTATATTATTTTAAATTTGCACTGTTGTTGAAAGGTATAATATAAGAAAGACAAATATTTAACGCAATGACGTAATTAGATTCATTGCACGCTAGATTTGCACGGTTCATTTATAAAATCATGAACCTGGCTAGATTCTGCGTATGCTGCACAAAGAAAGTCGTGTCAATGATGTCGGTGTAGCCAGTATCTTATTCTTTGGATGATTTAGTTTGTTAACACAAATTCGAATTTTTAAGGGGTTACTTGGGTTTTTTTAGCAGAAAAAAAATTACTATGTTTTCGATTTTTTTGCAGTATAAAAAAATATGATTTATTCTAACTTTTGGCAAGTTATTATAAGTATATTATTTTGATATACTGTAAAAAAATTTTCATAAAAAAAAATGAAAATTAGGCCATTTGTAGCCAGTTGTAGAAAATCGCTGATTTTTTGCCGTAGGCAGAGTAACACGTGAAATCCTTGCCCGAAGTCAAAAAACAAAATTTTGTCTATTAGTACAAGCTTCTGGCTTGTACTTGAACGAAGGGTTGTAAAAAAGAATGAAATTTAAATTTTTGACACCGTTATAGACAAAAAATTTTGATTTTCGGTAAAACTTTTCGTATTTTTCATTGATTTTCTACTTATAAAATGAGATGTAATGAACAGAAACAGTAATCCTTCGTTCGAGTACAAGGAATAAGCATCTCCTAATAAACAAAATTTTATTTTTTGATTTTGGATAAGGATTTCACGAGTTACTCTGCCTACGGCAAAAAATCAGCAATTTTCGACAACTAGCTGCCAATGGCTTAATTTTCATCTTTTCAAATCATCCTTTCTTTCTTCATCTTTCATATTCCAAAAGCTGAAATAAATTATATTTTCTTATATTGTTGCAAACATACTTAGTGTTTTTTTCTTTTCTTTTTTTTTTTGCTAAAACAAAACCCATGTAACCCCTTAACAATCATAAAAATCTGAGTACTTGGCTAGATTACATTTTTAAGAAGCTCTAGTCCAAATTTCAAAACGATTGGATGGAAATTGCTTGAGTTTTGTGTTCGTTA
Source organism: Brachynemurus nebulosus (assembly GCA_035578155.1). Classification (NCBI taxonomy): domain Eukaryota; kingdom Metazoa; phylum Arthropoda; class Insecta; order Neuroptera; family Myrmeleontidae; genus Brachynemurus; species Brachynemurus nebulosus. The sequence continues at coordinate 147,685,389 of JAPWDM010000001.1, forward strand.
AATTTGAAAAATATAGTTTTGAGATAATCGGGTTTGGGTCGCTAGTGGCTTTTTGATTTAAAAAAATATATGCTGAAAATTTTATATTATTATATCTGAATACAGCTGAACTTTTTTATACGATGAATAGGGACCACATAAAAAAACTACACAAAAAAAATATTCAGAAACTTCATAAATAGCTATAAAAAATATAATTCGCTCCAAATTATTTCGATCTACCGCACAGGAGATACATGGCACATTCATAGAAAATATAGGACTCAAAATGGTCAAAACCTCACTATTTCCTTAGAAGTTGCTTTTCTATAAAAGATAGCGCATTAATTTAGACATAAGGATATTTTATTTTATTTTTATAATAATTATTATGAATATTAGTGATAAACGAATCTTTAAAAAAGAAAAACTTAATGAGGCAACAACTTATATTCTTATGCAACGTACTAATTAAAAACCAATAATTAATAATTTTATCAAAGTAAATTATTATAATTAATGTTTAGGTTTCTTACTTTCCCTTACTTTTGATTTGTATTATGCTCTTTAATGATCATATTTTTTTAAAACCGCATAAAAAAATCGCACAAAAAAGACAAGGATATATTTATATACAATATCTCTGGTATACAATGGTACTTACTTGAATATAATATTATGTAGAATAAATCCTTCAAATCTCATTTGGTTTGGTTTTTTCACAAAAAATATTCCGTTTTCATTTCATAGTGCTTTACCTTCTTAATTCGTGTTTAAATCATACAAATAATTATCAAGGCAATAAGTTTATACATATATTTTACTGAATTTTATATCACGGCTCATATAATATAATACTAGTTAAATCAATTCAACCAATTAAAAGATTAAATTAAAATTAATTCAATTTTAATTTAAAATAAATCACTATTAAATCATAATAAATAAAAATATAATTTTTCATTGGATATTTTTCGTTTAAAAAGCGTGAACTAAATTAATATTCAAATTTATCTTTGCTCGCATCCACCAGTGTTCCACCTACTGTGACGAGCGCCTATTAGAAAACAGACATAAGTATTTTAATATCGCCATGGTGCCTACTTGCCTATACCATTTTAAAAAAAAAAATGTTTATGATTAAAGTGCTATGTAAAAACATTTGGTGAATTCTACTATTTTACATATATTATTATATTTTGTGTTCTACATATTATTAAAATTAAGTAAATGTGTGCATATACAAAAAAAAAAAAAAAAATAAATATTAATAAGAAAGGAATAAACCAAATTAACAGAAAAATGCAGACATCGTTGAAGGTAAGTATGAATAAATGCAGTTAATATTTTATATTATATAATAATATGCATAATAATTATAAGTGACATATTGACATATTTTATATTGTGTTAACGCTTCAGCGTATTTGGAAAATATACCCGTATTCAGAGCTCAATGTATCTGAACTCGGGTATACATTCAATGTTTAATAAGCATAGTTCGTAACTTGAAAATATATTCATTAAAAGCGCTGAGCTCGGGTATATTTTCAAACTCAATATTTAATAAGAATAGTATGAAAAACATACCCACTTTCAATTTATTGGTAAACAAATGGTTCAATCAAGTAGTTAAGGAAAAACAGCACTGTGATGCCGCCAAAAATTGACAATTTTAGCGAATTTTTTTTGCAAATATGAGTGAATACCTATATGAGGGTCGAATTAAAAAGATTTTAATGAGTATCCATTTGTTCATATAAAATTGTATAGAATAATATTAAATATTTGCATATTAATAATGCAAATGCACCTAAAAAAAATTGCAAATTATACCAACGGTATTGCAATGATGAATCATTTCAAATTAAAAGAAAAAAAAATTATTAAAGTACATAATTGTAGCTATCGTTATGCATAGGTTTTTCTTTTTTTTTACATTTTTTTTCATAAAATAGCAACGGATTCAAAAATTTTTCGTTTTGTTTTGTTTTGTTTTCGTGAATTCTGGTATAAAATTTTCACAGTATATTCTCAATATGTTGTATTTTCGAATGAAACAAAAAAAAAAAAAATTTTCAATCCAAGTTACCAGATTACTACCTTAATTGCACCAAATATTTTTCAGCGGATTCGAATTCAAATAACATTGTCCATATTCATACGCTTTTGTAAAAAACCCTTCTAAATCTGTTTTATTAATCATTATTTAATTTTAAACAAATTTTGCATGTTTAACTCACACGCTAACAATTAAGAATTAAGATAAGAAGAAGCTAAAAATTATTTCAAAAAATTGTAACGGTTTTTTTTTATTTGCAACAAAGTAAGTCTTGTTTTAAATTATATGTGCATATTTTTTTATGAAGATCAGTAAATTACAGTTGAAATAAGTTTGAAAATATACCTTACTAGTAACTGTATAAGATTACACTAATTTATTGTCGGGTATATATTCAAATTCTCATAGTAGTATTCTTATACTTGAAAATATACCAAATTTTGGCTCTGAAATGAGGTATATTTTACAGAGTCATTTTGTTAGTTTCTGTTTTGTAAATTATACCCGATCCTAGATCGGTCAGTGACGTCACAAGCTCTGACTTCGGGTATATTTTCAAAATAGGCAACGCTTCATATTTACGCAGTTTCGCATATTTATTTATATTCTTTTTATTAGTACGTAGTAAAATTCAACAAAATAGTACCTATCATATATACCAGTAGTGTTGAACCGATCGATCGCAGAGAGATTTCTGATCGACCGCAGACTGATTTTTCCTTAATATTTCTTGTTTATCTAAAGAATTAATTAACCCTCAAGCTCATGACTGGGGTCCAGACGCACCCCACGCAAACTTTAGACTACGCTCCTGAACTAGCGAGCAATAGTACCGACTCCCGGTGCGAACCATAATTTAGTTCGAAGGTTTCTGAGTAGTGTTAGGTCGGTCGTACTTCTAGTTGTTGGTTAGTGGTTACGCAGTGTGTTTACAAATTCTGTATGGGGTGTGTATGAATCCCAGTCGTGAGTTTACGTTCAACTTTTGTGACAGTAAGTTTATTTTATATTTTATATGTAATCATCAATTCATGTATAATTTTTAAATAAATTATTTACATATTGCCAGGTTGATAAGAGATAGGCAAGATGCAGCCTGTGTCCGAGATCAAAAAGATCGCAAAGACCATTCTTATTTTGTTAAGTGTCATCGAGCTATATGCGAAGAGCACAAACTCCTGTTTTGCACATATTGTGTGGTAATTGACTAAATTCTTTTATAATAGCTTATCCTGTTGAGTTACTTCAACGTTTTGTATCAATTTATAATAAAAAAATTCTTTAAAACATAATTTTTAATTTACTAATATTCGTCATTTTTAAGTGTTTAAATAAATATACTTTTTTAACAAATAAAGTGACCGTAATTTTTTTCTATAGCCTGAAATCACCTCTTCAAAATGCCGTTGAAAATTTTAAAATTGCTTGAGCGCTTGAAAAGTTACAAATTTTTATTTGAAAAATGAGCCTTTTGCTGATCTTTTCCGGTTTTTAGTGTTCTAATGGGTTTTTTATGACCTGAATTTGCTTAAAATTAGATTCTATGTATACCATTCTCTTTCTTAAGAAAAAAGGAAGAGAATGGTATACGATAATGTCAGTTTATTAGTCATAGAACCGACTTATTATCAAGAAAACAGTGGGGTGCATTTGAACCCCAGTCATGAGTTTGAAGGTAAAAAAATTGAGTCATGAGCTTGAGGGTTAAAACTGAAAATATGTACCTACTGTCTTTTTACTTATCACGTTGCTTTAAATAATTATTCTAGGATCTGTTGTAAATCAATTTGAATTTTCGAACCAGAGATCAGTATAAGATAAAATTGGATTAGAAAAGATCTATTTAGCGGAAATACTTAGTAAAAAAATGAAAGTTTGAATTCAGAGACTAAGTAAATCCTGAAAAGTTCGTCAGTTATTACCATAAAATTACCATAAATTCGTTAATAGTTAAATTTTGGCTCCTTGTAATTACTTCAAATTGATAACGAAACATTATTTGCGATACTCACGCTGTTAAGTCACGTGACTAAGTAGCCAGTGTAAAATAAGCCTTTCGATAGCACACTCGAATTAATCTGAAAGAATGAATTGATTTCGCACAAGTAAAGAAGTACCGCACATGACAAAGCTAAATTCATAACTAAACGCCGACTAAACTATGTCGGCGTTGTAAAGGTATCTCGTTAATATAGTTTGATCCTTTTAAAATAAACCCTTTTTTCACATATTTCTACAAATCTTTTGTTAACTCAATTCAAAATATTCAGACAGTCAGTGCAATGCAAATACATAATATGCATTTGAAATCTATAGAATTCATACATTGGATATAATGACGTGTACAATAAACCCCCGCTTTGCGTGGTTTATTTTACATGATTTTGTTTTTACACGAATATTTTTTTATTACAATACTAGCTGACCCAACCACGCGTTGCTGTGGCTCAGTAGTTATAAATGACTGAATTAATTTTTTCTTATCATTTTGATACAATCAAATCAATATTTACTAATTAAGCTGAAAATAGTTTAGCCTATTTTAAATCATATGGGATTGAGAATAGGCGCGAGAATAAAGTGCTTCGCTTCGCTAGCTAAACAGTTCAAAATTCTATAAAAGGTTAATTACATGTAATGCTTCGCTCCGCTCGCTATACGACTCGAAAGTATCCATTAATATATCTAATTTTCACACTCTGAAATTTTTCCATAGATTCCCATATTGATGGTTTCAGATACATTGCACAATTATAACACAATACACACTATAATAATAATAGTGTATTGTACAATACGTAGGAAAAATGGCTTATTTCTCAAGTATTTTACACTATATTTTTTCTATGGAAACATTTTTTTCGTAAAATTTACATTAATATTTATTTAAATAAATAGTAAATTTTTTTTAATTTATGTCAGTTGTAAACGATGTTCAAATTTTTGCCAATGCATACTTTGAAACTATGGAAACAAAAATCAATAACAAACATACGTATGTAAATTTTCAGATTTATGTAGATTTTAAGTACAAAATAGTATATTGTTATTAAAACATTTAATTTGCAAAAAAGAAATATTAAGGTCAATAATTGAGATAAAAACTATCCTATTTTTTAAGTTGGGCCAAATTACAGATAGTTACCAAATTTGATAAAAATCAGTTCAGTAGTTTCGGAGTTTATCGTAGCCAAACATTGTGTACATGAGATTTTTATATAATAGATTATTATTTTTTTTATAACAATATTTTTGCACGAATTTTGATTGTATACACGGTTTTTTCCTTGTCGATTCATCATACCGGAATATAACATTATCAAACTTTTATCCACTTTTTAAAGTTAAGAAATATTTGACAAATAGTTATTATTTTCATTTTTATTAAAATTGCATTTTCTATGATTTTTATTATTTTTATTCATTTTATTCAATTTATTCATCATTTTTTTCGGTTTAAAAAATAACTTACGCATACTCGGCCTGTAAGTGTTATTCTTATGGTCATGGACGCTTAAGAATCCTCGACTTTCAGCCTCAGATTCTCAAACTGCATCTGAGATCACAAAAATAACACTTACGGTCCTTGCCAAAAAATATACTATCGTAATCCTGATTTAGGTATACTAAAAACCATTCCAGCCCTTTTTACAAAAATGCTTAGTAAAGGGAAATGATCAGCTGCGGGTACAGGCCGGCAATGGCTGCAACTCCCCCCCTCACCCTCATCCTTGACGCACGACCAAAGCGCTTCTTTTTACCAATTTGAATTTTTTTATTACATATTTCTAACGACTTAGCACTATTCAAATTCAAATGAATTTTCTTGACATCAACTACAATATTGGTTTCTACAATTTTTGGTACAAATTTTCTGAAAGATAAGTTATCACACAAACAATGAACTCCTTGAGCAAAATCCTCCACCCACGTTTGCAAATGATCATGTCAATTTCTTAAAATTTGTTGAAAGAATTCTGTTATGGAAGAAACCCTTAAGGGTCTTATCTTATTTTTTTTTACAATGAAATATTTTTTCTGCACCTGACACCCAGTCTCTAGATTTACATGAAAGACAAATTCTGAAATATTCAAATTTAATTAACGCGACATTTTCATAGAACATAAACCCCGTGTAAAACAAGGGTCTACTATACTTTCAATATAATGGAACATACATTTGTACATGTGAAATTTGTGTGTATATGGTGGTTTTTAACAACGATAGAACTTTTAATAGGGATATCTGTGAATTACATTTTTTATTTATATTTGTATCTAGTAATACAATTAAGACAAATTTTCGAGGTAAATTGTGAACATTTATTAACACTATGAAGCCCGAGCACTTTCAGAGTAAACTTTCCCGGAAGCAGGCAATATTTTTAAAGAAACTTTATATAAACAATTACATAAAATTATTCAACATGTATGGGTAAACATACGTACGTTATACGTACATACATATACATATTTGACATTCAAATCAATAACAAAAAGTTTAGATAACAAACTGGTACAAATAAAAAAAAATAATACTTTTATTAGTTTATTTGTACCTATAATATAATACCCCTGTCGCAGCATCTGCATAACATAGCGAATTTCCAAATCTTGGGCACTGGCGGATCTCATCTAAGACCTGTACCTATTTAAAATAGTTTAGCTTTCTAAGAGTAAAAGAATTTTTAAAATCGGCTGGGTAATTAGTTTTGGTATTTTTGGGGACCCAAGAACCCGAACGAATTTTGTGCAGCATAGTTGTATCCATCTAAAATAATTTAGTTCTCTAGCAGTGAGAAATTTTTTAGCATCGGTTCGATAGCTTATTACTGGCGTTTTCGGATCTGCAAGATCCCGGTGGACCTCATTAAAAAATCAGCTCGACCGTATATTCTAGGCGGACTTTATGTAATATATATATATATATATATATATATATATATATATATATATATATATATATATATATATATATATATACATATATATATATATATATATATATATATGTATATATATAATATATATATATATGTATATATATAATATATATATATATATATATATATATATATATATATATATATATATATATATATATATATATTCAAAACCCGTTTTGTAGCATTCTACGCCGCATTTGCATCCGCAGGACAGTTGTGGATCTCAGATAACACAACCTGTACCTATCTAAAAATAGTTTACCTCGGTAATAGTAAAAAAGTTTCATAATCGGTCAGTTATTTTATTTTTGACACTTTTAGGTCCTACTGACACTGTCAGACCTTACATAACGTAATCTATATGTATCTAAAATAGCTTAGCTCCCCAACAGTGAAAAAATTTTCAAAATCGGTCGGTTAGTTTATTTTTGACACTTTTGGATCCGATGGACCCTGGCAGACTTTACATAACGTAATCTATATTTATCTAAAATAGTTTAGCTCTGTAAGAGTGAAAAAATTTTCAAAATCGGTCGGTTAGTTTATTTTTACCACTTTTGGGTTCCATGGACCCTGGCGGACCCTAAATAACGTAATGTATGTCTATCTAAAATAGCTTAGTTCCCCAACAGTGAAAAAATTTTCAAAATCGGTCGGTTAGTTTATTTTTGACACTTTTGGATCCCATGGACCCTGGCAGACCTTACATAACGTAATCTATATTTATCTAAAATAGTTTAGCTCTGTAACAGTGAAAAAATTTTCAAAATCGGTTGGTTAGTTTATTTTTGACACTTTTGGATCCCATGGACCCTGGCAGACCTTACATAACGTAATCTATATTTATCTAAAATAGTTTAGCTTTGTAACAGTGAAAAAATTTTCAAAATCGGTCAGTTAGTTTATTTTTGACACTTTTGGGTTCTATGGACCCTGGTGGACCTTACATAACGTAATTTATATTTATCTAAAATAGTTTAGCTCTGTAACAGTGAAAAAATTTTCAAAATCGGTCAGTTAGTTTATTTTTGACACTTCTGGATCCTATGGACCCTGGCAGACCTTACATAACGGAATCTATATTTATCTAAAACAGTTTAGTTCTGTAACAGTGAAAAAATTTTCAAAATCGATCAGGCAGTTTATTTTTGACACTTTTGGGTCCTATGGACCCAGGCGGACCTTACATAACGTAATCGATATTTATCTAAAATAGTTTAGCTCTGTAACAGAGAAAAAATTTTCAAAATCGGTCAGTTAGTTTATTTTTGACACTTTTGGGTCCTGTGGACCCTGGCGGACCTTACATAATGTATTCTAAATCTATCTAAAATAGTTTAGCTCTGTAACAGTGAAGATTTTTTTAAAATTGGTCGTTTATTTTATTTTTTACAATTATGGGATCAGTAAATCCTGGCGAAACTCATACAAGTCTAGTACTCTAACAGTAAGAAAAGGGTTCTAAGGATCTCATATAACTTATGGCAGTCCGTAAGCTTCTTGCGGACATCATTTAATTAATTAATTCAAATACTTTAACTTACTAACTGTGAAAAAATTTTTAAAATCGATTGGTTAATTAATTTCTGGCCTTTTTAGGTCCCGAAAACCTTGACCTCACATAAAATACCTTAAATCCATTTGAAATGGTTTAATTAAAGTTGACATAGTGTTTGAAAAATTACCAAACTGGATCGGCTGGGACTCGAACCCGGATCTCTTGGTTACCAGCCAAGCGCCTTACCAACTAGGCCACCGATCACTTGTTCGAGTGCCACTCCAATTCAGTAATCAATCAAACACAACCTCTCTCTAATGCGAGACGCAGTTTTTATACTAGCTGGACACCGGGTGAACATATGAATATTGGTGTATGTTTAAATACGGATAAAAATCCGCCATACACTAATAATGTTTCACAGGCACTCGATAACATTTGAAATGAAATGGTTTAATTTTTTAACATTATTAATTATTAGTGGAAAAATTTTCAAAATCGATTCAAAATATTTTTCCGTGCCTACATATGTACATTATACATATTTTGTTTTGTTTCATATATTTAATAATATTATATCATAACATAATCTTCAATTTCTTGTTTACTTAAAAATTCAATAAAAAAAAAAAAAATTCTTCATTACATTAGCTTAGAAAATCTGTTTAATTTACATTTTTTAACATGGGATAGAACCATGCTAATTATAATACAATAAATGAGAAACAAAACTCTATACATGTATGTGTGTTATATCACATATATGTGAATAGTGTTCACTTGTTCTCACAAAATTCTTTAATAAAAAAGTGAAATATTTTTATACTTCATAAAGAACTGAGATATAAATATAAATTACTTATTAAACTAACAAAGAAAGAATAAAAGTGAAAATTTACATTTTCTCGAAAAATACTTAAAATAGAAAGAAAATTATAAGAATATTTTCTTCATAATTTTTTTTTTCCTTTTCAACGATGTAAAAATCGAACTGCCTTATAATAGGATCGAATGATAAAAAATGGCCAGAAAACCTACTTCTGGGCATCCGACGTGTCTGGCTAACGAACTTAGCCAAGCCAATTCAGAATCCAGTCCGCACACAAAATTTCATAAGCGTTAGACGTTTCGTTCGAGAGTTATCGTGGGAACACATAAATATATATATATATATATATATATATATATATATATATATATATATATATATATATATATATATATATATATAAATTTTAGTGAATATCATTTTCGTATTCTAGGGACCTCAAAACAGATTTCTGCCATAGTCCCGGACTCAGATTGCGTCATGAGACCTACTGTAATAGCTGAATTTCGAGTTTTCGAAATTCGCTAAAATATATTTTAGGTACCTACTTGTTATTTTAAATTCTTTTATAAAAACCAAGAGAGTAGAGTGGGGGTTGATGTTTGTGTGAGTACACATCGGTGTGGTAACATCGCACATATAATAAATACGTAATCAATTAATTATTGATTGTGATCTGCCTCTGCGGATGTTTTGATTATTTTTGGATTCCGAAAACGTTGGACTGTGAGTGTTAAATAAAAATTTATTAAAACTGATAATAAGAAAAAAGAAAAACAAACAGTATTTTTTTGGAAAATTATCGAATGGATTTACCCTTATAGTTTATGATTTGACACCAATGAATTATTTTATTTGGGGATATGTAATATCCCAATTTTATCTTAATAAACCAGCAACAACTGACACTTTGAAAACTAAAAAAATTTCGTTTTATTTCTAAATAAGCCCTACTTATGAGTTGATTAAAAGAAAACCAAAATCGTCTTAACCCTTAATTGGTCTTAATTGGATACTAATTCAATTTTAATTTTTTTGTACAAAATTATCTTTTTATAGTTGTTACTACTGAATTGTAACCATCAACCTTCGCTACAAACTTTCACAACGATTTACTTTTTCTTTTCTTTATATTCCATTAGATAATGGTGTAAAAAAAGCCAGGTAATTAAATTTTTTTGAAATATGCAGACGTGCAATTTTATTTCTATTTTTAAATTCTAATTTTTTTTAAATTAATTATTTTTTAAATTCTAATTTCAAATGTCTGAATATTTCCCCGAAAAATATTTGTGAAAATGATTAAAGTAAAACACGATAATGATCTCACAATCAGTAAAAAACATTTTAGTATTTTTAATAATATTTTACTTTTTTCAAAGCGAATTATCTAACAATTTATGAAAATAAGTTTCACGTCTCAGTGGAGGACTTATGTGTCAGAATGTGAATAGATTAGTTAAGGGTTAAATCAGATTTTGAATTGACATTATACGATGAAATGTACCTATAAAGTTATGTTGCAAAATTTAAAATTAGATTATATGTAGTACCTTAGAATGAAAGGAGATTATTTATTTATGTTTTGAAACATCATAAACAAGCTCAAGGAAGTATTTAGTAAAAAAATTCCTTTTAATTATGTAATAATGGTGATATAATTATAGACCAAAAATCCTTTTTTATAATAAAAAGAAAGGAAAAAAATATTTATGGCAAAACCAAAAAAATTATATTTTAATCATCTCTCCAGGTAATTACCACATTAAAAGTAACAACTCTCGAACAACTTTTTGTCCGACAGATTTGTTCAGGATTTAATACAACATCAACACAATTTTGTTTTGTGACACGATAGGTGGTATCGTTATGAAAGCGACTAGGTAAACTTTTTGACGCTGTTAATACTACTACAGAGAACCCTTACATCATGGTAGCACGTTCGGAGAAATGTCGTGTTTGTTTTGTTTTGTTTTTTTGCTGAAAATTGGAGCACTGCTGCCGGTGGATGGCGCGGTCAGCAGTGCCCGGCGGCATCGCCAACGGAGGGCATGCGCCGTCATAAACAGTAAGGATCAAAAACATACACAAAACAGACAGGAACACATAAATCCAATAGACAACGGAAAAAACATACACATAAATAAAAATACATTGATGGGCCTTGCCATCCCAGAGCTTCATACAGAGTGGACAGTCCTTGGTGGCGGTGCGCTAAGTGCTAGCCGGAGCGTCCGGTCACCAAAGTCTGAAAATAAACGATGAATTCCGAGGTGTGAAGGGTCTCGGAGTGGAGAAAACTGACTAAAAATATCCCAGGTAATATCACAAAAAGGAAAATTTTATTACGTCACTGGGAAGCCACAGGCCGACCAGTGCCGCAATAAATAGTTAAAAACAATACCGCTAAAGGGCCACAACAACAAGCCCACAGCGGCAAAACAAAATATCACAGATAAGAATAAAAAGTGATGTGTCACCTCGGGTGGAAAAGACCCTCGTGGTACACCGTTAAAACAAAATAATTTAAAAACAATCTTATTAAAAACAAAAACAACAATATCACAGGTTTTAGAATATTTCTTGCTCTGTGGCATGATTCCGCTCCCCATAGTCTCGACAATTCCGAAATGGCTTCGTCAACACCCAAGAACTCACACGTGTAGGGACAGTGACATCTGATTACTGAGCAACATGTACTGTTCTGTCAGATAACTGATTACTGGATACATGTGCCGTTCTGTCAGATGTCGGGGTCAACCTACCCGGGAGACCGGTACGATGACTAGGCAACGTTCGTCCGAGTCGAGGCTACAGAGAACGGGACAATGCCACAGAGTATCACAGAACGGCAATCTGACCTATGTTCGTATTACTTCGACGGGGCGGAAACCGCCACATCGACGCCCACGAACGCATCCGTACGAGGGACGACGACGTCTCCTTACTGAGCGAGCTCGCTCAAGCCGTTCGGGCAGACGTCGACTCGTACAAGTAGCTGATGAGAACGAGTCCGTCGGGAGCCGCATTCCTACCCACCGAAACAACAAGAACAAGGTCAGTGAATAAGGAAACATCAGAACGAATAAGATTTTTCAAAAAAATACCACCGCAGGCATGAGAACCCTGGGTGGCATAACAAGAATCACAGTTATAGAATCACCACAGCTTACAATTAGTTAGAACAAAAAAGTCACAGACAAAATATTACACTTTTCAACTCGTCTGGCGCGATTCACGAACTGGGCAAACATGTCCATACAGCTACTACATTCACATCGGTCAGTCAATTGAGTATATAGTCAGCACCACCAATACATAAAAAAACACAATCAGGACATACGGTTAAAGTTCGCACAATACGGGAGTGTTACACTATTGATCTTACGATATTCATTCTTGTCGAAAAAACTACCAGAGACCCGATTAGCCTCCTCGCCGAAGCTAAAAGCTGCTCGCCGTGCACGTAGTCTAAGGCCCGCCACACACGAACAGTTTCAACTGACAGTTTGAACTGAATAGTTTAAACTGTCAGGTGAAACTGTACACTGTAGAAGCACACACACGTAGAGTTCAATCCTTCAGTTTTTACAATGGATTGGAAACAGCAGGACAATTTCACCTAGCAACATCTTTGATTTCGCGGAAATTATATTGTTAAAAAAAAAAAAAAATCAAACGCACTCGATCAATCACGACCACAGACCGAAGAATATATTCTGTATATCCTATAGACTCACTCTATCAATTTATAAATGAAGCAGCCAGATACGGCCAGTATACGACTTAATAGTATTCTATAATGTAGTAATCAATGCGATAACCTGTGGTATTTGTAGAAACGTTTTCAAATAATTATTGTCAAAATATTATATTGATAATAAAATTTTACTTCCTTGAGAGGAAATTGCAAAATTTTGAAAGAAAAAGAGTAGTATTCGTTTTAATTATAGTTCCATTTGCGGAAAAGTGGACAATATATTATATTTCTTAAATCTCACCCGTCTCATCCCGTTACCTGCCACAAGGAAAATGCCTACAAACTGGCTTTACGCTTTGTCTAGTTGTATAATAATAATAGTGTTCATTGGTCTGTGCTCCTGACATAAATTGAACTGAGAACTGTACATTTGAACCCCCACACACGCAACAATCAGTTTAACCTTTCAGTTTAAAAAATTGAAATTTTATTCGTCTCAGTTTAACTGTACAGTTGCGTTGAACTGAGACTGAAATACCCACACACGTAGAATTTAAATTGTATAGTTGAACTGTTCAGTTCAAACTGTCAGTTGAAACTGTACGTGTGTGGTGGGCCTTAGACTGGGCGAGGGGTTGGATTTATGCCCAGCAAATGTCGTGTTAATAGAATCTGTTATGCAAAAAAAAATAAAACTGACGTAAAAAATTTAAATACAGATAACTTCAGTTATACTTTATTAAACAATATACAAAGTGATTATATGTAAAATATATATATATATATATATATATATATATATATATATATATATATATATATATATATATATATATATAAAATATTTGTAAAAATTGAGTAACTGGCTTAGAGAAGAAATGTTGTCCGAGCGAAAAAATAGCGGATGAAGTCGACGTTCGGAGAGCGCTAATTTGATACTTGAAGCAGGGGTTGACTTTCCGAAAACGGACGAAAATAAAAAGCCACGGAAGTGTCATTGAAAATAATGTAAGTCCATTTCGGGACCCGCAGTAAAAGCCGGAAACAAAATTAAAATTGATAAATCGGATGGGAGTGAGATTAAGGCAGATTTTACAAATTTTCTCGAAACTGGGAGCAGGTAGGAAAATTAATTTTTGAAGTGAGTGGAAATGGGATTTCCTACACCATCTTTATTTAAGAGTCGTTTGACATACATACATACTATACATGACTTATTTCATATAGAATTTCGGAATTTGAATTAAAAATACTTTGAACTATAATTCTGATAATTTATGCGTGTAAAACCGCGGGCCAGAGCTACACAATTCAAAAATGTATTTCATTGCAGGAAGTTATATATAACATACTGTAGTGGAATGTCTGCTCTCTAACTTCTCAATATGGTTTTTTATTTTGTCAAGGACACATTACCTTTTCCCGGGTCGCAAAAACCCATCTTTTAGAAAATGTCATCCAATTGGAGAGTATTATATTTCAATAATATTCTCAGAAAAATTCCAAATACTTTCGAAGTTATAGACGATAAATTATGGCACCGATATCTGTATTGGGTATTCACTTTGTCGAAACTTGAAATGTCTCAAAATGGCATTTTTATAATTGGCATCCACGATAACTTTAGGGGGACCACTAGTGTGACATTTTAAAAAAATTGGAAATTTTTTTTGCATGTTTCGGTAGTCTATACCTTTAAAAGTAACATATTAAAACTTCAAGTGCACATCTCAAATAGTTTTTGAGTCACAGTCATCCGAAGAGCGGATTCTGATTTTCATTGTTACCTTTGATGTATTGAGAAATGTATGAACGTTGATAGTTCGGGAGTTTCTGGACGTGGCTGCCAGTCACATGTTGAGGAGCAGCTAGACTCTGGCACATTTAAACGACTCATCTAGTTTTATTATGACCGTTATAGTGAGTAGTTCGTAAATAATTTCAGTAAGAATTCTCAGTGATTAAAACTAAAAGGTAAAATATAGAAAAACTATATTTTTCCAATTTGCTGCAGTTATAACTCGAAGACAAATCACCCGATCGAGTTATTTCTTATTGCAGCTTCTTTTATATATGTTTCTCCGTACCATGAACCTCCAGTTTTCCGATCGAATAATATATGTAATTTTTGCAGACCAAAAATCATCAAATTTTCGCGCAAATTTTGAAATTTTTTTACAAAACTCCGCCATTTTGTTAAATTTCAACTTTTCTTTTCGATTGAGGTTCATGGCACGGGCAATACATTCTAGTTTAATAGGCTTTTTGGTTTTTTTGATTTCAGGCACTGTGAAGGTTGCTATCACTGCAGCAGTGGGGGAACTGTTTTTTTGGAGCCTTGGGAGATCGCGAATAACTCACTGAATTTTTTAGTCCAAAAATTTTATCATGAATTTACTATATATCAGAGATTATATATATCAGAGTTACTATATATCAGAGATTATAAATTATATATCCTTAAAATATTAAAACATTCCATATAGTAGTTTTCTTTTAAAAAAATTCCCAAAAATCACCTTTTGTCAGGCGGTTACACTAGTGGTCCCCCTGAAAAACCATTTAACCATTATGTTCTTCTACCTAGTCACATTAATTGCTCTTTATTACCCTTACAAATAATCTACTGTACGGTTTAACATTTAAAATTCTATACCTATCTGTACTGCGAATTCTTCATTAATAAAGGATTTCAGTGTAACTTTTGTTTCTATTTTGCCTTACTTCTCTCAAATATTGGTGACACGTCATTGCAGTTCAGATGGCACACAGGTGTAAAAAGGTTCGTTATCTTTGCTATATGGCTATACTTGTATGTATCTATTCGAAAATCTTTGTTCTCTACTTTTTCATCAGTCCCACGAGTCACCATTGTTTATTGCATTTGAGTGCGTATTTTTATAACGTCCTATTACTTTAATTTTCAGTATTTTATACGGTGTACGTCGTGTAATATGCGTAATATAAATAAAATGCTAGTAATTCAAACCCTCTAAACAAAAAGAAAAAATAATGATTCTATATGAGAATATATTTTTGAAATGTGATGAAGGCTTATATTATAAAGGGCAAGCTCCTGAACAAAACCCCATGATTTTTATTTTCAACACTTTCAAAATAATATATAATTTATTTAAATGTACTTTGTAAATCACCTTGGCTAACAAGGTACTGACATGTCTATAACGTTCAAATTTGACCAGCTTCCTCTTAGGGGTGTTCAACCCTATTATCATGATACGAATGCGATAGATATAAATATCGCTGAGAACAGCACTTATAATAATTGTAACTACAAATTACTCTTCACACCTTTAACTAAATTTTTTTTTCTTATAATAATTACACCGCAAATGAAGTGAAGGAAAAAGCAAAAATAATATAAAAAATAACATGTATTTATTTGATAGTTTAAAAGAACCAGGAACGTATCAATATTCTATTAACGAATTAATTATTATTTTGTATCTAAAGAGAAAGGTTTTTGAGGGGCGTCCTTTATTCAGTTTTTAAAGTAATTCCTAAGAGGACAGCGTACTACATCGGATAAAAAATTTCATAATAATAAAACTGTTCAAGGACATATTCCTAAAGTTGAAAGCAATACAAAAAAAAAAAAAATTCGGTTAGAAATTGTATCGGAGGAAGGGCTATAATACCATTAGTAGGTGCATTCACATCCATATCCGCTGAAAATCAGTTTATTAGAATCAGAATACAATGGCCGCTACAAACGATCAGTTTTAACTGACAGTTACCACTGAACAGTTAAGACTGACAGAGAAAACTGATCGTGTGTAGGCTAAAAACTGACAGCTTTAATATGAACATGTGTAGGCACAGGGACGTCAGTTTTAACTGTCAGTTTTAACTGACAGTGAAAACTGTCAGTTAAAGCTGATCGTATGTAGCGGCCTTAAGATAGTAATTGACAGTTTTTCAAAAAATGTTTTAAATTATTCATATGCGTTTAATTATAAGGGCCGCTACACACGATCAGTTTTAACTGACAGTTTGACACAGTTAAAACTGACAGTTAAAACCCACGTTCTTGTGTCTACACACACTCATATTAAAGCTGTAGTTTTCAGCCTACACACGATCAGTTTTTTCTGTCAGTTTTAACTGTTCAGTGAAAACTGTTAGTTAAAACTGATCGTGTATAGCGGCCCTAACATAAAAAAATATTTTTTGAGAAAATTTATTGATAACAATTCGGAAAAAAATGCTTTCCTATTGGATCATCCGGAAAGTTTGTGCCAGTTTTGAAGCCGCTCGGAAACTAACATGTTAGTGTTAGGCCGATAGTAATATGTAGCTTGTAATATGTATCATACATTTTTAAAAAGTGCTTAAATAATTTTTGTTTTTCTTTTTTGTAAATAACAATATGCAATCTTAGATGTCAAGGAACATCATGTCATGTTACATGAGTTTAAATAGCTGAATTTCGAGTTTTCGAAATTCGCTAAAAGGTACTAATGCAGCTGACGCAACGAGAAATATTTGTTGTGTTTATGGTGATGATGCGCTTTCTGACAAAACTTGTAGAAAGTGGTTTGCTGGATTTCAAAATGGTAACTTTTCTTTGGAAAATGAGGCTTCCTGCGGTCGACCTGTGTGTATTGACGATGAATTTATCCGTCAAGAAATAAAGCGAAATCCAAAGCAAACTGTTAAAGTACTAGCGGCAAATTTTGAGCATTCAAAATCCAGTTTTCGGCCATTTCAAGAAAATCGGGATGGTCATTTACACCAAAAACGGCACGAACTTTCCGGATGACCTAATATAATAAGTTTCCCTCTAATAAAACACACACATCTTTCCAATATTACGTTATGTAGCAGTAATGTCAAAAATTAGACATGAATTTTTAGTTAATAATCAAATATAGTGATTGAAAAATTATCAAACTTGATCGGCTGAGGCTCGAACTTAAGATCTCCTGATAACTATAGCACAGGTGTCTTGCTCCTTAAATTTGAAATTAAAATGAATTTCTAGTTTAATTGTAAAACATTCGTAATATCATTCACACTTTATCCTTACTAATATTATAAATGTGAAAGTGAGTTTGTTTGTTTGTTTGTTTGACTGGCTTTCACGCCTCAACAGCTTAACCAACCAACTTGAAACTTTGCACAGACGTTGCTTGCGGGCCAGAGATGGTTATAGGCTACTTTTTATTTCGGGCAAATATTTCATTGCCGAGGGAAAATGCATTAAATTACAACAGTTGACTATTGAAAAACGGATAAATTATTTCAAACTTTGTATATTACTAACAGAAGGGATGAGAAAGGACATTCCTGAGGAGAAATTTCATTCCTGTGGAAAAATATATTTTAAATGAAACAAAAAAATTATAGACTAATATGACGATATACAGCGATAAACAGAGGTTATTTTTTATCCCGATAAAATATCTCATTCCCGAGGGAAAATGTATTTAAAACGAAATAATGAAATAACAACTGACTATTAAAAAAAAGCATGATTGATTTTAAACTTTGCATATTGTTTACAGAGACAATGAGAAAGGACACAAACTACTTTCTGTCCCGGGAAAATATCTAACTCCCACGGAAAGACTTATTCCCGTGGGAAAATTATATATTTAAAACAGTATAAAAAAGAATCATTGATTTCATTTGAACTTGGCATGTTGTTAAAGGAATGTTATAGTCTATTTTTTCCCGGGGAGAATATTGTATTTCTGTGGGAAAATTCCAAAGAAAAGAGTAATAATACCTACTCGACGCGTAATAGCGACGTGATGAAAGTACACTTTATATGTTTTAACTAGATGCCATAATTTCAAATTCCACGCGGGCGAAGCCGCGGGTAAATGCTAGTATTTTATATGTTGTTATTTTTTCATTACTTTAGTATAGCGTAAACGGTATAGTTATTTTGGACGTTGACAGTTATTGGACAAAACACTCTCTTTTGGAGATTATGCTTATAGTAAAGCGAACTTCCTGATTTTTTAGTAAAACAGAACCCTCTAGTATCTATTTTCAGAAAATGCATTCTGAGTTAACCATAATTGACAGAAACCTGTAACTACGTCATCCTTAGCGTGATCTTAGTTATGTAGTTCGTTAAGAAAGTTTACTGGGTCTAGTGAGCGAAAAGGCTAGAATCATATATAATTTAATAATATCCTACTAAATCGTGAATCATCGGAAAGGGGTGACTAAGCAGTAGATAAAGGTTGTGAACATGATACAGAACTTGTGGATTGTGGAAATACGTCAGAAATTAATAAATGAAATTTTTGTCCAATAACTGTATTTTTCTACACGCACAACTTTGATATTTTTTTCAGATACCAATATGTAATATGAAACATTATGTGGTACATTAAAATAGATCGGTCTTACTTATGAATGTTTTCGTTAAAAATAAAGTTACAACACATACTTTTTCTGTACTCTGTTTTGAAAATTTTTCTTACTGTCCAATAACTATACCGTTTACCCTATAATAAAATGATTAATAAGGAAAGAAGAGGAAAAATTATACATTTTATATTTTGATCAAATTTTGACAAATAGGTAGTCAGAGACAGAAAGTCAGAGATAACTTTCTGTAATTGCTATTCCAAACAAAGGAGGAGATAAACGCCACTTCGAAAGTCAGTACTTCGCAAACGGTGCTTAAAAGTGAAAAATGTTAAATTTAAATTTCATTCTGGGAAGCCTTCTCTTAACGATACCACATAATTATGATGGAGTATAGGTAAAACCGAATTTTCTTTCTCACAGCTTCATGTCGACAACAAATTTTTTGTCCGGTCATCGGAAACTGAAAAGTTCGCAAACCTAAAGCTATTGCACAGGATATAAGTAGGTACATATATAAATAAAAATTTTCAAACATTACCAAAAAAAATTAAAAAAATCCCACATAACACCTTTATCCGCTTGTCCTTTCAATTGTTTTATTACAAAAATTCAACATTTTATCAATGTTGAACAAAATGTTAAACATTGGTAAACTAAGAAATTAATTATTTATTGACTAAATCATTGTCAAATTGATTACATAATATCACACTGGTTGGTGATCGCGATTAGCAACACCTGTACTCAAAAGTACATGTTCAAATCATTCATATTGATTCAGTTCCTTGTAACAAATCCTTTGCCAAGATAAACTGCCTCCATTTTAAACTCTTATCAGTTGGTTTAAATCTTTCCTAACTAACATGAATCTTTATTTGACTTGTTCGACACATTTGTTAATGTCTTTATTTTGTATGTTACTGACACCAACACAAATTTTACATCTATATCCACCGGGCCAAAATCAGGGCGGATGACTTGTACATGGTGACCCATCCACATGCCGAAATTTATTTGAGAATTTTTCTAACGATTTTGTCTTGTAACATAGCTTACTCATACATTTTTGGACTAGGTATAATGCATTTCACTTAAATTTAACCATGATTCATCACTTATGAATTTAAGGTAGTTGGTCCGAAAAACGATTTTTCAAAGGATTTTAACGAAATTTTTCTAGACATTTATTTAATTAAATACCAATAATACAAGCATATACCGAAAAAAAAAATTGACCGCCTCAATTTTGAAAAAACGGTTATGGGAAGTTAACATATTCACACGGGTTTTTTTTTTTTTTGAATAAATTGAAAGCGTGTCAAAGGAATTTGATAAATGTTTAATATGTTATAACATACAAAGTTACAAACCATATTTAATCACAAAGAAAAATTATTGACCGCACCGTTTTTGAAATATAATTTATAAACAACATTTTACAACGTTTTCCAAAATTCTTTTATATTGCTACAACATAAGCGCGCGGATTAAAAAAAAAAAAAAAGTGGTATATAACTGAAGATTATTATTAATAGGTACATTTTTTAGTTTTTGATAAAAGAAAATTGTTTCGCGGAGTTATATTTTTGTACCTGACTATCTTGCACCAAATACCGTAAGGAATTTCCGTTTTCTTTTTCGTTATTACACTTGCATAAAATTTTAATTATGAAGTTTGTTTTTAGAAAAGAATAGAAGATTGATTTGTTTCGAATAAAATAATTTTATATAATGCGTTAAAGATGACTCATGCTCAATTGTATTTGAAGTTGGGTATATTTGTTGGGTGTATTATATGTTTCAACGTAAAGCACACTGAAATGGTTTCAAAAATGCCTTCTTGTCATTTTTATTTAAAAATTAAATTTTGTGCTGATATATACATAATCGAAAATCCAGATCACACAATATTACATATGTTTCAAAAAAATCGTCAACTGTATGCTAGACACGCACCAAACCAGAGTTCATCTGTAGCTAGAGCTTCTTATAGCTTTCTTAGATACCTATATACTTTTTTACGATTTATTATTAAAATGGATAAATATATTTAAGAGTGTAACTTGAACATGTATTCCCATTCACCAGGCCGGACGAGAGGGCGGGGTAGTCGGGGCTGCAGTCCCGGGGCCCGTACTTGAAGTGGGGGCCCGTAGCTATCGGTCGGGGACCCGAAAAAAAGTAACAGGAGGTTTTTTTTGCTCAGCACTTTTTTGCGGAGGAAAAATTTAAAAAATTGGATTTTTTCCCTTGGGCCCGCCATTTCTCTCCATGGCCCTGCCATTCACTTCAAACATGGATCAAATAATTGTTTAACATTTCTATTCTTTCCAAAAAAGGATAAAAATATTTTTTGTAAGTTTTCCTAAGTTAAAATCAAAATAAAAAAAGTTAAAAAATTATTAAGATCGTCAATTTGATGAATAAATAACTTGGTTAAATATTTGATAAATATACTCAAACAAGGCGTAGTCCAACGTCGAAATTTAACGCTCGGCAAAAACCAGTTTCGTCCCAAACTTGACCTTTTTGTCAAGTTTGGCGCTTCCTACATGGACATACATATCCATTCGATGTGATAGAAAGTTATTCATTAAAGGTAATTCGCTATGTTCGCTATGTTTAGTTTTAGCTGATTTTCGAATCGAAAATTTAGCTATTACAGCTACTGTCATAATGTGACTAGAACCCGGGACTATATATATATATATATATATATATATATATATATATATATATATATATATATATATATATATATATATATATATATATATATATATATATATATATATACATATATATACAGTGTCTTTCATAAAGTTCGCACCATACGGGAAACTTCTTTACTATTGATATTTTGAAAAATATTTTAATGGGATTAGTTGGTGGTTGGAATGAAAAAGTAACTAAACACATTTCACCTCCCACTTACTATTTGGCGGGAAACCGGAAATTTCAAATTTGTGAATTACGAAAAAGCGTAATAATTTCAAAGTTATTGGTCACTTCTTCATGAAATTTTGGCATCGTATTAAAAATTGGATCTAATAAACATATTCCGACACCTAAATACCATAATCTGCAAAAATAACGCCCAAAACTCAGATTTTCCAAAATACGACTTTAAGTAGCCCTAAATTCAATATAATTTTAGGTATTCTAGCAAAATAAAAATTATACCATTCTTTGAGATCTACTTATTCATAAAACCGCAATTATCATCAAAATATTGTCACAGATGTTGGTCTCTCAATAGAAAAATTTAGTTTTGTACCAATAAAACATGTCTGTGTAACATTTGAGTTTTAAAAAGCAGGAACAATTATTATTACAGTATTTTCTTTATAGTTAGTTGCAAAGATACTTATTACGCTAATTTCATAGAAAAATTTCCTAAGAATAATTCAAATAAATGATATCCCGGTCCTTTAAAGTTACTAAAATTTTTGGTAATATTATCTACCATCTTATTAATAAAATTTATTATCAATATAGCCATGATACACAAAATTCACAGCAATATTGATAATATTAATTATAATTAGAATAGAATTAGAATAACATTAAGAAAATTTCTAGAAGTTTTAAAGGACTGGGGGTTATTTATTTGATTTATAAGAGATTTTTATATGGAATCAACGTAGTGTATATCTTTACTACAAATTACAAAGAAAATAAAGTGATGATAATTGTTCGTGCTTATTAGAACTACAATGTTACAGAGACGTGTTTTTTTCTGACAAAATTAAATTTTTTTATTGAAAGACCAATATCTGCGGCAACATTTTGATAATAACTGTGATTTTATAAGTAAGCAGACTTCAAAGATTGGTATAATTTTTATTTTGCTAGAATTCATAAAACAGTTTTAAATTTAGGGTTACTTACAGTCGAATTTTGGGAAAGCAAATTTTTGGGCTTTATTTTTCCAGATTATGGTGTTTAGCTATCGGGATACGTTAACTAGACCCAATTTTGATATGATGTCAAAATTTCATGAGGAAGTGATCAGTACTTTTCAAATTATTACCATTTTTCATAATTCACAATTTTTAAATTTCCGATTTCCCGCCAAACAGCAAGCAGGGGGTAAGATGTGTTTAGTGACTTTTTTATTTCAACCGGTGCACCAACTAGTCTCACTAAAATATTTTTCAAAAAATCAATAGTAAAAAAGTTTCCCATATGGTGCAAACTTCATGAAAGACACTGTATATACATATATATATATATATACATATATATATATATATATATATATATATATATATATATATATATATATATATATATATATAGGATGTTTCGTTCGAGAGTCATCGTGATATATATATATATATATATATATATATATATATATATATATATATATATATATATATATATATATATATATATATATATATATATATATAGTATGTATGTATGTATATATATATCACGATGAATCTCGAACGAAACATCCTATTTTTGGTGAAAACGTTGGAAGTTCAAAAATCTTGGACCAAGAGTTCTCAAGCCAGTGATGGGGTTAAACAGACCTCGAATTCGGATTCACAGACCCCAAAAACATATAATAAACATGATCAGATCTCCAGATAAGAAAACATAATTTTTTGTGTGACTGTGTTTTTTTTTTTTTTAAATAAATTTCAAAACATGTTTCAAATAAAAGTAATACAGAATTTCATTTGCCTACTATAATAAAACTGGTTCCTACCATTTGTCTCATTAGATGCACTCTGACAAAAACTTAAATCCAAGATGCCGGCAGAAGTATATTATTGTTTCTATGCGATTTATTTTGAATGTGTTGTAAAAAGATTTCCATCAGAGTTCATAATGTGAGTAAGAAGTAAAAAATGATTGATCGCACAAAAATGATTTGAGTGTGTGCCGTGCTCTTTGAAGTAACACGTTAGTATAGAAAAAAGTGTCAATTTTTAAGAGATAGCCAACAAAAATAACAACAAAATAGACAACAAAAATCAACAAAAATAGAGATTTAAAAATTCACAGAATATTTATCAATGTGATCCGATGTTCTCAGTTTTTTTTTCCCTAACCTAATTGCGATGTGCTATAAGAATAATTTTTTTTAATATATATATATATATATATATATATATATATATATATATATATATATATATATATATATATATATATATATATATATATATAAGTACCATTTGAGGCTCTTCGAAATGCCTGTTATTATAATTTGAGTCACTTTATTTAGAGGACATATACATACACTTTTGATTAAAACGGGAACTAACCACAATATTGGTTACAACTTTTTTCCTTTAAAAATTACTTCGTGAATTCTCTAACACCATTTTCTTCTTGATCTCGATCTTGATCTTCTTCTTGATATTGATCTTTTTCTTGATTTTGACCTTTTTCTTGATTTTGATCTTTTCCTCGATCTTGATCTTCTTCTTGATTTTGACCTTTTTCTCGATTTTGATCTTTTTCTTGATTTTGATCTTATTCTAGATTTGGATCTTTTTCTCGATTTTGATCTTTTTCTTGATCTTGATCTTATTCTTTTTGGCTTTTCAAGTGACTTCTCTGTTCCTAGGATTTCCGGGTCAGTTAAACTTTTCGACTCGCCTCGCAGCAAATAGGGTGAATTTGCACTGGCGTTGGCAGAATACGGAGTGGACATAGGTTGGCTTGATCTTCGTCCTTAAAAAAATAAATAATGCTCGCTAATGACGTATCTAATATCACTTTTTTTTTTAATATGACGTTTCTAATAGCCCTAAAAAATGATATTAAAGACTTCTCTACTTAATAAAAGACATCGCATATCGTTTTTAAAATATTGTAATCAAAAAATCTTCTAGATAATTCCCGTTCATCATCATATCAATTATTACACAGTATACTCTATTTCACCAACAGATAGAGTAGTGAAATACCCCCTGTCGCAGTATCCTGCATAACAGCGAATTTCCGTTTACAAAAGTTAATTTGTTTCGGAAACCAGTTTATATAGAGTAACGGTTTAAAAGGCATTTTTATGTGATATTTTTCCCTTCTATCTAATGGTATAAAAAATGTCGCAAAAACTTTTGAACTTGGAAAAATTATGGGAAAAATTTTTAGATTAATTATTTCTACGAAAAATGTCCGAAAAATTATGTTCCGGGCATCGAACGTGTCTGGGTGAACAACTTATTCAGGGTTTAACGTTTTCAGCAAATTACGTAAAATTTGATGTTTCGTTATTTTCCTTATATATATATATATATATATATATATATATAGTTACGTTTCGTAACAATTAAAGTTAGTTTTTAAAAAATTTATTTTAAGTTTAAAAATACAAAATTGTTTTTACAATGATATCACTGGTGTTACTATTGCCAGCTAGATCGAACAAAAATCAGATAACTCACTGAGTTACCTTATTTATAAGTAATTCAGACAAAGAGATTGCTGATTAAGCAAAAATGAGAAAGATGTAACTGTAAAATAATATCATTGCAATTCCTTTGTCTCAATACATTGTATTTAATTATTTAGTAGTTTTTGATGATTAAGCTTTTGTTATTTTTAGATACATGAAAAATTAAATAATTATCTATATGAGTTCCTTATGGGATGAATTATTACTTATTGTCTACATACATTGTACAATTCTTAATATTACAGAAATATTGATTAAATGTATAAAAATATAATATAATTAATTAAGTGTTAGGGCGGATGTGATGGTTACATAACTCCTCCCCTCTGACTTTCTGGCCTAGACCATATGAGCTTTGGTTCATTGGGATGGCCAGACGGCAAATAATTTATTTGTGTTGTAGGTGATGAATTTTTCGATTTCCATTTATTTCTGATATATTTTATCACAATGAATATAATAAATGTTGCTATTACGATGCCGAATGCTATATATACCCCGGATATATGTAGGGTTGTTTTGGATTTGAATTCTTCTATTTCTTGTCTATTTTCGATGTGGTAGGAATTGAGTTTTTGCAGGTTGATTTTAGGTAACAATTTTTGTTCTTTAATTTGGAGTTCGTGTAGAGGTAATATATGAAGTTGTTGTGTTTTATTAAGTTCTTGGTTTTTGTACACGACGTTGTTTATGACAATTTCACATTGGTGAAAATAGATGAGTATTGTTCCTTTTACGAACCGTTGGTTAATACCGCAAGTAGTTGAAATTGATTGATTTTTTACGTTTTTCAATATAACGTGTTGTGGTGTTAAACGTTTGACCATTGTTTGTTCGTCGAATTCCTCGTAGATGCAACTTCCAATTTGTCCACGAATTGCATAGTTAAAGCAGTGATCTGATGTAGGTAACTTAATTAGATCTTCTTTGTCACAGATGTAGATTTTATTTAGCCGTGAGCATTCTTTCTGTGAAAAGTAACTTACATATTTTCCGCTTAGGATATAGGGATAGGGAATTAATATAGATTTGTTTTTAGTGGGTAATGGTTCCAAAAGGTTCAATTTGTAAGTATCGTTTTCGAAAATAGGGATGCGAATGTTGAATATAATGTTGGTATCATTATAATAGGCTTGGAAGGTTAATAATTCGTATACTTGATGTAAGGAATTAATAGGTAACCGTTGGGATTTTAAGATTTTATATGCATGGTCCAATTCGTCAGGAGTTAATATTAAGGTAGGAAGTACATTGAGTTTTGCCAAATTTAGAGCTTGAGCTAGTTGAACCAAATGTGAATACAAGAGGTCGATATTATAAATTATATGATAAGCGTGTTGTATTGAATTTAGAAAATTTTGTTCACGATTTGTTAAACTACCAGATACTTGTGTTTTCATTGTAGAGAGAATTTTATTTATTGCATCTTGCTGAATGTTTATATGGTTTGATATGTTATTAAAACGTTCAATCATAATTTCATTGATTTTGATCTGTTTGTTATTCCCCGAAATTAAATTGTGTTGATTGATTTTTAAATTATTTATTTCTTTATTTATCGCTAACGCGTCTTCTTCGTCCATGTTACCAGTTATAGTTTTGATGATTGACCCTAAGGCACTGACAAGGGCCCGTTTTGTACGCTTTGGGTAAATTTGTTTAAAAATAGTTTTAAGTTCTTTAAATTTTAACTGAATTATGTTTTTGATAGTCGTGTTAGTCAACAGTTGATCGTCTTCGTTTAAATATTTTAATGAATTGCCAATTTTATCTATATTTTCTCTATAATTTGTAAGGTTAATTATGTGTATAAATTTGCTAAATTCTTGATTAAGTTTGGCTTGTCCTAGTTCTATAGCCACTAGTCCCGGGTTGTTCGTTAGGTCGCGTATCTCGATTTTCTGTGTCGTCACCGTTGTCATTATTGTTAATATTGCCCTGTAACAAAGGTCGTCTTAATTTTTGTTTTGGGATTTTACGATTTTTGTCGTCTGTTACCGTTACCTTATTATTAGTTTTTACTGTAATTTGTTTAAATTTTGGGTGTAATTTGGAATTATGTTTATTTTCCTGAAAATATGTAGTTTGTTTTTCTTTATAATCAATTGGGGATTCGCGATTACTATTTAGAGTATTAATTTTGTTTTCTTTTTGTTGAATTTGGTTCTGATAAGATTCACGTTGAAATTTTTCGCGTTCTTGTTGTACTATTGCTGGATCGGCAGTTAATTTAATGTCATATTTACGTCCGAAAAATAATTCATATGGTGTACATTTAATCGCGGTATGAATTGAATTATTGTAAACAAAAACTGTATGTAGCATTTTTAAATCAGCTGAGCTGCTTTTATCAGTTGCATGTGTGATACGATATTTTTCAAGGATAGAAGAATGGAATCTCTCTACAGGAGAATTTGATGTTGAACTTCTAACAGCTGTTATGTGTATATTAATACTATACGTGTCACAAAATTGTCGAAAACGTATTGAGTCAAATCCTTTTTCTGAATCGACTACAATATTTTTAGGACTACCGTATTGGGATATGTATTGTGCTAGAGCCTCAAGGATATGGGATGTATTTCTTGTTTCGATTGGGTATGCTTGGCCAAAACGTGAAAATTTATCTACAATTGTTAAATATATTAATTTGTCCAAATAAAATATATCAATGTGTACAATTTCGAGTGGCTGTGACGGTGTTTCTGTTAATTCAAAATTTTGTTTTGGTGGTCGTCTGTCATATTTATTTTCGTTACACAGTTTACAATTATTAACATAATAAGAAATTTTTGATTTTAAATTTGGAAAGTAATGTTCTCTTCTAATATGGTTAAAAGTTTCGTTAATTCCTGTATGTCTAAAGTCATGATACTTTTTTATTAATTCGTCTTGTTGGTCATCTTCTAAAACGTCTTCTAATAGTTTAGTTGCTCGAATAATTTTGTACTGTTTACCTTGAGAGAAATAATCAGAATATATTCTTTGAATTTTAATAAATAATTCGTCATCAGGACAGTATATAGCTAAAGTTACCTTCGGTGGAATGTTTTCTTTTATAATTGAGATTAAAATATCGTCGTCGTCAGCAGAAAGTGTAATTGTAATACGTCGACGTGTATTAAAAAGAATTTGGAATTTGCGTTTAGTTGCAGTTTGAATGTTTTCATCTTTTAATATGATTAATTGATTTTTAAAATCATTAAGGGGGTTTTCAGAGATTCGAATTAAGGAGGTATCATCCTCTGATGCACTATGTACTGTTTGTGTAGAAGTGTCTTGTGTAGAAGTGTCTTGCGTAGAATCGTCATTAGTATGGGGGTTACTGTCAATTATAATTCGTGAAAGGGCGTCTGCGTTAGTATTTTGTCGACCTGGTTTGTGTATAATTTTGTAGTCAAATTCTTCAAGTTTAAGTCGCCATCTTACTAATTTACTGTTTGGTTCTTTAAGTGACATGAGCCATCTGAGTGGTTGATGGTCAGTAATTATGGTAAATTTTCGTCCGTATAAGTAAGGCCTGAAATATTTGGTTGCCCATACGATCGATAAAAGTTCTTTTTCTATGGTAGAGTAATGCGATTCTGAGTCGGTTAAGGTCCTAGAAGCGTAACATATTGGGTTATCTTTACCAATAGGTCCTTGGGAAAGGACTGCTCCGATTGCTACATTGCTTGCGTCCGTTGTCAAAATAAATTCTTTGTTAAAGTCTGGATAAGCAAGGATTGGATCGTTTGTCAAGAGGTCTTTACATGTTTCGAAACATTTAAGGAACTCAGGTGTATGTTTAACAGTTTCACCTTTCTTCAAACATTTAGTCATTGGTTTTGTTAACCTAGCGAAGTCTTTAATAAATTTCCTGTAGTATCCAAGAAGTCCCAGAAAAGATTTAATATCTTTTTGTGTTTTTGGTACAGGGAATTTCCTAATAGCAGCTACTTTATCAGGATTAGGTTTTACACCTGCTTCTGATACTATGTGTCCCAGAAAAGCTACTTCCCGTTTTAGAAATTCGCTTTTATCTAATTGAATTTTTAAATTTGCGTCTTTTAGTCTGCTAAAAACTTTATCGAGATTAATAATATGTTCTTGAAGCGAAGTGGAAAAGATAATTATATCATCCATGTATACAAGACAAATTGTACCTTGTAGATCTTTTAGAACGTTATCCATAACTCTTTGGAAAGTTGATGGAGCGTTTTTTAGTCCAAATGGCATGCGAACATGTTCGAAATGTCCATGGTCTACAGTAAAAGCAGTTTTCTCAATGTCCCTAGGATGAACTTCTATCTGATGGAAACCAGATGCTAAGTCTAGAGTAGTGAAATACATGCATTTACCAAGTTTGTCTAGTATATCTGTGATGTTTGGGATTGGATATTTATCCCCTATAGTTTTTTCGTTAAGTTTCCTATAGTCCACCACTAATCGCCATTTTCGTACTCCGCTTTGGTCTAGTTTTTTAGGAACTATCCAAATTGGACTACTCCAAGGAGAATAGCTTGGTCTTATGATGCCTTGATGGAGCATCTTATCAATTTGCTTCTTAACCTCTTCCTTATGAATATAAGGATACCGATAGGATTTGGTATAAACGGGTAGATCGTCAGTTGTTTTTATTTCATGTTTAATTTTATTCGTAAATGAAAGATCTTGACCCTCTTTATAAAAAACATCCTCATATTTACGACAAAGTTTAAACAAAGCTTGTCTTTCTTCACTATTTAAATGTTCGGTCCTAATAAGAGATTCGATTGGGGGTAATTCCGTGTCGTTAACAGTTTGAAATTGGTTAAAGTTACAGTCAATAATTTCGTGATTTAAAATTTCTACTTTCAGTGGCTGTTCGATTAAAAATTTTTGTGCACTGTTTGTGTGATTTAAAACAGGTGCGAGTATATGCCAATCTTTAACATTGTATACGCCAGAAGGAATCGAAAATTTATTTTGAATTTTTATGTCATGTACTAATACGTCGCCTGATTGTACGTCTGTTGGAATTTTGACTAATTGTTTACAATTTGGTTCAATTATGTGTATGCCACTTGTGATGTTGGGTTTGAACAACAATCTATTTGTAGAAAATGGTGTTATTAATCGTTTACCGGGAATATCAATTTGAGCTTGAAGTTGGTTAAGTATGTCAAGTCCAATAAGTCCGTCAAAATAACCGTGAAATCGTAAAAGAAGAAAATCTATTGTACCGTTTTGATTGAATTCACTAAAAATGGGTAATTTTGCCTTTTTTGTTACATTATATGATCCTAAAAGTGATTTAATTTTGGTAGGTTTAATTTCAGTTGTAAGGTCTGGATGAACTAATTCAGGATTAAGAAAGGAATTTGAAGAACCAGTATCAATTAAAAATTTTAAGGGTGTACAGTCTTTTTGGTCAGTAATATGTATATAAGGTAAAGTAGATTCATGAAGATTTAAATCTATGTATCCAAATTGTTGTCCGAGATTAACCGAAAATTTTGATCATCGATCTCATTTTGATTGTTTTGGTCTGTCTGTTCGTATTCGTCTACCAAATAACTGTTTTCGTCATAATTTTCGTCAACTACGTATTCGTCTAATGAACTAAATCCTGATGCTTCTGTGTTAAAAAGTTCGTTTGAAGCAAAAGTCGGTCTACTTTGGGGTTGAAAAATATTACGTCTAAATGGTTGTTGTTGTTGTTGTTGAAAATTAGGGCGTGATTGGTGTTGTTGTGTGTTAGGTTGTCTAATGCTTAACCTATTACTGCCTAAGTCCATAGGTGTTGGTCGCGGTAACTGTTTTGTATTATTTTGTGTGTTGAATTGTCGTATTTGTTGATTATTATTTTGTGTATAAAATGGTCGCGTTTGTTGAATATTATTTTGTGTGTTAAACGGTGTATGTGTGGTAAACTGTTTTTGGTATTGTTGGGGATTATGAAAATTGTGTGTTCTAATCGGTACAGGTGCGGATATTGGAGGTTTAACTGTAATTTGTTGATATGATTTTTGATGGTAGTGAATATTTTGCTCTTTGATAGCGTATTCAAATGCATTTTGAATCGTGTCTGGATTTCTTGCACGTACGACTGACCCAATAGGTTCTCTAAGTCCAGCTAAAAATACGTCTTTTGCCAAATTTTTAAATAATTGTAATTTAGAATTTATTGCGATGGAATCATTTTCGTTTAATTTGGTGAAGTTAACTAATGAAGAAAGTATTTCGATTACTTTCGCATAAAATTCTTCCATTTTCTGATTTTGATTTTGTTTTAAGCTGTAAAGTTCCCTAATTAAGTTTGTCTCGTTTCGTTTGTCCGCATAGTGTGAAATTAAATTTGCTTTGATTGATTGCCAATCTGTCGGAGTACCGTACATGTTTAAAATTTCGTTAGCCTCTCCTATGATTTTATTACGGATAGCCCGTATCCATAATTTACCGTATCCCTGTGTCCAATCGACACTTACACATGCTATGATTTCATCTACATTTTCAATAAAATCATGCAGTGTTCTCGGATTTCCATTAAATTCAGGTAGGAATTTAATTGGATCCGGTATTCTAAATGCTTCGAGCACTTGTGAGAAGCCACTAACTGCATTTTCGTTTACTTGCATTTTTGTACTGTTATAATATTTATTAAAATCTAAACTTTCTAAACTAATTGAATTATTTGTATTTGTATTTAAATTGTTTGATTGAACTGTTTCAATATTACTATTACTAATTAAATCTAAGTTAACGTTGCTTATCGTATCCTCCGATATGCTCACGTTTGACTCAACTATTGCGTTTTCTGCGCCGTTTAGTTGAGGGATTTTCGATCTAGGATATGGTCTGTGTGATAATTTAAACAATTTTGATTTTACGATGAAAGACATACGAAAAAGGAAAAAGCAGGAACAAAAAATATAAGCAGCGAAAAATATGCAATTTACTCTACTTACAGAATGCTCCAGTAAATTTCCATTCCTCGTAGATCCGTTGTTGATTGAAGGATTGAAATCCACGCACTGCTAACCAGAGTGTACCACAATTCTTAATATGCCGTTAAGATTGAATTGTTTCCTTGAGAAACCGTCAATTCCACAACTCACGATATCACCAATACCGGTAACAATGCTTACAACAGTCCTACCGACTGCGCCAGTTACGTTTCGTAACAATTAAAGTTAGTTTTTAAAAAATTTATTTTAAGTTTAAAAATACAAAATTGTTTTTACAATGATATCACTGGTGTTACTATTGCCAGCTAGATCGAACAAAAATCAGATAACTCACTGAGTTACCTTATTTATAAGTAATTCAGACAAAGAGATTGCTGATTAAGCAAAAATGAGAAAGATGTAACTGTAAAATAATATCATTGCAATTCCTTTGTCTCAATACATTGTATTTAATTATTTAGTAGTTTTTGATGATTAAGCTTTTGTTATTTTTAGATACATGAAAAATTAAATAATTATCTATATGAGTTCCTTATGGGATGAATTATTACTTATTGTCTACATACATTGTACAATTCTTAATATTACAGAAATATTGATTAAATGTATAAAAATATAATATAATTAATTAAGTGTTAGGGCGGATGTGATGGTTACATAACTATATATATATATATATAAATATATATATATAATATATATATATAATATATATATATATATATATATATATATATATATATATATATATATATATATATATATATAATATATATATATATATAATATATATATATATATATATATATATATATATATATATATATATATATATATTTATATATATAAGGAAAATAACGGGTCATTAAAAACGAACGAAAGCTCCTATTTTACGTCTTCAAAAGATGCCGACACTTTAAAGTTAGGTTTTTCTTTTAAAATCTAACTTTTGATTGTTTTTTGGTGGTCTTTACACCTCTTAAGTTCAATTATAAAAAAAATCGTTTATAGCATTTTCGACGTGAAATTTCACGCTCTTTCAGAATCCGAAATAAAAAATAGGGCTTGCCATTTGAAAAATACGACTTGACCTCAAAATGACCTTGACAATGAAGGTCAAGGTCCAATTTAAGGTCACCATTTAATGTTCCCCTTCTTACCTAACAACTTTTGTAAAGGTCATTTTTTGATAGGTGACCCAGCCTGTATATATATATATATATATATATATATATATATATATATATATATAGATAGATAGATAGATAGATAGATAGATAGATATAGATAGATAGGTAGATATATAGATATTAATTTTGGTTAATGGAATTTTCGGTTCCTAGGAACTTCAAAACAAATTTCTGTCATACTCCCGGACTCCAGTCGCGTCATTACAGTGGATGTAACAGCTGAATTTTTGATTTGAAAATTCGCTATATCACATGATGGAGTATTTCTTAATTGTGAGAGTAATTTCGTGCAAACAACCTACAACAAATGAAACACCTAGTGCATACAACTGTAGACATAATACTGCCTATTCACTGTATCTGTTCGTGAAATATAGTAAAACCATCATCAGTTAAGATTAGAGTGAATAGCAATTTCGCTGGAGGCAAACTTTTGGATTCGTCGGAATCTGATTTTGCCAAAGGCTAACTAACATAATCTAGTCTTACAAATATACTAATCTATTAGTAGCTAAGGAATATGTATGAATAAACTATTAGAAGCACTAAAATATTAAGCCGCCATGGTGTTAGTTAGTTACAATAGCCTTAACGGGGGAGTTTACGTCAGAATCGGCTAATACACTAATTTTTTCGAATCTCGTTTTTTGTATTTATTTCGTTCTGTGGTTCTTTACAAACACGGTGATATATAAAACATGGCCAAAATTTTTTTTTTTTTTAACTGGTAAAATATTTATTTGTGATTGCTGCACAGCCAAGTTGCTGCTCCTTTGCAAATAACGCTCGCCCCCCCCCCCTCACGATTTGATCAGTAATATTCAAGATACATCAATCTGACACTATTTGCTATACAGGTAGGCCAGTTACATGTTATTGTCCTATACCCAATTTTCTTACTACAGCTTACTACGAGCAAGCCATCTCCGTAGTTACAAAAGTAAACAAACTTTTAATTACCGTAGTAAATACGGTAAATACCACAACTACAGAAAAATTATGTAATTTTCATAGATTTTACCAGTGACGTTCAACTAGGTAAAAAGTATAGTTTAAAAATGGAAAGCAAATTTTGTATTTAAAGTAGGCAAATATTCGCCAATCCACCTTTATCAATACGAAATTAGTTATTTTCAATTTCCGAAAGCACACGTTTGCAAACATTTTGCTTTTATACGTACGTATATCATATAAACCCATTTAGTTTGCAATTTTTTAATAATTCGATTCTACGCCACTGAGTTATATATGAATTTAAAAATTGTGAACAAAAATCTAGCGAAACTGGCTAACCTGTATAGTATAATATACTGATCAATCAAATGATCTTGAGTAATATTTAGTTTTGGTGTGTACACGAGTTATAGTATGCAGTGAGATAATGTTCTTTTATTTGTATGCCTTTGTAGACGTTTTAATAAACAGTGAGTAAACCGCTTCTTTTGTTATTGTTTTTGTTTTTTACCGGTTCCCGAAACTTGTGTTTTTCCCGACAAGGGAAATCATATCTCAAGTTCTAGAAAATATAGAGACTTTTTTTTTTTTATTTTGTTCATAAACATATTGTGCATAAAGTGGAGTATGCTTTTTCCATTTGAAAAATTGTAACTATTTTTAAACATTTTTTTCTAATGATAAATTAGGTTTTATAATTTTTAGTACTTTGGGATTACAATTTTATAGTTAATTTTACCTGAAACCCATACTCAGCTTTATGGATAGGTCCTTTAGGGATAAAATAATGAAAAAACATTTAAAAAATATTCATTACTTTTTGAGATATGGCGTTCCTTGTAAACGCTTAGAAACTTGTAAAAAAGGGCCCCCTCCCCCCACAGGGAAGAGTAATGAATGTTTCAAAAACAAAATTTTCTATTTGAAACCATCCCTAATTTGAAAAAAATTTCAACAAACAAAATAATCATAAATAAAAAAGTTGCTTTTTTATTTGAACTCCTCCCACTTATTAAAACACAAATCTTTAAATGTCTCGATTCAAAAATAAGTGAATTGAGGCTACTTTCAAAATAAGTGACTCAAATATTATATCATTTGGTGACTCGAAGCAGTACAAGCATATCATTTGATAACTGTTGATGTATACCTTACCTTTGAAAAACGAAAGATATACAATAGTCGCAATAGTCGCAATAACAAATATTACAATTATTATAATAAACCAATATTCTGAAAAGAATCCACTGCTTGAAATCTGATCTGGGATTTCATTTGTTTCAGTCTCCTCTGGGCTCTCATATGGTACACCATCTTCTGGAACTTCATCATCTGAAGTTAGGAACCTTCGTGTTGCTCCACTATCACCGCCAGATGTAAACCAGGATGTGCTATCATCTTCAGGTGATGCGTAACATTTACTGCTAACCTGATCTGTATCATACATACTACCATCGTAAGAATCTTTTGTTTCATATACACCATCGTCGTAAGCATCTTCTGTTTCATATATACTATCATCGTAAACATCACCTGTGCCATATCTACTACCATCGTAACCATCTTCTGTTGCATATCTACTACTATCATAAAGATCTTCCTTTTCACTGGTATCACCGCTATGCGTATTCTGTGCACAATGGCAACTACCGTCGGTAGCGTCGGTATTGACAGTTACTTTACCATCAGTTGGAGAATCTGTGGACCAACCATTAGATTCATTGAGATCAGCAATGACTTCACTATCAGATGCATTCGATGTATCATCAGATGGATAAATATATGTAGTCTCCTTATATGAATAACTATATACAACATCATCGGCTGGTGATTTGCTGTTAGCTGGGGAACCACCACTGTCAAGCCAGTCTGTAGAGCCATCTACATTACTATCGCTAGATTGTTCTGTACTTTGTATATTTTCATAGACGTCTTTACGAGTAGATGCACCTAGATCTGTTGTGACTTCACTATCAGCAACCCTAGACGTGTTAGCGGCTGGAAACCTAGCCTCCTCATATGTGGTACTACCACGGTATTCACCGGTATCAGTTGTGGCATCATCTGTTGTAGGACCATATGTAGTAATCTTATTTAGACTCCCATCATTTTCAGGTACATTTATAGTGCTATATATTTTATTATCGTCAGACTGTTCTGTGCTCCGTATAGTCTGAAAGGCGTTTTCATCGAGATCAACTGTCGTTTCACCATCAGTAATACTAGAAGCATCAGTTGGTGAAAACTTATACGTAGCTTCCTCAGGTGAGATATTATCACGATAAGCAGGGGTATCGGCTATAACTTCGCTATCAGCTGTGGAACCATATGAAGTTTCATTTGTACTACCTGCGTTGTCAGGCAAATTTGTAGTGTCAAATATGCTGTTATCACCTGACTGTTCTGTGCTCTGTATAGTCTCTTGGACATTTTCACCATCAGATGCCCCGAGATCAGCTATAACTTCATCATCAGCACTACTGAAAACTTCAACATTTTCTGGTTGAAGGCATCTTCGTGTTGCTTCAATATCATCACCGGATGAAGACGTATCGCTGACTTCACCATCAACTGAATGCTCATTTTCAGCTTTATTTATGCTACTACTGCTACCGAACCATGTTGTAACACCACCAGAAGGTGAATCTTCCCCATATATAGCCTTATATGTTCTGTTACCACTAGATTCGCCGGCAGTAGCTGTGACTTCACCATCGGCCGAAGAATTATAGGTAGTTTCATTTATTCTAACATCACTGCTAGTGTCGGAATATATTGTATTACTGGGGCAGCCATCTCCGCAGCATGTAATTTCACATGTGTTTTTACCACAACATGTACCGATACCCCGAGTGTTGTTTTCCATCGACGTAACGTTAACTTCACTATTGACTGAATGCTCATTTTTAGCTTCATTTATGCTATCACTGGTACTAGGTTCACCGAGAGAGGAATGCTCTCCGTCTCTGGTCTCATACTTGTTTTCAACAATAACTGAAGATTTATCGGCAGTGGCATTAACTCCAACATTAACTGAAGAATCGTGTGTATCAACTGAATGCTCATTTTTAGCATCATTTATGCTATCACTGATACTAGGTTCACCGAGAGAGGAATGCTCTCCGTCTCTGGTCTCATACTTGTTTTCAACAATAACTGAAGATTTATCGGCAGTGGCATTAACTCCAAGATTAACTGAAGAATCGTTTGTATCAACTGAATGCTCATTTTTAGCATCATTTATGCTATCACTGATACTAGGTTCACCGAGAGAGGAATGCTCTCCGTCTCTGGTCTCATACTTGTTTTCAACAATAACTGAAGATTTATCGGCAGTGGCATTAACTCCAACATTAACTGAAGAATCGTGTGTATCAACTGAATGCTCATTTTTAGCTTCATTTATGCTATCACTGATACTAGGTTCATCGAGAGAGGAATGCTCTCTGTCTCTGGTCTCATACTTGTTTTCAACAATAACTGAAGATTTATCGGCAGTGGTATTAACTCCAACATTAACTGAAGAATGGTGTGTATCAACAGAATGCTCATTTTTAGCTTCATTTATGCTATCACTGATACTAGGTTCATCGAGAGAGGAATGCCCTCCGTCTCTGGTCTCATACTTGTTTTCAACAATAACTGAAGATTTATCGGCAGTGGCATTAACTCCAACATTAACTGAAGAATCGTGTGTATCAACTGAATGCTCATTTTTAGCTTCATTTATGCTATCACTGATACTAGGTTCATCGAGAGAGGAATGCTCTCCGTTTCTAGTCTCATACTTGTTTTCAACATTAACTGAAGATTTATCGGCAGTGGCATTAACTCCAACAGTAACTGAAGAATCGTGTGTATCAACTGAATGCTCATTTATAGACTCATTTGTACTACCACGACTTCCAAACCACGTTGTAATTCCATCAGAAGGTGGATACTCCATAGTTTTAGTCGCAGATTTGTTTTCACCACCAACTGAAGACTCAGCACTAGTGGCTGTAATTACATTATTAGCTGAAGAATTGTAGGTAGCCTCATTTGTTTTACCACTACTACTAGAAAAATATGTAGCGTTGTTATATAAGCTATTACCGAGGGTGTTTTCACTGTTGGCTTTGACTTCACTACCAGGCGAATATGTATTTGTAGTGTCGTATGAATTTCCACTGCTACGTTCACCAGCCTCATGCGATATACCCCGCGTAGCATTTGTGCTACCATTATCTATTTTTGGCGACATATTTTTAGTGTCCTCTAGTGTGCCACTAGATTTGAAACTTCCATTGTAGGTAGTACCATCGTCGACTATGACATCACCACCGAATGATGACGGTATAGTCCCATATGTGCTTTCACCACCAGTTGCACTATCATTAGCTGTGACCCTGCCATCAGTTGAATTCTGAAATGTGTTGTTTCCGTCACTATGTACATCGACGTCAACTGTGACTTGACCATCACGAATATAGAGATTCGTAACCTCGTACGAGCTTCCATTGCTAGATTCTCCGCTCGCCTGCGATAACTCTAACGTAGCATTTGTACCACCATCATAATGTATTTTAGTTATCACTGTTTTAGTATTCGAAACTGTGCTACCGTTGTGTGTTGCATTATCATCAACTACGGCATCACCCGCAGAGTCGTCTTTAGTTCCAAATGTGCTATCACTGCCATTAGTAGAATCAAATTTTGATGTGTGAGGGGGAACTTCTTTCATTTTTTCGAATTTAGTGACACGTTGAGTGCGATGAATCAAATTTATTTCCACAAGTAATTTTGAACTATGTTATTTTAACTTGAATTTAATTTTTTCTCCATTTTTTTTTCTTTTTTAATTTTATTTAAAAATAATTACTGAAGATTTTTTTTATTTTCATATTTTGTGTTGTTATTTATAAAGAAAAGTAAAAATAAAAATCAAAACTGTCGTTGATCAAAAAGAGAATTACAAAAAAAACTATGGAAACTAGAATTTAAATATTAAAATTACGATGAGCGCTCATAATCGATGGTTAGTGTAGGCAAATTAAATTATACCACTGTCACAGCATTCTGCATAACATAGTGAATTCCCGTTTAAAAAAGTTTTTCTCGGAAATTAGTAATCAATAAAATTATCCCGTACCTATAGGTTTTTCTTCCAGAAACTACTTTTTTTTTTAAAAAAAGCGTTCGATTATTCGCATTGAAACCGTACATGAGTGAACAACTATCATTGTTAATTCTTATATTTAATTAAATCAATTAATATAGTTAAGTAATCAGTTAAATTATTTTTTTTTTAATTATTACATAATTTTAATAAACACAATTACTTATAAAACATAAAAACATAATAACAGTGCAGTGCTGTGTTATTAAAAGATTATGTGCACTTACCTTGATGGTAAGTACACAAAAAATAAAAACATCTTATATAACGTTATATAAATAATTTTACAATTCAATTAAAAATGTCAAACTCACAAACTATAGATAACTTAAACATTAATAATATGAATCAAACCACATCACACCCTATACAATCACAAACACTTATCACACCAACAAATCCACAAACACAAAATACTATCCAACAATCACAAACATACGCCGCATCCGTAACCAGAAATAACAACTCAAATTCCACTAATTTTATCCACCCCAAAAAAGATCAAGCCATACTAATAGACGCTCTCAATAATATACCCTTAGAAGAATATCTAAATGCTCTCACCAAATCAATTTACCCCAAAAAAATTCTTTTCGCATCAAGAATATCAGGAAATAGGATTTGTATTTACCTACAAACTAAAGAAGATGCTGATTTTGTTACACAAAATTTTAAAACAATATCTGTTAGAAATATCAATGTAACGATTCGAAGTTATTTAGCTCCTTCTCATAGACTATTAATGTGGATACTTCCAACTGTTCCAAATAATATAATTATTCAACATCTTATTTCGATAGGCATGAAACCACTGTCAAACATATTCATAATGTCAGGAGGATTTAAAAATCCTAATTTATCCCATATACACAGCTTTAGACGTTTTATTTTCATTAATGCTGAACATTCCGCCATTCCAAACGTCACTACTATTACATTCGAAAACGAACAGTATAAAATGTATATGACAGTAGACGAAGAAAGATGTAAACATTGTAATAAATTTGGTCATTCATCTGATGTATGTAAAAATAAAAAAATACCCCTGTCGCAGCATCCTGCATAACATAGCGAATTTCCGTTTATAAAAATTAGTTTTTCTCGGAAACTAGTTGACATAGAATAATAGTTTAAAGAGCTTTTTTATGTAACTTTTTCTCCTCTTTTAAATGGTGTAAAAAAATTTGGCAAAAATTTTTGAATAAGTGGAAATTTTGGCAAAAAACTAATTTTTTGCAAGAACAAAAACCATGTTCCTGGCATCCGACGTGTCTGGCTGAAGAACTCATCCAAGATTTTTGGACTTCCAACGTTGTCACCAAATTTCGTAACCCTAGGACGTTTCGTTCGAGAGTTATCGTGCTGATACATAAATACATAAATACATATATACATATATATATATATATATATATAAATTTTAGTGAATATTATTTTCGGTTTCTAGGGACCTCAAAACAAATTTCTGCCATAGTCCCGGGCTCAAATTCCGTCATGAGACCTACTGTAATAGCTGAATTTCCATTCTGGAAATTCGCTAAAACGAAATTCTTGAATCAACCATAACACCTAATAATATATTACAAAATGAAACACATTCAGAAACCAACATGGACACTGATGTACAATTTCCAACAATAGCATTAAATCAAATACAAAACAGTACAGAACAACATACACCAAAATCCACTTCACTAATTGAAACAGAACAACAACAACTAACAAAAGTCATAGATAATACCGAAAAAATCACCAAAAAGCGGGTTTACTCTGGTAGCCAAGAATCAGAAATAGAAGAACATAAGAATAAAACGAGAGGTCAAGATAAACACGAACGCCATAACCAAACACAGCCACTTTCCCAACAACCGTTTACACAAATAAGTCCTGTACTGCCCGCTACAAACACAAGTAGCTCACTAGAAACCCCCATAAAAAACACAAAGTCTGAAAAATACACAATTTTAGAAAATATCAGCACAATTAAGGAAGCTATTGAAAACGAACCTGACAAATACATATTTGACTATGAAACTTTTAAACAATTTGTTACTGACTGTTGTGGTAAAATAAAAATTGATGCCGTTTTAAAAAAAATACAATACAAAAAGAGACCATGTCATTAACATGATTGAAACACTTTATCCAATAGAAAATAAAAATCGAATATTAAAAATGTCCTTAACTAAATTCAAAACAAAAATTAAACAGAAATCTAAATTATCAACTGGTTCAGATAACTTTCTAAGCTCAGACGAATAAGTAGATTACTAACTTATAACTTTTTTTTTTCTTTTCTCTCCTTTTCAAACTTAAAGTTCGATTAAATAACTAATTGTAATTAATATATATATATATATATATATATATATATATATATATATATATATATATATATATATATATATATATATATATATATATATATATATATAAAGAAAAAAAAAATGAAAAAAATAATTCAGTGGAATGTAAATGGATTTTATAACAAACTATCAGAAATAAAATTACTAATAAGTAATCTTAAACCTGCTGTACTATATATGTCTTCAAGAAACCCACCTACGAGCTGACCAAAAAGGAATCCTAACTGACTATACACAATTTCGTTATGACTATTTGGATGCACAAAGGGCCTCGGGAGGAGTTGCCACCTATATATATATATATATATATATATATATATATATATATATATATATATATATATATATATACATATATAAACATATACGCTTATAAGCTCCAAATTCAAACAGATTTACAAGTTGTCGCTACTGTAATACATATAACCAAAACAGACAAAATAACAATTTGTAACATCTACATACCACCTAACAAATCCTTTTATACGAATGACTAACAAATATTATAAATCAACTACCGAGACCCTTCATACTTCTAAGAGACCTAAATACCCACATAACTGCAATCGGGAGTAACCATACCGACCACAGAGGATCACAAATAGAGGATCTCTTGATGTTAAATGATAATATCACAATTTTAAATAATGGAAAAAGTACACATTTCTCAACTGCAACAGGTACATTTTCTGCCATAGACGTTTCAATATGTTCAATTAATATTGCAACAAAATTAGAATGGGATGTTCATGAAGACTTATTTTCAAGTGATCATTATCCTATTCTAATGGACTACTTAACAAACGAAAACTTGACACATCATACAACTGAAAAGTACATGTATGACTAAGCAGACTGGACTACGTACAAAAACAAAACAAAAATAGACGACTATGATGTTAGAAATAGCATTACAACAAACTTAAATAGGCTTTATAGTGTTATAAATAGTGCAGTTGACAAATGTATACCAAAGAAAAAAATTGTACAAAATGGCCGTAAGCAGGTACCGTGGTGGACTGAAGACATAGGTGCTCGAATAAAACAAAGAAAAGCATGCTTGCGAAAATACAAAAAAACAAAGAATCAATCCGACCTTATACAATATAAAATAATAAGGGCTAAAACAAGGAGAGAGATCTCTAAACAAAAACAGAAAACATGGACAGAATTTATTCAATCAATAAATAAAGACACACCAGATAAAATACTTTGGTCAAAAATAACAAAAATAAACAATGGTTACAACAAATACGAAACATTAAATGCTATACAAGTAAATGACCAAATAATAACGGATCAAAAAATGATTGCAAATAGTCTCGCTCAATATTATTCAGATATATACAGCGATGATAATTATGACCAAGTATTTAAAAATTATAAAACCCTTGTTGAACAGACTGAGTTATCATTCAATACAAAAGAAAAATACGACTACAATAATCCGTTTACATTCCAAGAATTCGAAAACTCACTTATCAAAATTAAAAATACTGCTTTAGGTCCTGATAAAATAGGTATATTAATGATTAAACATTTACACCCAACAGCGCTTAATTATTTATTAACGCTACTGAACAATATTTGGATGACAGGAAAATTCCGGATAACTGGAAGCAATGCACCATAATACCAATATATAAAAATAACAAAGATAAGCTAAACCTTTCCAGTTACCGTCCCATTTCTCTAACCAATCACCTTACCAAAATAATAGATCGCATGATATTTGAAAGAATTCAGTGGATATTAGAAAAAAATCAGTGCCTAAGTGGCAAGCAGTTTGGATTTAGAAGACATAGATCTACGCTAGACTGTCATGTTATTTTGGATAGTGACATTAAAAATTCTTTTGCAAACAACCAAAATACATACGCAATATTTTTTGACTTCGAAAAAGCTTTTGATACCATCTGGCAACATAAAATACTTCTCCAATTAGAAAAATGGCAATTTAAAGGAAATCTACCGAACTACATATCAAAC
This sequence comes from Brachynemurus nebulosus, assembly GCA_035578155.1. Classification (NCBI taxonomy): domain Eukaryota; kingdom Metazoa; phylum Arthropoda; class Insecta; order Neuroptera; family Myrmeleontidae; genus Brachynemurus; species Brachynemurus nebulosus. Next base: position 147,729,764 of record JAPWDM010000001.1, read on the forward strand.
TTCCTAAGAAATAGATCGTACGACGTTAAAGTACAGAATGAAAAATCCAATATATATAAACAAAATAATGGGATTCCTCAAGGGTCTATACTTTCCTCACTACTTTTTAACATTGCAATTAATGACCTACTAGATGTAATCCCTTTCCCCGTCCAATCTATTATGCATGCAGACGACCTAACCATTTATGTTTCCACTTCAGATCCAGCATATGCAAATAAATATCTCCAAAGAGCTATCAACCAAATAGTTAGTTGGACAAATAAAAACGGCCTAAAATTATCTACAACAAAAACAAAATATATATGTTTTTATAAAAAAGTAAAACATTATTTACAATTAAGCATAAATGGACAAGATATACAAAATGTTACACAACAAAAATACTTGGGTCTAAATTACGATGAAAAATTAACCTGGAATGTCCACATTAATGAACTAAAAGGAAGCCTAATAAATACTTTAAAAATTCTAAAAATCCTTAGCAATAAAAATACAGGAGTTGACCGAAAAACACTTAAAAAAGTATATGATGCCATTTTTCGATCAAAACTAGATTTTGGCTGCCAAATCTATAATTCCAGCAAAAATAATTTACTAAAAAAACTGGACACAATAAACAATACTGCACTAAGATTAATATCTGGTGCCTATAGGACAACGCCTATCAACAGTATATATTCTGAAGCAGGTCAACCAAAACTTTCCGAAAGGAGAGACTATTTAATAATAAAATACTATATAAATATATATGAAAAACAAAATCAGTATCAATAAAATTGAAAAGTCTTTTCGCAATCATATATATGAAACAAAAAAATCTTTGCCGAAACCGCTACCTATATTTAAAAACAAAATCCTGTCATCTCTCCCCCTAAATGAAAACATACACAAATACTCAAAACGCAACACATAACTTACATACCTCCCTGGAGTGAACAGAAAATTAAAATAGATCTATCTTTAAACGAAACGTATAAACAGTGTACAACTAAAATACAATATAAACAATCATTTTATGAGCTCATATATACTAAATATAGTGAATATGTGCAAATATACACCGATGGTTCAAAAACTGAGACATTCACTTCTTGTGCCTATGTAAAAGAAAATACTGAATATCAATTTAAACTACAGTCTTATTCATCAATTTTCTTTGCCGAAGCTATCGCTATTGAAAAAGCAATAAACCATATTCAGCAACAACCAGTCAAAAATGCTTATATTATCATTTCTGACTCATATAGTGTATTAAAGGCTCTAGAAAACAAATCAACTGACCTAGCTGTAATTCAAGCAATACAAGCCAAATATCACCAACTCAGGAATGAAAATATAGAAATCGTATTCCTATGGGCACCCGGTCACAGCAACATCACTCTTAATGAACAAGCAGACAGGGCGGCACAGCAAGCTCATCTTACTGGAATTATAACAGAACATACCACAAAACAGGATCTATTGAAACATATTCAAAGTTTATTCATCAACAATAGAAACAGGATCTGGCTAACTCAACAACAAAATAAATTACCGGAGATTAAAACAGACACAACTTTCTGGACCACATCCATCCAAAACAACAGGAAAGATGAAATAATAATAACTAGACTGCGTACAGAACACACGAAACTTACTCATTTTTATATACTGAATAAGACCTTTCAACCAATATGTCAACTCTGTAATATTCCCATTATAGTGAAACATATTCTTACAACATGCCCTCTCTACATTAATTCAAGAAGACAAGCACAACTTGCAAACAATATCGCTGTGATCCTGTCGAACTCTCCAGAAAACATCGAAAAACTGCTACTTTTCGTAAAAATTGCAAGGATAAGCAACAAAATATAATATAGATAATATCAAATTTCTATTCATATTCATGTATCTTTTTTTAAATGATTTCCATATAATTTATATTATTTTATACTAGCTGCTTAATGACCTATGTAGTTACAAAAGCAGTAAATAAATAAAAAAAAAGAAAGCGTTCATAATTTGACAATTACATAACGTTTTATTTGCGAATGATTTCAAGAAACGGGCTCCAGATCATAATAAATTTATGTAGAATAATTATATATATATTTTTTTAAAACATAAAATTTTCAGTGTAGGTACTAAATTCCAGATGCCTACACTGAGAACCAAGCACTATAAATAATTAATTTTTCACTGAATTTCGGAATATCAAAAATTTAAAGGTAATTTGACCTATAATTCAGATATTACGCGGGTGGAACCCCGGGCCACAACTAGTACAATTATAAAAGTTAAATTTTTTAATGGTATCTTGATATTTTAATATCAAAAGCCAATATAGCTGACAAGGAAAGGTTCCCAGGTGTCCGCCTCCGATTTCAATGCCGCTGAAATATGTTATTCTACGTCGAAATCTAAAAGACACGTATTTTTCTTTATCAGCGGAAAAACGGTTTGAAAGGGTGAAATCACCGTTCAAAAATTGGGGTAAGAATTTAATTTTTCAAATATCTCGAAAACAGTAAGAGATAAAGCAAAAGTTTAAGTTGGCGATATTTCTCCTTTTTAAAGAGCTACCTATTGATATGCAATTTGTTCAAATTACATCAACAGGGGGGGGGGGTTAAAATTTAGGGGTTCATTTTGCGAAAAGGGGATGAAAGATAAATAATATGAACATTTTGTTTACAGATTTGAAATCTACGTCAAAAAATCTAATTGACCTGTTTGTACTATGTAAATTAGTATGTAATTTAAGAGGGTGACTCACCCCCTCTCTATTTTTGCTCAAACTGAATTTTGAATTCGAGAATTTCATTTCTACGTTATTCCAACTGTCTTAAACTATTTTTCATGAAAAAGAACTTCTTGAAATACCCAAATAGTAGGACTATTAGACACAGTCACCCCCTAGTTAACTACCCCTAGACTTAATATTAGGGCATTGAGAAAAACAGGTCAATTATATTTTTTGACGTAGGTTTCCAATTTGTAAACAAAATTTGCATATTGTTTATTTTTCATCCCCTTTTCGCAAAATTAACCCCCAAATTTTAACCCCCAACTACCCCTGTTGATGTAATTAGAGCAAATTGCATATCAATAGATAGCTCTTTAAAAAAGAGAAATATCACTGATTTATTCTTTGGCTCTATCTCTTACTGTTTTTGAGATATTTGAAAAATTAAATTTTTACCCCAATTTTTGAAGTGCGATTTCACCCCATCCAACCGTTTTTCCGCCGATAAAGAAAATACGTGTCTCTTACATTTCGACGTAGAATAACATATTTCAGCAGCATTAATATCGGAGGCGGACACCTGGGAATCTTCCCTTGTGAGTTATAAATGTCGTTAATCAATAAAGAGAATAATTTTTGGAGCATATAATAACAATGTAATTTTGTAGTAGTAATGTACTAATGGGAACAAAGACTCGACTCTTTATTATCGATTTTCAATGGTAAAAAGTCAATATAAAAATTTAAAAAGAAATATAAAATCCTGATGGTCATTGACGTCACGAAACTTTACTAAGCTACATACCACATCGTAGAACGTCAATATCGTCAACGTTTTATAGGCAATTATCTATAATTATCCGAAACTTTTATCTCGGATAAGGTTTCGGTTTCAAATATTTAATTATTTCAGATATCAGGTAATTTTGGTTACAGTTACGAATATCCATAACATCTATACCTTGTATATAAGTTTAAGTATAATAAATAAATAAAAAAAGACATATATAGGAATTTCATTGATAGAACTATTAAATCCTAGTTAAGTTGAATCGATTGAATTTCACATCCTTGAAGTTCACTCCCTAGTTAAATACCTTTAGACTCAGGGCCGAATCTAGGGGACAGCGGGGGCATGTGCGCCCCTGGATGCTTTTGGGGGCGCCAAAAACGTAATCTGAGAGGCGCCAAATCGGTGAAAACGCTTAGAATTTTTTTAGGCGCAGTGACAAGTATTTTAAAAATTTTTGTGGAAAAGGAAATGCTGAACAGTGGTCATTTCTGATAGGGTCCGGGTGAATTTCTTCCTGTAAAAGGAAGTGATGAGCAAAAAGAAAGAAAAGGTCGACAATACCGATTTCTAATAGGGTCCAGGTGATTTTTTTTTGGTCATCACTTCCTTTTCCAGGGAAAAATTTATTTTGTTGCGAAGGGCGCCAACAGAAAAATTTGCCCCCTCCTAATAACTCTAGGTCCGGCCTGCTTAGACTTGATACTAGAAAATTTAGAAAATTAAAATTTTTTACGGAGATTTTATTTCTTGCAATTGAGTTACAAAATTCAAAAGGATATTTTAAAAATATGCATTCGCCGTGAGCTTTTGCGTGGGGGGATACAAAAATCCACTACAGCACTCACGGTGGACAAATATATCAGTTTATCAGCACGGCATTTGTACATAGTTTTAATATTTTGTTTAAGAAAAAGTATTATTTTTTTTTTTAAATACTTGTTTGATTTTTTCAGCGCGAGTACTTATTACGGTTTCTATTTACCAGATTCTACAAAACAATAAAAAAAATCATTTGTACCACTACTATCAAATGTCACTTTATTTTGAAATTTTCAAAAAAAAAAAAAGAACTAAAAGTTACCTCTTATATGCTTTTTCTGGATTAATTATCGAAGTATATTCTATTTTCAGATATTTTTGAGGTAAAATGAGTAGATATATGCCTTTCATTAAATAAATTTCAGTTTTTCAATATATTTTTCATTCATTTTAAAAGAGTAAGATGTTCTGATAAATTATAAATATCAAATAATCATTTGATATACGCGGCTATACTTTTGGCTCGAAGCGAATTAGATGACGAACCTTTTCTTCCGTAGAGAATAAAATTCTAAAAGAAATTAATAAATTAGTGAAAGAAATAAAAAAAATTTACCCTTGAATTACCTTTCTAATACAATTGTTGCAAATACTTATGTAAAATGTAAAAATTTTATTACAGTTTTTCGAAAAACTGTAAAATTTTCAGTACACATATATAAATGTTTGCCTTTAATTTAACTGTTTTTAAATGATTGGCGTTAAAATTTTGTAATATTTCCAAAACGAAATGACATAATATGTCAAAATAATTTTGTTTAACAAAAAAGGAAAAAAATGAATGTACAAAATTATTTAAGATTAGCATGCTATGTTGATACGTTCCAATAATAACTGTATTATCAATCAGGCAGAAATTTACGTAAAAATATTATTGTTTCAATATGGTTTAACGTAATTTTTATGCGACTGTAGCAAACTCTTATTAATTTTAGTAAGGTGTAAACATAATCTAAATTCTGACCATATCACGTAAAACAAATTTTCTTGACAATTTTTCTCAAAGAAAATGGAAAAGGTATATTATAATAAATAGAATATAACTGAATCGTTAAATTGGATTAAAGAAATCATGACACGCCACTTATAAAGCTTTTTTTTCGAATGTAGCTTTACAAAAAAACATGAGACAGAAAAAAAAGACTGTGAGTGCGAGTGAAATGGAGAACGAGATATTTCCTAGTTTTTCTCGAAAAGTAATTAACCTAGAGGAATGGTTTAAAAACAGTTTTTACCTAATTTGTCTTGTCCTTTCAATTAGTGTAAAAAAAAATTGAAAAGTTGCTTATTTCTAGCAAAGAACTCATTTTGTTGACAAAAAATGCCCGAAAAGCCTACTTCTGGGCATCCGACGTGTCTGGCTAACGAACTCGTCCAAGAGTTTTGAATTTCGAAACTTTTCACCAAATTTCTTAAAAATTAAATGTTTCGTTCGAGAGTTATCGTGTTCATACATATATGTATATGCATATAAGTTTCAAAATTGTCGTATCTGTGGTAATTAACAAATTTAGCAGCATTATAAAAATTCATCAAAAAAGATTCTTCGCTCTATTTGCAATACCGATGCCGTAGCAAAGATGACCATCTGTATCAGATGAAACAAAACTATCTCTGTATTTATTTTCTATTTAAAGTGAAATTTTAAAGTTCTATAAATTTGCTAATTGTTGAGATACTTTAATTCTTCTTTACATTTTTGTCTCATTTTGTTTGTTTTTATTTTCACTCATAAAAATTTGGTAGACTTCTCAGTTTTCAAAATTGATTGGGTAATGTATTTTTGTCGCTCTTGTGTCCCAAAGATCATGGCAGGCTTAATATGACTATGTGCCCATTTAAAGTTTTAATATCATTTTCTCAATCATATTGGTCACAATCATGATGTTTCACTTAAAAACCGTTTTTACTTAATGCAGTATTTAAAAAAATATCCATGAGGTATTTTTGAAAATTCTTGACTGTCAATTATATCATTTAACTTATTTTTGAACAAAAATTTTGATAACCCACATTTTTAGCAATCCATTTCTCCGACAATGAACTTTATGAATGACACCTAAACTAACGATCTTATGAAAAAACTTTTTGGTCCGAAAATTTTTTCTATTTAAAGTACCTATTTGTCTCCTGGTCTATTATAATCCTGCACTCTCAAAATGGTTTCTTCGCTCAAAGATTAAATTTTTCTTTTTTTTGCTTTGAATCAAAAAACATTTCTCTGTATCAAAAAAAAATTGATTCAAAGAAATATTGCTTTGATTTTTTTTTTAAACTTAAAGAAATATTTCTTTGAATCAAAAAATTATTTTTTGATTCAAGGTACTATTAGGGAGTTAAAAAATGTTCTTTCGTTTTTTTTTTTTTTATAAAACGTCTATAAATGTTCCGAGAAAATGTATTTAAAATTTCAAGTCAAAATTCAAAGTAGAAAACCGATTTTTGTAAAGTTGTTTTGACGATGCTGCGTAAAACCGGAAGGCCAAACAAAGAAAAAGCAGAGTAGGGAACTACAGGAGGAAGATCTTAAGACTGCTTATGAATTACTATACGGTCCCGGATTGGCTGATTAGCTATTAGTATATTCGTCTATAATTTTTTTATAAAATATAAACCAAAATTTATTTTTAAAAAAATTTTAAATGCGATTTGTTCGAAATAACATTCTTCAAATTTGCGCAAATTTTAGCTCAAAAACTTGTTATCCGATTTTCATAAAACTTGGGCTCTATGGATTTCCCATACTTGTACCTTTTGTTTGCCTAAAAAATTTTTTATTAAATTGAAAATAATTTTGTTTCATACATACTGTGGTTAACGCTAAGTGGAAGACGCGGAATCCAAACAGAATACTTCCCGAAATATTGATTTAGATACGTGGATGACGTTTGGAGAATTCTAGGCACAGAAAAAAATAGTACTGAAGAAGTGCATTTTAAAGATGAATTACGTTATATAAAACGAGTAGCAGGGGAAAATGCTTACGATGAAATTATGGTAGATAGGATGTTAAGGAAAGCAAAATGGAGACAAAATGTTAAACAAGTTACGACATTTAAAAATGAAGAACGTCCAATATTAAGAACATCTCCTACTTTTTTCGAAAGTAAATCGAATAAAATAGCAAAAACGATGAACGAGTACAACACAAATATGCAAATCGGTTTTAAATCGACGGATAAGCTAAAAAATTTTTCGGTACTTCGAAGGATCGTATAACTGATCAGCAAAAAGCTGGAATTTATCAAATCGACTGTAAAACATGTGAAAAATTATACATAGGGCAAACTAGGAGACAATTAAACACCAGATACAAAGAACATATTGCACATTTAAAGTACGGCACATTAGAAAAACCGTTCATTGCTGATCATATTTTGAACACAAGCCACGAAATCGAAGAAATTAAATTAATTAAGGAAGTGCGGCAACCGCAGAAATTGGACGCATACGAAAGCGTTTATATTAACAAATTTAATAGGAAAACCATAAATCAAGATAAAGGCCCCAATCCGAATTCAGACTTTACAGTTTATTTGAAAAATCAAACAGATCAAGAAATTTCACAGATGACGCCATTTTGTTTTCAGGATCAACCAATCAGAAACAGGCAACTCAACAAAAAATACAAACCAGGAGTATAAAACAGGGAAAAATTACTAATTTTGTCACATTCTCGATTAGTTCTTCAAGGTGTTAAGAGGACCCCATCATTGGTAATCGACTTAACAAACCAGTTGAACGGAAGCCATACTTTATCGAATGAGCATTTAAATCGGTTTTTGGTTGAATGTATTAGTAGACATTGTTGTTAACAATACTTAACTAAGGATCGATCTATTATTGCGATTTGCGACCAGATTATTAAAATTTCTAACGTTTCTCTTTCATTCAGGTATTATACCTAATTCTCCTTTCTCTTTCAAATACTTAATCCTCTTTTTGCTTTGAGGTACTTAATTTATATTCTCTTCTTTTTTAGGTACATAACCAATTTTCTCTTTTCTTTTTTAGGTATTTAATTTTCTCTTTTTCTTTTAGGTACTTAATTCATTTTCTCTTCTTTTTTAGGTACATAATCTATTCTCTCTTTCCTTTTTTTAGGTATGTAATTAATAATTTTTTATTTCAGCAAAAACTACTGAAGAGGATCACCAAAGTGATCAAAACCGGTCTAGTAAGAAAAACGAAGAAAAGAAGAAAAAACAATTTTTTGTAGGAAAGGGGTACAAAAATATTATTATTGGGTTATTCAGGATTAGAAGCTAAAAAAAAGACCCATTTTCAATAATTTTCTCTAAAGAAACTTTATATGCATTCAATCTAAAACCTTATACACATTATTAGGCATTCCTTCAACTATCAAAAATAAATTTAATTTCCCTTTTCCCGATGACGATGCATTTTATACGCAGTGTCCAAGTAGAGGCTTCAAACCAAACATCGTTTTCGGCTGCCAGCACACAGCTTCAACGGGTTGTCAGAAATTAAAAAATTGAACACAGTTTTGAAGAAAACAAATTTTCTGAGTCTCTGAACTTAAAATTACATCAAGTCAGAAAAAAAATGAAAAATTGTAAGCTTTTTTAAAAAAAAAATCCGGTTTTTTTGGTTATTTTTGTCTGTAAAAAGAGTTGAAGTTTGAACGGAGTGAATTTTTTAAGTTTAGGAACTAAAATAGTATTTTGCAATATAAGTTCGGTAAGTTGCTTTTACTGATCGAGAAAATGTTGCGAAAACGAGACTCGCAGGGTCGAGTTTTTGCAATTTTCGAGATCAGTAAATGCACTTAACGCATCGTGTATTATATAATATTTTTTGCACGATCGATTTAAAATAATTAAAGAATAAAAATATGTTAAATAAAAAATAAAATTCGATAGGTGAAATTTATATTTCTATGTTATGTCATAGAATGCCATGAATAGATACTATAAATATTCATAACAGCTTAATACGAATCTTTGTAGTGACAATTGACAAATATATTTGTAAATAAAAAATTTAGTGTCAATATTTCACTGGCGTGAATATTTTTTTTGAATTTTCTATTAAAAAAAAATTGAGGAAAATAGTTTGTTAAACTATAATATTAGTGAGAAAAATGAAATTGATGAAACAATTTATTTTTGGCTGCAAATTTATTCTCGTAAAATGAAAGGAAGATTATGAAAACCACAGAAAATTTTAATGATTGAACGACCTTTCGAAATGTCAATAAAATAAGAAAATTAATGCCAACAATAATAATGATAATAATAATAATAATAATAATAATAATAATAATAATAATAATAATAATAATAATAACGCCCTGTGGGTGGGGGCTTCACTTTGCAGAATTTGCCCACAGTAAGTCCTGCTTGTCGTAAAAGGCGACTAAAAGGACAACCCATTAGGATGGAGACTAACAGAAAAAAGCCTCGGAAAAATGCCGCTGCCGGTGGAGCGACCGGGTGCATCAGGGTCACCACTGAATGTGACAGTTTAGATCGCGGTGACGACAGGCTGGGTTCTAGGCAGCCACCTGTCAGCTGTAATAACACCTTCAGCCAAAATACTGCTGCCCTACTTACAGAGCCACCAACACCTTTGGCTCAACCGACTTTAAGTGTTTCCTCGGAGCACTCTTTGGGGACCACTAAAGCTGGTAAGAAGCGTGTGCGTATGCAATGGACAGATGAACTGAATGAATTCATCGTACGCACATACTTCCAAGTTACTAAACTTGAAACGGACAAAACTGGTACGAAAATACATCAAGAGTTCGCGCGCACCTATCCTCACCTAAATCGCGTCACTGAACAGAGACTGGCAGACCAAAAGCGTGTCATTTTCACCAATAACCTTATACCAATAACCAATTTGCTCAAAATGAAGAAAGTCAGGCCGACGACGGCCCACCAGAAATGGGGAGCCCCACACAAAACGACACTCAACAACCTGTCGAGAATGAGCCTAACTACCATGAAACAGCAGTAAATGACACCCTACTGCAAGAGATCGAACTGGAATTTAACACAGCGCTTACTGAATTCGAAGGGACGGACCCCACACATCGGTACTTGTTGCCTAAACAACACACCTCACGTAGATTGGCTGAGATCGTTGAGATATTAAATAACATAATACTGCCTCAACACTTGCAAACTTGTGACAATTTTATCGAGTTACACACAGCTATCTACTGTGGAGCCGTTGCAGCAATACGTTGTAACGGGTCCGATGTAACACCACCTGTAGCGCACAACTCGAAGGAACACAAAACCCATGCCTGGGAAACACGATTGAATAAACGCATCAGCACCATCCGATGCAACCTCGGCAGGATCACCCAATACCAACAGGGTACGAGGTCCAAACGGCTCAACAAATATATACACGACATATTACACAAACACACAGTACACACACAATACGAGGAACCCAATAAAACACTCACAGAGATCAGAGATACGCTTCACCAAAAATTAACAGCACTAGCGAAGCGCTTACGAAGATATAAGACCAGTACTGAACGCAGACGACAAAACCAAGCGTTCAGCAGAAACGAGAGACGGTTTTATCAGTCTCTAACGAACACGGTAACTGACAGTAATGGTCTACCGGAGAAGAACGCACTCCATAGTTTCTGGGCGAATATATGGTCCAACACCATTGACCATAATGACAAAGCCAGCTGGATCGATACAGAGTGCAGAAATAATGAACATCTTCCGGAGATGCCCTATACGGACATTACTACAGAGGACGTCTCCAGAGCTTTACAGAGATCGCATAACTGGAAGGCACCTGGCATCGATAACATACAAAACTACTGGCTCAAACACTTTACATCAACACACAAGTACCTCGCTGAACAATTCACATTATTTATAAGAACACCAAACCTGACACCGAAGTTCCTAACGCAGGGTATCACATACATGAAATCTAAAAACAGTGATACAAAAAATCCTGCGAATTATAGGCCTATCACCTGCTTGCCTACAGTGTATAAGATTTTGACGTCCTGTCTGGCAGAAAAAATCAGTGAGCATTGTCAGATTAACACCATACTGACAGAAGAACAAAAGGGATGCCGAAAAAGGTCACAAGGCTGCAAAGAGCAGCTTCTGATTGACTCCGTAGTACTGGAACAAGCGAAAGGGAGACAACGTAACCTGTACACAGCGTTTATTGATTACAAAAAGGCATTTGATTCGGTCCCGCACTCCTGGTTACGGAGAGTATTGGAGCTGTACAAAATACACACAAGTATCGTGAACTTTCTTGGAACGATCATGTCCGATTGGCGAACGACCTTACATTTGAGTATTGGTAATGAAAAAACAGCAAGCGACCTTATTCAAGTAAGACGCGGCATATTCCAAGGCGACTCATTGAGTCCATTATGGTTTTGTCTCGCAATTAATCCACTTTCCCGCCTGTTAAATGAAACCAAATACGGTTACAATGTAGGTACGCAAACGAATTCGCGCCATACCATCACACATCTGATGTATATGGATGATATTAAGATCTATGCAGCTACTAAACATCAATTACAGCAGCTGCTGGGACTTTCCAACGAGGTTTCGCGAGACCTCTGTATGGAGTTCGGAATCGATAAATGTCGAACACAATGTCGTTCTGGAGGAAAACGAGATGCGGTCGCATTCGAACTCGAACCAGAGTCTGTTATGCAGCCCAGGGACGAGGGAGAGTCGTACCGGTATCTCGGATTCAATCAGGACGAACGTATAGATCACAGCGCTGTAAAACAACACCTGATGCAGCAATACCTAACGCGTGTACGGAGATTACTGAGCACCCACCTTGATGGAAAAAAAACCATCAAAGCAATTAACACCTACGCAATTCCGGTGCTAACATACTCATTTGGGGTAATCAAATGGACGCCTACGGACTTGACAAACATCGAGATCAAGACCCGCGTCCTTATGACCAAATACAGAATTCATCATCCCAAAGCAGCGATAGAACGATTGACGCTGCCAAGAGCCGAAGGGGGTCGGGGTCTTATAGACATAAGGAACACGCATAATAAACAGGTTCATAACTTGCGAGAATACTTTTACACCAAAACACACACATCACACTTACACAATGCAATAATCCAAGCCGACAAGGCATACACACCATTAAACCTCTCACACACAGAAATGCCAGATAGTTTTTGCCCATTGGTCACGAAGGAGGACAAAATCCAGCAATGGATGCGCAAGCCTCTACATGGGAGACATCCACATGACCTTAACCAGAGTAACGTCGACAAAGCAGCGTCGCACGCCTGGTTGAGTCAAGGAAGTCTTTTCCCGGAGACTGAAGGATTCATGCTGGCTATACAAGATCAAGTAATTCATACAAAGAATTACTCAAAGTACATACTTCGTGACTCGTCAATAACATCTGACTCATGCCGGAGATGCCATTCCAAACCCGAAACGATCCAACACATCACAGCTGCCTGTACTCAGCTCGCTCAGTCCGAATATAAACACCGTCACGACCAGGTTGGCAAAATTATATATCAGAAACTAGCGGTTAAGCACCACCTTATAACCGATAAAACCCCTTACTACAAGCTCACACCAAAAGTAGTAGCGGAGAATGACTCCTGTAGACTTTACTGGGATCGGTCGATTATTACAGATAAGACCATAAATCATAATCGACCAGATATCACCTTCGTAATGAAACAAACTAAGACCACCTATCTGATCGACATTGCGGTTCCGAATACACATAACTTACAAAAAACACACGCAGTTAAATTGGAGAAATACACTGACCTCGCAGCCGAAATAAAACAACAATGGCGAATGGAACATGTCCACATTGTTCCAATAGTACTCAGTGCCACCGGGGTCATTCCACACACACTACACAATAGCTTGAGCCTCTTGGGTCTCCCAAAGTACACATATGTCACTATGCAAAAGGCAGTGATCATAAACACATGTCGTATAGTACGGAAGTTCCTCAGTAACACGAATCCGACTGCGATATGTGAAAGCACAAGATCTGCTTGTACTCCATCTGAGCCATCTACAGTGAGTGAACAACACACTGACACTCATCTTACAGACACACAACACACATACATAAACACACAATACGCTAACACAGAACCGCAAACACCTAACACACATACAGATCCAGATTCGTCTGATGGAGAGGGAGGATCGACCAACTGCCGCACTGTAACTGTTACCGCTCTGGTGCACAATCCACCCCAACTCAATAACACACAAGGTCCGTCAACCTCTGTACCATCTAAACGCGCAATTCCAGGAATACCCGATCTTAATGAGCAATTTGATGAACCAGAACACATTTACACCAAGAAACGAAAAATAGAACGACACATCCACACACATACACGAACACACACACAAACACAAACAGTCCTTTCCCTTCCCTCTATCCCTAATCCTACCTATTCTCTGAGGACACGAAAACGAACTAGGCATTCACAGCCGTCTGTCATTGAGCCAACATCTACGCTCCCACAAAAGTCTCGTCGTACGAACCAGTGTACACCAAAATAGACGCATAACACCTCGTTTCAAGCAACAACAACAACAATATAAGGAGTGATGTGACAGACCCGTCCGTGAATGTACTACGGTACTTATACGGATTAGTTTGGCACATTACCCTTCCACAGAGCCTAATACCTTGCATAATGCCGGTATAGGTGAATGTTACCCAGTACTGTCCTACTGAGTAGTGAGCGCCAGGTTGGCGTAAAAGTCTATAATAATAATAATAATAATAATAATAATAATAATAATGTGCAAACTAGTGAAAATTTTCATATTAATCGATTTGTTTTCCTAATTGTTCATATTGTACTTTCAATTTCAATATAAATAAATAAATACAATCATTTTTGAACTAATTTCACTTACCACACTCCTATTCACTTACCACGCATCTATTTCACTTACCGCACTGTTACTTTTTGGTCTCCATGGATATACGTTCGGGAACTGTAACTTACCAGCATTGTCAACAGCATCGGTAAATGCATGAAAATACACGATCGTGCAAAAAAAAAAAATATTAGGTTTCCAACCCGCCCTAATACATTATAATTAATAGAGAGCTACGGATTGCAGGGTGGCAGCCGATGCAGTTTTGTGTAATAGGCATTTAAAAACTTTTTTCTAATTTTTTTTTTGTATTAAAATCGATTAAATCCAAAGAAATTGCTTACATGTATTTAGTCCGCTATCCCAGCACCATACAGGAGCCCGAAGGTGTCCTCATACATCCGAGCATCTCGAAAAGTTTTAATAAGGATTTTGATCCTTCATTAAAAACACATACGCATATCCAAGTAGACAGTTGAATATACATATAACTCGGAGACCGTTTCATATTTCGTTTCCAAATTTTACTTTTTTTCTGCAACCCTGAATAACCCCTTAAAGGAAAAAAATGTTTGTACAAAATATAATTTCCAAGTTATTATATCTAAAAAAAATTTTGCCCTAAAAATAAATTTTTCACTTAAAAAAAATTATTTAAAAAGAGTCTTTTTTTTAAATTTCACTCACTAATTAGGTATATATATAGTACCTCAAAGAAAAGAAAATCAAAGAAATTTTTAAATTTTTAACAAAGAAATCGTTTTGAGAGTATAGTATTATATTATATATAGTTTGAGTAACATATAATATATTTGAAAATTTTATTCCTAGGGTTTCGTAGTCAAAATTTTTGAAACCTATAATTTTAAGTCATTTAAAGTCATGTGTTGAACAAATATCTAGCACGTACAGGAATCAATCAATAGATAGAAAAATTTCTTTCTTATGTTTTTAGATGCTTTTTTGTATCAAAAACTAAGGACGAGAATTTCCCATCGTGCAGAGTACCTACCGTTAAAACAGGCTTATTTTAATCATTCATAGATCCTGTTTACGAAATATACAACTTCAAGGTGGCACTTAATTATGACTCCGCATGACTTTTTAAACGTAAATACAAAAAAACGCCGTGAGCAGCGGAGCCCCATCACGGAAGTCGAATTTTTCCTTTCATCTTCGGTACTGAGTGTCTACAAGCGAAATGTAATTGAAAGTCCACAAGCGATTTGTCATTTTGGTGGTTTCAAAACTGATGATGATTGTCCGGTTGATCGGGGCTTTAAAAAAAGGTTTTAAGTTTTTAAGAGCTGAATCACAGTAAATTTCAATTTTGTGCCGATAACAGTTAACAGGGAAAAAGCCAACACAATTCGTACGCGGGCGTTCCTACCAATGCTTATCCGCCAATTGCCTTTGTGTTTTATTTATAAATATTAGAAAAGGAAATTAAACAGTAAACTGGAAGGCTTTTATGAAGGTATTTTTTCTTTCCAAAAGAACCCAAAATTTCTATTTTATAAGTAATAAAAATCCAAAATTCCTAATTTATAAATAAACAGTGACTTTAACAACATTTTTAAATTACTTAATATGTATGTATTTCATTTGTTATAAAAGTAAGTTCACTTTCTTTTAAATTTTTAAAATTACTATTCGCCTACTTGTATTTAGAATAAAAAAAACGCCGTGAGCAGCGGGGCCCCATCACGGTAGTCGAATTTTCCCCTTCATCTTCGGTATTGAATGTCTACAAGCGAAATGTGATTGAAAGTCCACAACCGAATTGTCATTTTGTTGGTTTCAAAACTGGTGATGAGTGTTCGGCTGATCGAGGCTTTAAAAAAAGGTTTTAAGTATTTAAGGGCTGTATCTCAGTAAATTTCAATTTTGTGCCGAAAACAGGTAGCAGAAAAAAAGCCAACACAATTCGTACGAGGACATTCCTGCCCATGTTTATCCGCTAATTGCCTTTATGTTTTAGTTTTAAAAATTAAAAAAGGACCTTAAATAGTAAACTGGAAGGCCTTTATAAAGATATTTTTTCTTTCCAAAAAAATCCAAAATTTCTATTTTATAAATACTAAAAATTCAAAATTCCTAATTTATAAATAAACAGTGACTTTAATAACATTTTTAAATTACTTAATATGTATGTATTTCATTTGTCATAAAAGTAAGTTCACTTTTTTTTTAAATTTTTTAAAATTACTATTCGCCTACTTGTATTTAGAATAAACATAATGCTTTTAAAACACTTTTAACAATAGCATTCAATTCCGATGTAAAAATGGGAGAAGTGGGGGGAAAAGTGATGCGGACTAACTGAATACACGTACAAAATTTCATCATTAAAAAATCTACTTCGCTAAAAATATATATATATATATATATATATATATATATATATATATATATATATATATATATATATATATATATATATATATATATATATATATATGTATAGGAAAAGTGATATATATATGTATATATATGTATAGGGAAAAGTGATGCGGACTCCCTACAAGGTACTAGCTGGATACTAACTGAATACACGTACAAAATCTCAGCCCTCTAGGTTTCCTTATGGAGTCTCTAGACATGTTAGAAAACAAGCAAAAAAATTAAGGAAATATTGGCGTAAAAATCGTGGGGGTAAGGGTTAAAAGTTGAAACCTCCAAAAAACAGTGTCTGGCTATTAGCTTAACCTGTACACCAAATTTCAGCCCTCTAGGTTTATTTGGGGAGATTTTGACCCGAACGAAACTGTTAAAAAACAAAAATCATGTTCTTTTGGTTATAAAAATGGTGGGGGTAGGGGTTAAAAGTCGAGACCCCCAAAAGGCACCCCCTTGATACTAACTCAATCCGAATACCAAATTTCAGCCCTCTAGGTTTATTCGGGTGACCTGTGCGAGTGGTACAAACTTCGAAAACGTCGAAAATGCATGAAATTGTAGCTTAAAAATGAGGGGGGTGGGGGTAAAATATTAAAACCTCCAAAAAGCACAACCTAGGTACGAACTTTACCAACACACCAAGTTTCAACCCTCTACGTTAATTCTGGGGGGCTGGGGGCCTGTTAGACCCAGCGAAAATCGTTTTTCCCCCCTCTACTCCCACCATATCATCCTAGGAAGCTGAATTTTGGATATGTTGTAGAAAATTGACCGAAACATTATTTAAAACCGGTTTGGAAAAGTTTTATTGCTTTTCCGCCCCCCACCACCCCCTTAAAGGTCGGGTCCGAAAAAAAATTTGCCTAAAATTTGACCCCACTTTGATAGTATTGTTGTGCATCGGAATAAGCCCCACTTACCAAATTTCATCTCTTAACTTCTATAGGGGGGCCCTACACATATTAAAAGGTTGCGGGAAAATATATATATATATATATATATATATATATATATATATATATATATATATATATATATATATATATATATATATATATATATCAGACATCTTTTTTTTTACATAATCGTGTTCTACGGGTCCGAAAACGGATAGCGCCCCTGGTCTCGCCTCTCGCAGCTCTTATCGTATAGACTGTATAAGTCTAATTTTTCGGAGAAAATTCGACTAATAATGCATTTAAAACACATTTAACAATAGCATTCAATTCCGATGTAAAAATGGAAGAAGTGGGGGGGGGGAAAGTAACGTGGACTCCCTAACAGGTACTAGCTGGATACTAACTGAATACATGTAAAAAATTTCAGCCCTCTAGGTTTCCCTAGAGAATCTCTAGACGTGTTAGGAAACAGGCAAAAAATTAAGAAAATATTGGCGTGAATATCGTGGGGGTAAGGGTTAAAAGTTGAAACCTCCAAAAAGCAGTGTTTGGTTATTAGCTTAATCCGTACACAAAATTTCAACCCTCTAGGTTTATTTGGGGAGATTTTGACCCGAACCAAACTGTTAAAAAACAAGAGAAAATCATGTTCTTTTTGGTATAAAAATGGTGAGGGTAGGGGTTAAAAGTCGAGACCCCCAAAAGGCACACCCTTGATACTAACTCAATCCGAATACAAAATCTAAGCCCTCTAGGTTTATTTGGGTGACCTGCGCGAGTGGTACAAACTTCGAAAACGTCGAAAATGCATGAAATTGTAGCTTAAAAATGGGGGGGGGGGGTGTGTGTGGGGGTAAAATATTAAAACCTCCAAAAAGCACGACCTAGGTACGAACTTTATCAACACACCAAATTTCAACCCTCTACGTTAATTCTGGGGGGCTGGGGGCGTGTTAGATCCAGCTAAAATTGGTTTTTCCCCGCTCCAAATCATCCTAGGAAGCTGAATTTTGGATATGTTGTAGATAATTCACCGAAACAGTATCTCCAACCGGCTTGGAAAAGTTTTATTGTTTTACCGCTCCCCACAACTCTCTTAAATGTTGGGTCGGATCAAAAATTTTCCCAAAATTTGACCCCACTTTAATAGTATGAGGTGCCTCGAAAATGAGCCCCACTTACCAAATTTTATCTCTTAACTTCCATAGGGGGGCCCTACACATATTAAAAGGTGGCGGGAATTTATATATATATATATATATATATATATATATATATATATATATATATATATAGACATTTTTTTTCATATATATATATATATATATATATATATATATATATATATATATATATATATATATATATATATATATACAGACATTTTTTTTCTACAGATTCGTGTTCTACGGGTCCGAAAACGGATAGCGCTCCTACTCTCGCCTCTCGCCGTTCTTGTCGTATAGACTGTATAAGTCTAATTATTTCAAGGGAAAATCCGACTAAAAATGAACTTACTTTTATAACAAATGAAATACATACATATTAAGTAATTAAAAAATTCTATTAAAGTCACTGTTTATTTATAAATTAGGAATTTTGGATTTTTATTATTTATAAAATAGAAATTTTGGCTTTTTGAAAAGAAAAAATATCTTCATAAAGGCCTTCCAGTTTACTATTTAAGTTACTTTTTTAATATTTAAAAATAAAACACAAAGGCAATTGGCGGATAAAGATGGGTAGGAATGCCCTCGTACGAATTGTGTTGGCTTTTTGCCTGCTAACTGCTATCGGCACAAAATTGAAATTTACTGAGATTCAGCCTTTAAAAACTTAAAACCTTTTTTTAAAGCTCCGATCAACCGCACATTCATCATCAGTTTTGAAACCACCAAAATGACAAATGACGCTTGTGGACTATCAATTACATTTCGCTTTACATTCAATACCGAAGATGAAAGGAAAAATTCGACTTCCGTGATGGGGCTCCGCTCTTCACGGCTTTTTTATTAAATATATCCGTTCTGTATAAATATACACTATTCCCATAAAATGATGTCCTAAAACGTCGGCTAAGTTATACAGAACGTTCAAACAAGGGTATCATTATAATATTGAAATTTTAGTTTCCATAGTGTTCAGCAATTCCGTTTTTGATCAACGTCCATTTTGATGTTTAAATTATCAGTTCAATTTTTATAAAAAATAACACAAAAACCAAAATGAAAAATTTTCAGTAATTATTTTTACAAAATTTTTAAAAAAAAGAATTTTTACAACACAGTCTGAAATTACTTGTAAAAGAAAATTAATCTATATTCCCTCAAGTTACTAATAATTTTGAAAAAATGAGTACTGATGACGACAAAGTTGATGTCAGTGACGAAAACGCATATGAGGCTACAGATAATCATTCATCTGACAATGGTGATGCCTCGTCTGTCCAAGATAATATTACTACAGCTGATGGTTATAGAGTATGGTATACTACAAAAATGATACCGAAAACAATTATGGTACCTGAGCGCGAAGAACATAGAGAATATATTGGAAAAGATACACATGACACTGCACGTGGTTCAGCTGGTGGTGATGTAGCTGATGTCAGTGGTGGGGATGCAAATGTAGCTACATCTGAAGGCTCAGGTGATGCTGAAACAAAAGATGCCAGTGGTGAGGACACAAATGAGGTCACATCTAAAGATTCACATGATGATGAAACAGAAGATGCCAATGGTGAGGACACAAATGATATTACATCTGAAGACTCGGGTGATGCTGAAACAGAAGATGCCAGTGGTGAGGACAGAAATGAGGTCACATCTAAAGATTCAGATGATGCTGAAACAGACGATGCCAGTGGTGACGACACAAATGGGGCTATATCTGAAGACTCGGGTGATGCTGAAACAGAAGATTCCAGTGGTGAGGACACAACTGAGGCTACGGACGATGACTCAGCTGATGCTGAAACAGAGGATGTCAGTGCTGAGGACAGAAATGAGGCTACGGACGAAGGCTCAGCTGATGCTGAAGCAGAAGATGCCAGTGGTGAGGACACAAATGAGGCTACATCTGAAGACTCGGGTGATGCTGAAACAGAAGATGCCACTGGTGAGGACACAACTGAGGCTACGGACGATGACTCAGCTGATGCTGAAACAGAAGATGCCAGTGATGGGAACACAAATAAGGCTACATACAAACGCTCAGCTGATGCCGAAACAGAAGATGCCAGTGGTGAGGACACAAATGAGGCTACATCTGAAAGCTCGGGTGATGCTGAAACAGAAGATGCCACTGGTGAGGACACAACTGAGGCTACGGACGATGACTCAGCTGATGCTGAAACAGAGGATGTCAGTGCTGAGGACAGAAATGAGGCTACGGACGAAGGCTCAGCTGATGCTGAAGCAGAAGATGCCAGTGGTGAGGACACAAATGAGGCTACATCTGAAGACTCGGGTGATGCTGAAACAGAAGATGCCACTGGTGAGGACACAACTGAGGCTACGGACGATGACTCAGCTGATGCTGAAACAGAGGATGCCAGTGCTGAGGACATAAATGAGGCTACGGACGAAGGCTCAGCTGATGCTGAAACAGAAGATGCCAGTGGTGAGGACACAAATGAAGCTACATCTGAAGGCTCGGGTGATGCTGAAACAGAAGATGCCACTGGTGAGGACACAAATGAGGCTACGGACGAAGGCTCATCTGATGCTGAAACAGAAGATTCCAGTGATGGGGACACTAATAAGGTTACATATAAACGCTCAGCTGATGCCGAAACACAAGATGCCAGTGGTGAGGACACAAATGAGGCTACATCTGAAAACTCGGGTGATACTGAAACAGAAGATGCCACTGATGAGGACACAACTGAGGCTACGGACGAAGGCTCAGCTGATGCTGAAACAGAGGATGCCAGTGCTGAGGACATAAATGAGGCTACGGACGAAGGCTCAGCTGATGCTGAAACAGAAGATGCCAGTGGTGAGGACACAAATGAGGCTACATCTGAAGACTCGGGTGATGCTGAAACAGAAGATTCCACTGGTGAGGACACAACTGAGGCTACGGACGAAGGCTCAGCTGATGCTGAAACAGAGGATGCCAGTGCTGAGGACATAAATGAGGCTACGGACGAAGGCTCAGCTGATGCTGAAACAGAAGATGCCAGTGGTGAGAACACAAATGAGGCTACATCTGAAGACTCGGGTGATGCTGAGACAGAAGATGCCACTGGTGAGGACACAATTGAAGCTACGGACGAAGGCTCAGCTGATGCTGAAACAGAGGATGCCAGTGCTGAGGACATAAATGAGGCTACGGACGAAGGCTCAGCTGATGCTGAAACAGAAGATGCCAGTGGTGAGGGCACAAATGAGGCTATGTACGAAGGTTCAGATGATGCTGAGGAAGAAGGTACCAGTGGTGAGGACACAGGCGAAGCCACTTATGAAGGCTCTGCTGATGGCGGTACTTACTCGCCCGGTGATGATACTACAGCAACACGAAGGTCTCTTACACCAGAAGATGAAAATCCAGAGGACTATGGATCAGATGAAAAAGAAGGTACCAGTGGTGAAGACACAGATGAGGCTACATGTGAGGACTCAGGTTATTGTCAAAAAGAAGACGTCAGTGGTGAGGACACATATGAAACAAAATATGAGGATGATACTTATTTTTCTTCAGCTGGTTACGATACTGCAGCAACACGAAGGTCTCTTACACCAGAAGATGAAACTCCAGAGGAGTATAAACCAGATGAAACAGAAGGTACGAGTGGTGACGACACAGATGAAGCTACCTATGAGGACTCAGGTTATGGTGATAAAGGAGACGCCAGTGATGGGGACACATATGACGCAAAATATGAGGGCCCAGCTGATGATGCAACAGAAGATATTAGTGACGAGGACGACACTAAAGCTGAGGATGACACTGATCAGTCTTCAGCTGGCGATGATATTACAGCGACACGAAGATGCCTTTCATCAGGAGATGAAATGCCACAAATTTCTCGTAAACCAGAAGTTCGTCGTTCATCTAGTTACTCGGCTTCACAGTTTTCTATTGGTTCAATTTTTTCAAGCTGGTGGTTTATTTTAATAGTTATTATATTTATTATTGTGGTCATTATTCTGGTATATTGCTGCTGTTGCAAAGGTAAGTTTAATTATTGCGAAAGCAGTGAAAATCTCTAGCTACTAAGGAACCCTAACTTAATACACCTTCAACACACACTTACCAAGATTTTATTTAACTTGTATATTATATGTGTTACTAGCAATTATCCGCGGTTTCGCACACATCTTATTTATTTTTTTTCGGCTAACAGAACGACAAGATAACGTTTTTAAAAAATATCTAGATAAAAGATAATAGATGATGAAAATGTTATCCAGATAAATCCAACTTTTCACTTATTAAAACCAAGAAAAGCCGAACTACTATACCTCTTACCGTTTTCCTTACGATCCTTACTAATCCTTACTAATGTTAAAACGCCGTGAGCAGCGGGGCCCCATCACGGTAGTCGAATTTTCCCCTTCATCTTCGGTATTGAATGTTTACAAGCGAAATGTGATTGAAAGTCTACAGCCGAATTGTCATTTTGTTGGTTTCAAAACTGGTGATGAGTGTTCGGCTGATCGAGGCTTTAAAAAAAAGTTTTAAGTATGTAAGGGCTGTATCTCAGTAAATTTCAATTTTGTGCCGAAAACAGGTAGCAGAAAAAAAACCAACACAATTCGTACGAGGGCATTCCTGCCCATGTTTATCCGCTAATTGCCTTTATGTTTTAGTTTTAAATATTAAAAAAGAACCTTAAATAATAAACTGGAAGGCCTTTATAAAGATATTTTTTCTTTCAAAAAAAAAAATAAAAAATAAAAAAAATAAAAAATAAAAAATAAAAAATTATTTCTTCGGTATTGAGTGTCTACAAGCGAAATATAATTGAAAGTCCACAAGCGATTAGTAATTTTGGTGGTTTCAAAACTGATAATGAGTGTTCGGTTGATCGGGGCTTTAAAAAAAGATTTTAAGTTTTTAAGGGCTGAATCTCAGTAAATTTCAATTTTGTGCCGATAGAAGTTAACAGGGAAAAAGCCAACACAATTCGTACGAGGGCATTTCTATCCATGCTTATCCGCCAATTGCCTTTGTGTTTTACTTTTGAATATTAAAAAAGGAACTTAAATAGTAAACTGGAAGGCTTTTATGAAGATATTTTTTCTTTCCAAAAAAATTCAAAATTTCTATTTTATAAATAATAAAAATCCAAAATTCCTAAATAATAATTAAATAAATAAATAAACAGTGACTTTAATAACATTTTCAAATTACTTAATATGTATGTATTTCATTTGTTAAAAAATTGTATTCACTTTTTTTTAAATTTTTTAAAATTACTATTCGCCTACTTGTATTTAGAATAAAAGTAATGCATTTAAAACACATTTAACAATGGCATTCAATTTCGACGTAAAAATGGAAGAAGTGGGGGGAAAAGTAATGTGGACTCCCTAAAAGGTACTAGCTGGATACTAACTGAATACACGTACAAAATTTCAGCCCTCGAGGTTTCCTTAGAGAGTCTCTAGATGTGTTAGAAAACAAGCAAAAAAATTAAGGAAATATTCGCGTAAAAATCGTGGTGGCAAGGGTTAAAAGTTGAAACCCCAAAAAAACAGTGTCTGGCTATTAGCTTAACCTGTATACAAAATTTCAGCCCTCTAGGTTTATTTGGGGAGATTTTGACTCGAACGAAACTGTTAAAAAACAAGAAAAATCATGTTCTTTTGGATATAAAAATGGTGGGGGTAGAGGTTAAAAGTCGAGACCCCCAAAAGGCACCTCCTTGATACCAGCTCAATCCGAATACAAAATTTCGGCCCTTTAGGTTTATTTGGGTGACCTGTGCGAGTGGTACAAACTTCGAAAACGTCGAAAATGCATGAAATTGTAGCTTAAAAATGAGGGGGGTGTGGGTAAAATATTAAAACCTCCAAAAAGCACAACCTAGGTACGAACTTTATCAACACACCAAATTTCAACCCTCTACGTTAATACTGGGGGGCTGGGGGCTTGTTAGATCCAGCGAAAATCGTTTTCGCCCCCTCTACTCCCACCAAGTCATCCTAGGAAGCTGAATTTTGGATATGTTGTAGATAATTGACGGAAACATTATTTGAAACCGGTTTGGAAAAGTTTTATTGCTTTTCCGCCCCCCACCACCCCCTTAAAGGTCGGGTCAGAAAAAAAATTTGCCCAAAATTTGACCCCACTTTGATAGTATGAGGTGCCTCGAAAATGAGCCCCATTTACCAAATTTCATCTCTTAACTTCCATAGGGGGGCCCTACACAAATTAAAAGGTGGCGGGAATATATATATATATATATATATATATATATATATATATATATATATATCAGACATTTTTTTCTACCCGAAAACGGATAGCGCCCCTACTCTCGCCTCTCGCAGCTTTTATCGTATAGACTGTATAAGTCTAATTTTTCGGAGAAAATTCGACTAATAAATGCGAAAGTGAGTTTGTTTGTTTATATATATATATATATATATATATATATATATATATATATATATATAGTGTTAGTGAATAAGTGCGAAAGATTTTAATGAGTGATTTCTGAGGTCTTTTTATATAAAAAATTTCATATAAACCCATGTCCAAAAGCGCCTAGTTTCCAAAATACATAGTTTTCAGTTTCTCGTCTTTTTTAAATATTTTTTTAAATATTTCAAAAACGTTTTGAGATATTTACACAAAATTTGGCACACGCCACGACAGGATAAATGCCCATATTCTGAAGCAGACAGAATATTTCCATTCAAACCAGTGGCGTCCGTACGGCCATGTGATGACATTTTTGAAGAAAATTCGAAAATTTTTCCAATTCGACATTGTTTTTTAAATGTTCTATAAATTGTTGATAAAAATGACCCCTTGGTATTTTGTCGTTCATGTAGCCGTTCCCAAAACAGCAAATAATTTCCACTTATTGTTCCTATAACTACCACAAAACCGGTTTAGGTTCTCGTATTAATTACTGAGATAATTTTATGATAAAGTCTTACCAATAAAATGGCGAAGACGTTTCACTTCTACAGTATGACCAAATAATTTGTTTTTAATTTAATACAAAAAAATATTTTTTAAAAATGAGAAACTGAACACTGTATCTCGGAAACTCAGCGTTTTTGGACTTGTGTTTATATGACTAATACAGTTAATTTGTGTCCAAAATGCCCCCTACCAGGAAAGTTTTGGGGTAGTTTTGATTTCTTCCATTTTAGATGTTTTTTGGGGTGCTAAATCCGAATCTGAGGTTTGCTAACAAAATTTCGTGACGCAACATTGCAAAAAATGCAAAAAAAAAAAGATAAAAAATCTAATTTTTTGGCGGTTTTTTGCTTATAACTCGAAAACGATTAACTTTTCGTAAATAACCTTCCTATTTAAAATAAAAGCAATTAAAAATTTCTACCAATCTTGTTATCTAATTTTTTTCTCCGACGAACCGTTCGGGTTCCAGCACTGATTGAAAATTGACGTATTTCGGCTATCTCTGCAAAAACCGACTAAAATTCCAATTTACTTTATTACTAAAGATTATAATTTAGTCAATTCCTCCATGTTTTAAGTTAAGTACAGTGTAGACTAGTTTCAACTGTTATGGTATCTGCAGTACTAAAAAACATTTTCATATTAAATCACACTGCATTTAAAATCTGTGCACATTAAAATGCGTTTTGTACGTCTTTTCATTTTACAAGCAATTTCACAGACGAGTCAAGACCTCCTACGTCATCGGGCTCCTACGCTCCTAGCATCGAAACCCTTTGTATTGCTCACAAGGTGTTCTCTCCCTCCTCCCACTTCCGTTCTATATGTTTTTGTTCTGCCCAATCTGAATCTGATGTTTGCTAACCAAATTGCACGACGTAACAAAACTAAAAAAAAAACAAAAAAAAAATGCAAAAATAAAAATCTCATTTTTTGGTGGTTTTTTGCTTATAACTCGAAAGCTTTAAATTTTTCGTAAATAACGTCCCTATACAAAATGAAAGTGCGTGAAATTTGTAAAAAATTTTGACTGTCAGAGAGTAAATTCCTTCTAGGTATCCGCACACTTTATTTAGGAGGTACATGTAAAGGTACGGTGGTACATTTTGCCAAAAATTACACAATGTTCATGTTATTTAAGGGGGACCACTAGTGTGACATTTTGAAAAAAATTGGAATTTTGAAATTTCGATAGCCTATACCTCTAAAAATAACATACTAAAATTTCAAATGCATATCTCAAATAGTTTTTGAGTTACAGCCATCCGAAGAGCGAATTCTGATTTTCATTGTTAACTTTGAGGTATTGAGAAATGAATGAAGGTTGATAGTTCTGGAGTTTGTGGACGTGGCTGTCAGTCACATGCTGTGGAGAAGCTAGACCCTGGTACATTTAAACGACTCATCTATTATGTTTTACTACGTCCGTTATAGTGAGTACATCGTAAATAATTTCAGTAAAAATTCTCAGTGATTAAAACTAAAAGGTAAAATAAAGAAAAACTACATTTTTCAAATTTGCTGCAGTTTTAACTCGAAGACAAATCATCCGATCGATTTAATTCTTATTGCAGCTTCTTTTATATATGCTTCTTCGTGCCATGAACCTCCAGTTTTCCGATCGAATAAAAAATGTAATTTTTGCAGGCCAAAAATCATCAAATTTTCGCGCAAAATTTGAAACTTTTTTTTTTTTAAAAAACTGCGCCATTTTATTAAATTTCAACTTTTTTGTTAGATTGAGGTTCATGTCACGGAAAATACTTTCTAGTTTAATAGGGTTTTTGGTTTTCTTTGATTTCAGGCACTGCGAAGGTCGCTATCACTGCAGCAGTGGGGGAACTTTTTTGAAGCCTTGGGAGATCGCGAATAAGTCACTGAATTTTGAATTGTTTCATCCAAAAATATTATCATGAATTTAGTATATATCAACGAATATGTCCTTAGAATATTAAAACATTCCATACAGTAGTCTTCTTTACAAAAATTCCCAAAAATCACCTTTTTTAGGCGGTCACCCTAGTGGTCCCCCTTAATGTAGGCCGAAATTGTACAAATTCAGTTGCAAAAAGTTTGAAACTATAATGAAAAATTTTGAAAAATTATTATATTTATATTACATATGATTATATATTACATTACATTACATTACATGAGCAAAGATTGCAGGAGCTCTTGTCGTTTAAGGGGTCTTGGCTGAGGCTCTTTGAAGGCGGAGACTCTTGGCAAAAATTCGGATTGCTCTTTATCTAGAAAATGAAAGTGAGATTAGACATACTCATCTATTGTTTTCTTCAGTCTATTCTCGGTCTCTTTCTTCAATTTCATCTTCGTCTATATCAATGCTGTCTTCCGAGGGCTTGACGCATTTACACAGCTCTTTGGACGATGTGCAGATTTGGAAGCAATGGAAGTCTGCTTTCCTGCAACCGGAATTACATTTTTTACATTTACAAGAAATGTTCTGAAGTATCGAGTCTAATGCAGGGTCAAAAATGGTTAGCACTGGTACGAAACCATTTCCTGTTTTTTCGGCGACAACATACTGCGATAACATCAAACAACATCGCTTTATTTAAAATAAACCGCAATTCCAATAAACTTATATAAAAAACTTAAATAACAAAATTTGTAAAAAATTTTATGTACTAATATATAGAAAGATTGTTTACTAAAAGTTCATAGGTTTCGAATTATAAGCAAAAAACCGCCAAAATGAGATTTTTTACCCTTTTTGCATTTTTTGCAATGTTGCGTCACGAAATATTGTTTTTGAATCCTTTTTCCATGAAAAACCGTCAGCAATGACCCATTAAAATCCACATTTATTCAGTAACACCCTATATATATCTATATATATATATATATATATATATATAACACCCTATATATATATATATATATATATATATATATATATATATATATATATATATATATATATATAAGGACTATAGCAATCGGTTGCCCCCGTCGATATCTACAATTTTTCGATTAAATCAACGGTTTGGATGTAATCAAAATGGCAACTATATATACTGTATAAATGACTTGACTGTTGCAAATACAGAATAATAGAAAAAAAATGGCAACTCTCGAAAAACTCACGTTATATATATATATATATATATATATATATATATATATATATATATATATATATATATATATATATATATATATATATATATATATAAAATATTTAAGTGATTTGCGTATACTATTAAAAAACTGTCGCACATGGTAAAATAATCGATTTAATAGACAAAATTAATTTTCTAA